>JAHSPS010064968.1:0-21380 GCA_033628365.1 Calidris temminckii
GAGGTGAGACTAACTGGTCTGTAGTTCCCAGGGTCCTCCTTCTTGCCCTTTTTGAAGACTGGAGTGATGTTGGCCTTCCTCCAGTCTTCAGGCACCTCTCCTGTTCTCCATGATTTTTCAAAGATGATAGAGAGTGGCCCAGCGATAACATCTGCCAGCTCTCTCAGCACTCGCGGGTGCATCCCATCAGGGCCCGTGGACTTATGAATGTCCAGTTTGGCCAAGTGCTCCTGAACCTGGTCCTCCCAGAGTTTTCACAACTTCTCTGGGCCCCTGTTTCAGGGGGAAAAAAACTAACTGGAATCGCCCTTGTTGCAGCTTGTGTCCATTGCCTCTCATCCTGTCCCTGTGTACCTCTGAGAAGAGTCTGACTCCATCTTCTCCACATTCTCCTATTAAGCAGTTGTTGACAACAATAAGATTCCTCTTGGGTCTTCTTTTGTGAAGGCTGAACAAACCCAGCTCTCTCAGCCTCTCCTCATATATCACATGCTCCGGGCCATGACCATCTTAGTAGCCCTCGACTGGACCTGCTCCAGTATGTCCATGTCTGTCTACTACTGGGGAACCCAGAAGTGGACACAGCACTTCATGTGTGGTCTCAACTGCCGAACAGAGGGGAAGGATCCCTTTTCTGGAACTGCTGGCTACACTCTTGCTAATACAGCCCAGGATGCAGTTGGCCTTCCATGTTGTAAGGGCACACTGCTGCCTCATGTTCAGCTTGTCCACCAGGACCCCCAGGTCCTTCTCTGCAAAGCTGCTTCATAGCCAGTCAGCCTCCAGCTTGTACTCTTGCGTGAGGTTATTCAAAATGCAGGACTTGGCATTTGCCATAGTTGAACTTCATGGGGTCCCTCTCAGCTTATTTCTTCAGCCTATCCAGGTCCGTATAAATTGTAGACTGGCCCTTCAGCATATCGATCACTCCCCCCCCTTTTCTTACCCCAACACCAGCACTACATACTGTTTAAATATTTTTAATTTAATTTAGAACTGGTGAAAGACCATGCAACTTCTGTGTATTGCAGAACTGGAATGCAAACCTCACAGCTCTCGTCCCCTTAGTGTGGCTCAGTTAAGTTCAGTAGAGTCAGGCGAGACAATTCTATCTCTAATAATTTCTTGGTCTTTTTGGCTAAAGTTGTTGGTTAGGAAACTAGCCGTGGCCAGGGCGGAGATTTTAAATTAATATTGGCCCAGACAAGGGTTGCTCTCCAGATAGAGAGTCCTCTCCAAGCAGCTGATAGATAGGAATTACTTTCTGCTGCTGCTACTCTAAGGTTAGATACAAATTTATGATATAGAGAAAAACAGTTCTCTATCCCTTTATTATGATTGTCTTGGCTACAACTGTGTGAAACACTGTACGTTTGTCACAGTGTCACGGGTGGAGTGATTAACTTCACTTGTAAGAGAGAAGTAGTGAAATATTTATTAAGGTGAAACAGTGATTTAACAAAATTAGTAGTAAATGCGACAGTGTTTTACGAGATTCGATGGCAAGGTACACTTGATCATTTACTGCATAGAGGACAGGGTCAGACAAGCTGTCAGGGAGACCCTCCTGTTGAGTCAAGAGGTTCAGAAAGGACCCCCTTGCTTTCTAAACTCCTTCTCAGAGAGGAGTCTAGGTGCGGCTGGATCCAATCCTAGTTCCAGACTTGGTCAACGGTTTAAGTCTAAAGGATCATATATGCACAATCAATCCTTTACATTACTTAGCTAAGATTTCAAAGTTTAGCATGCTATTAGTCACTTACAGAGAATCTGTCACGGCAAGGAATCTCTCAACCTCGAGGAGTAGAACCTTAAGCGAGCGTCCTCACAAAAGGGGAGATCCTGGCGTGCAGCCCGCTGCCATACAGGAGAGTTCAAAGGGCTCTTGGGCTGTCCACTATTTATACAGTAAGATAATTGACCTATAGTCATATTTTCATGGGAACAAAATATCTAGGTCCCCGCTCCAGACAGTGTTTTGGCTGTGTTGCCAGCCATCCCCCAAAGTCCAGGTGCAACTCATCACAACTCCCACTGATGGTTATGGCTTGAGCAGGAGCCGGGGGTGGGGAAAGAGGAGGAAAAACAGGGAGAGCACACCATCACACACAGCTGCAAGTTTTGGGGTATATTTGTACAATAGTCAAATGTATGAATACAGCATGTGACAAAATGTTGAACTGGTCTCAAATCAATTTGAGTGTTTTAATGTGCTAGTAGTGACTTTCCCCAGTAGATGTACAGGGAATCCTGAGATCAGAGGATATACTTACGCAAGTAGCTCCCGTTCAATGGCTTCACTGCTATTGATAGCCGAGCAAGTTAAACTGGAGCTACATATGTCGACAGTTGCTGCAAGCATACCTCCAAGTGCGATACAGGCAAGGGCCAAGAAAGTGTGATGCAGGCAAGGGCCAAGAGCCCCAGTCTTTTCATCTTGATAAACTCACTTATGAGCCAGATCCCTTTACAGTTTTTACTAAAACGTGGCTCTGTAGATGGGAGTAAGAAAACTTTTATACTGACTGTACCCCTTTTTTTACTGGGGGGGGGGGGGGGGAGGATTTTTGCTGAAAATAATACGCCCTAAATTCTTTTTATGTGTTTGTGTACTTCATTTTTCCCTAAGCCAGAACACATCAGAGAATACTGTAGGTTGGAAGGGACTTCTGGAGATAGGTGTTGACCTGTCTGGCCGGATGTGCCTACCCCCCTCACTATATAGCTATAAATAGCATAGGTAGGCCATTAGGAAGACTGCATTGTTTATAAGAAGTTGTAATTTTTTTCCAAATTGCAAGTAGTCAATTGTTCTTTAAAAAGAGATTTGCTGTGATTCTGAAACAAAGTTGGCACGAGAGCTTTGATTAATCTGCATTGAAGTTTCCTCCAGATAAACTCTCACAACTTACAGTGTCTTTCCTATCCCTCTACCAAAGGTGGTCACCATCACTAACTTCAGAATATTGCACTGGAAGGCTGAGAAGCTAATACACACATTTTATTTCTCACTTCTGGTGGGAGGGAGGAACAGATCATAGAAATATAGAACAGCCCAGGTTGGAAGGGACCTCAAAAGATTATGTGGCCCAGCCTATCGTGGGAAAGGGAGCCTAGATGAGATTATCTAGCACCCTGTCCCAGCGCATCTTGAAAACCTCCAGTGATGGGGACTCTACCGCATTCCTGGGGAGGTTGTACCAGTGATTGATTTTTCTCACTGTAAATACCACTATCAAGCGGTATTTTTTATTGCAGCGCTGGGGTCGCACCGGGATTTTTCTTCAAGGTGCTCCCACTCAGCCACGGTTTGAACAGGCTTATATTTACAAAAGTTTTGCATAATCATAGTTTTTCTGTGACAAGATTAACATAAGTCCGCCTTTCTTAGAACTAATTACATATTCAGGAGGCGAGTTTCTCCATGGTCTTTGCTGCCATTTATTGACCATTTTCAGGAACCACGGTCACTCTGGTGGTCGTTTACTTCATCTGGTGGTCGTATCTTCCTCTTCATCAGTTGTCCCCTAGATGAACTTGGGTTGTTTTGCTCCCTTTTCTTGTTGACTTGGTAGCCGGCCTTACTTCAAGCCGGTTTTCTCCAGTCTTGTTGTCTGAGCTCCCTCTGTCTTGTTTTCTAGTTCTTCTTATGATAAGCGCGACTAGTTACCCCGTCTAACAATCACATGGTAACCTTATAATGTTGACAGTCACGCAACAGCTTACAACAGATAAGCAAATTATTAACTACTTTAGCAAGATTCACTAATAATGTCTGCTGGAAATATAACACAGCAGAGAGCAGGCAGGCTAGGAGGTTCCTTGAGTGTATGGAAGATAACTTCCTGACACAACTGGTAAGTGAGCCTACCAGGGGAGGTGCCTCGCTAGACCTACTTTTCACAAACAAAGAGGGGCTAGTGGGAGATGTGGAGGTCGGAGGCCGTCTTGGGCTTAGCGATCATGAAATGGTTAAGTTTTCAATTCTTAGTGAGGTAAGGAAGGGGGTTAGCAAAACTTCCACCTTGGACTTCTGGAGGGCAGACTTTAGCCTGTTCAGAACGCTGGTTGGGAGAGTCCCTTGGGAGATAGTCCTGCGGGGCAAAGGGGTCCAGGAAAGCTGGACGCTCTTCAAGAAGGAAATCCTAAAGGCCCAGGAGCAAGCTATCCCCATGAGGTGCAAAATTAAAGGGTGGGGAAAATGGCCGGCCTGGATGAACAAAGAGCTCTTGATGGGACTTAAGAAAAAAGGAGGGTTTACCACCTTTGGATGAGGGGACAGGCAACTCAGGAGGAGTACAGAGATCTTGTTAGGTTATAGAGAGAAAAAATTAGGAAGGCAAAAGCCCAGCTGGAACTCAACCTGGCCATTAATATAAGGGACAACAAAAAAAGTTTCTACAAATACGTCAACAAAAAGAGAGTCAGGGACAATGTCCACCCCTTACTGGATGCGGGGGGGAGAATATTGCGACCAAGGATGAGGAGAAGGCTGAGATACTTAATGCCTTCTTTGCCTCTGTCTTTAATTGTCAGACCAGCTACCCCCAGGGTATTCAGCCTCCTGGGCTGGAAGATAAGGATGGAGAGGAGAACAACCCCCCCATAATCCAGGAGGAAGTAGTTAATGATTTGCTTATGCACATGGACACGCATAAGTCTATGGGGCCGGATGGAATTCACCCAAGGGTACTCAGGGAGCTGGCGGGAGAGCTCACCAAGCCTCTCTCCATCATCTGTCAACAATCCTGGTCAACAGGAGAGGTACCAGACGACTGGAGGGTGGCCAATGTGATGCCCATCTACAAGAAGGGCCGGAAGGAGGATCTGGGAAACTATAGGCCTGTCAGCCTGACCTCGGTACCGGGAAAGATCATGGAGGGGATCATCTTGGGAGAGCTCTCACGGCAAGTGCAGGGCAGGCAAGGGATCAGGGCCAGCCAGCATGGGTTTATGAAAGGGAGGTCCTGCTTAACCAACGTGATCTCTTTCTATGACCATGTGACCCGCTTTCTCGATGCGGGGAAGGCTGTGGACGTTGTCTACCTGGACTTTGGTAAGGCCTTTGACACTGTCCCCAACGGCATTCTCCTGGAGAAACTAGTGAATCATAGCATAGACAAGTGTACCCTCCGATGGATAAAAAACTGGCTGGATGGCCGTACCCAGCGAGTTGTGATTAACGGAGCTAAATCTGGTTGGCGGCCGGTCACCAGTGGTGTCCCTCAGGGCTCAGTTCTGGGGCCAGTCTTGTTCAATATCGTTATTGATGATCTGGACAAGGGGATTGAATGCACCCTCAGTAAGTTTGCAGATGACACCAAACTAGGTGGGAGTGTTGATCTGCTTGAGGGTAGGCAGGCTCTACAGAGGGATCTGAACAGACTGGATCAATGGGCCAAGGCCAATGGGATGAGGTTCAATAAGGCCAAGTGCCAGGTCCTGCATTTCGGTCACAACAACCCCGGGCAACGCTACAGGCTTGGGGAAGAGTGGCTGGAAAGCTGCCCAGCAGAAAAAGACCTAGGAGTGTTGGTGGACAGCCGGCTGAACGTGAGCCAGCAGTGTGCCCAGGTGGCCAAGAAGGCCAACGGCATCCTGGCCTGTATCAGGAATAGCGTGGCCAGTAGGAGTAGGGAAGTCATCGTGCCTCTGTACTCGGCACTGGTGAGGCCTCACCTTGGGTACTGTGTTCACTTCTGGGCCCCTCGCTACAGGAAGGACAATGAAGTGCTGGAGCATGTCCAGAGGAGAGCCACCAAGCTGGTGAGGGGTCTAGAGAACAAATCCTTTGAGGAGAGGCTGGGGGAACTGGGCATGTTTAGTTTGGAGTAGAGGAGGCTGAGGGGAGACCTCATTGCCCTCTACAACTCCCTGAAAGGAGGTTGTAGAGAGGTGGGTGTTGGCCTCTTCTCCCAAGGGAATAATGACAGGACCAGAGGAAATGGTCTGAAGTTGTGGCAGGGGAGGTTTAGATTAAATATTAGGAAGACTTACTTTACTGGGAGAGTGGTCAGGCCCTGGAACAGCCTGCCCAGGGAGGTGGTGGAGTCACCATCCCTGGAGGTATTTAAGAAACGTGTAGACGTGGCTCTTCAGGGCATGCTTTAGTGCCCAAGTGGGTGGGTGTGATGTGGTGGGGTGTTGTGTTTTTCGTTTTGTTGTTTTTGTTTTGTTGTTGTGTTTGGTTTTTTGTTTGTTTGTTTGGGTTTGTTTTTTTGGTTTTTTTTTGAGGTTGGACTCGATGAACTCAGAGGTCCCTTCCAACCATGGTGATTCTGTGATTCTGTAATCACAAGGCCCTTTATTTCACTGTTTTGCCTATGACAGTAATCGGTGAGCAATCTTTCTGTCTTTATCTTTTTCATCCTAGTTTTTTCCCCTGTCCCACTGAGGAGAGGGAGTGAGAGAGTTGCTTGGTGGGCACCAGGCAACCAGCCAAGGTCAACCCACCACAGTAATATTAATCCATGCTGGAAGGTAGGTAGTAATAGTTACTCTGTTGTTACGATTTGACATCGTAAAGCAGATACTTTCTTCTCAGAAGTATGTTTTACGAGTATTCTGCTATTTTGGCTATTGTTAATTTTGCAGAATAAAGACAGCCAGAGGGGAGTGAGGAAAATCCTTTCATCTACAAAAGAATTTTATGATATGCAGTCTGGAGATTGTATTACTGGTGGCAATACTTGATCCATGGTTCTGAAAATATCTTTCAATTAAGTGCAGAAAGCTTGAAGTAGAAGTTTCCTTTAAAAATCATCTAGCTGCACAGTATCATGTTTAGTCACTGTTGTGAATATAATATTGCTTTTAAGATGCCTTCCATCTCAGTGTTCTATTTGGGAGTCAAAGCCTTCTGTTTCTATATGCTTCATAAATTCTATCAGTTTTCCTTCTGTAAACAGCATGTTTTGTTTTCCACACAGACCTGTGGTCAAGAGATTGAATTAATCTGTCAAAAACAAAAAGAGTTTGTGAAGAGCTCTGTAGAATCCAAATGGAATCTAGCAGAAGCCCAGCAGAAACTCGGTAGTTTAGCACTGCATAATTCAGAATCCACGGATCAGGAATATGCTAAAGCACAAACTGAAGCTTCAGAACTGAGACAGAGAGAGGAAGAGTGGAGAAAAAAAGAAGCAGCGCTAATACAGAGGGAAAGACAGAATCTATGGAATACAGATTCTTTTAGTAAGGAGGTATTTAATAAGGTATGACATGTATAAATGTGTATGAAAAGAGTTATAGGCCTTTTTTATTCCATTTACATCTCATCTTGAATGTTCTCTATATCTAGTATAGTGCTTACTGTAATGTGGTGAATGTTTTTCTTTCTTATTTTGCCCCATTAAAGGGGACATGTTGCACTGATATCACGAATGTGCATGACACTTCTTTAACTGGGAATCAGAACTTATATTTTTCCCTCATAGCAACTGTTGCCAAAACCAAGGTTGAGCAATAGTTCTTCACACAAAGTTTGCTTCTTTGTTATGTCAAATTCTCACATTTGAAACATGCACAATTTGCCTCTAATAACATGAATTTCTTAATACAGATTATTTTAGCATAAACTGTCTTCATAGTAAATGCCAGCTTTGTTTTCGGCACTTAACTTGAATATGAACTGTTAATGCACTGTTTTTCATAATTCCACTGAGTTAGCTTCATCAGGGCTAGATGATGTAGATGTTTCTCATTGTTTATAGATTAATAAGTTCCTACTAGTGCGTAGAACTTTGAGATAGATTATTGCTCAGAAGAAGAATAGGATAAGGCATTTTTCACCCTATTATTAATTGGACGAGCTGTGTTTTGGTAAATAACCTTCTTAGATATGTTAAGTGCATGCATATGTGTTTGCTGGGCTATGCTTAAAACTAGAACATTGCCCCTTAAATAGTAATGAATTAAAATAATCTTATAGTTCAAATAAGGTATATGTGGAGATTCTATGATAGTTTTTTTTTTCTCATCTTTAGAGTTTTATTAGTCAATATAAAGGAAAAGAAGTAGAAGATGAAGATATATCTAATTCATTTATACAGAAGCATGAACAAAAGATTAGATACTTTGGTAAGTATGTTGCTTCCAACATTTTGCAGTTTAACCTCCTGTAGAATTTGTGTAGGTCTGTTTCTTTTTTTTATCATTATTATTATTGTACAAAATGGATGCTAACAAATGAAACATCTGGCAATGAGAGTATCTAGATTCTTGTTTCTCAGGACAGATGTGGCATCGTAACAAATAACCATTTCAAGGCAAAGGAAACTGTTAATCGCAGAAGCCCATTGGTTCCTATGATCAATCAGAACTTTATGAGTCAACACAGAACTGAAAAAGTTTTTCAAGTAATGAAAATGAAAATTCCAGCAACTTTTTTTGCTGTTTCATGGGAAATGATAGGGGCATTAATGGAGATGCAATTCCTGCATGTAAAAGTGCCTGGGACTGTCTGTAGCTGGGGTTTTGCTGTCTGTTAATCCATGAGAGGGGTGAATGATAAAAGGTAAATATCTGCAAAACAGCTGTTCAGGCTATGTAGAGGTGGAACCGATATTTTATTTTTAAAGATATATTTATATGAGCGACAGAATGGTAAAACTTTGTATCTAGTAACGGCAAGCAGTAAAATATCACTAATATGTATATTAGGGCAATTAACTCATATGAAGGACAATGGGGGGGGGGGGGGAGAAGGGAAGATGATCTCATTGCTTGAATTTTGAGTTCTGACTTTCAACCTACAGCTCTTTCCATGAAAGTAGTTTCATGCTCATTACTACAATTCAGTCTTCTAGTTAACTTTCAACCACTGCGTTGGCTCTCCTGTTTTGACCTTAATGCTTGAATGTGGTCATAAAAATAGCTTTGTATTTCCTAAAACCTAGCTATATTTCAGTATCTTTACAGTCCGAGCATACCTTATTGGTAATGCTCTTTCAGCACTGGGAGGTGTTTTAAAAACAACAAAAAAAATGAGTTCAGTTTTATTTGCATGCTGTTCTTCTGAGGTAACACTGAAGTATTAAAGACAATGTAGTATTAAAGACAATGTAGTAGTATGTAAATTTGAATAACATCTTCACTGCATTAAATCATTTCTCCATATTGAATCTGTTAATTCATGTTGTTGTTTTTTTTTTTTTTTTTTTAATCAGGTATGCTGGGCAGATGGGATGACAGTCAAAGATTTTTGTCTGACCACCCGTATCTTGTATGTGAAGAAACAACTAAATATCTCATCTTATGGTGCTTTCACCTAGAAGCTGAACAGGTACTAAGAAGACCTTTAAACTGCTTAAAAGTATGCACTTTCCCACTTACACTACAGAAAAGCTGTCCAAATTGACGAGCCATTTAATTACTCTTCTCCCTGTCTTCCCATGTCCATGTTATCTTACTGAAGGAAGCCTCCAAAACACATTACTGCGTTAGATCTAGTCTCAGCAAATTAACAGTCCCTTTGCTTCTGTCAGCATCAGTTCTTTTCTCTTCAGGAATCAAATGTAAAGATGTTGCTGAATTTTAGATAGAGTTATGCTTTTAAAGATATTTTTCTGTAATTATGTAACTTCTCTTTTCAGAAAAGAGCTCTGATGGAACAAATAGCACACCAAGCAGTTGTGATGCAGTTTATTATAGAAATGGCCAGGAGTTGTAATGTGGATCCAAGAGGCTGTTTTCGTCTATTTTTCCAAAAAGCCAAAGTAAGTCAGAACTTGTATAACACTGAGAGAAACTCTTGATACCCTTGCAAGGGTACCCAATACCCTTAAGAGAAAAGGTACTCATGGCAGCACTCAATTCAAAAGCAAAGCATGAATCAAAGTGGGTGTCAACTTAAGTCCTTAAGGCAGCATTAAGATCAGCATGACTTGATTCTTCAGTCTTGTAGAACTTAATATAGAACCTGCATCAAACTGCAGCTTCAGTCTTCTCACACGTCTCTCTCCTCCCCCTCTCAGCATTCCAGAGCTAAGACTGACTGAAAAGAAACAGACTCCATATTGGGCCTTGCCATGAACTGCACAGAGAGAAAGTGTTCTGAAGGAGCTTTCTTCCCGACAGTTGGAGGTTAAATATGTTACTGACCGAATCAAGCTTATGGAGAAGTATTGTTTTGTTGGCAGTTCGTTCTAGGATGAATGCTTTGTGTAATTCTGACCTTGAGAATGGAAGTTCCATGGATTCTTGTTAGGCCAGAGGGAAAGCAGAACAGCATGGGAACTACCAAAGTGTGGAATAGTGAAGTGCCACCTAAATTGCAGTGGCAAACATGAATGTGTCTAAGGACTGAGTGTCCTATTTTGCTTATCAAAATTTCTCTCTGTGCAGGGCCCAATTTGGAGTCTGTTTCTCTTCAGTCAGTCTTAGCTCTGGAATGCTGAGAGGGGGAGGAGAGAGACATGTGAGAAGACTGAAGCTGCAGTTTGATGCAGGTTCTATATTAAGTTCTACAAGACTGAAGAATCAAGTCATGCTGATCTTAATGCTGCCTTAAGGACTTAAGTTGACACCCACTTTGATTCATGCTTTGCTTTTGAATTGAGTGCTGCCATGAGTACCTTTTCTCTTAAGGGTATTGGCTTCTGAGATGGAATAAAGGAAGGGTTAAAATTATATTTGTTTTGTTCTTACGTGTTCTCAGATGAATGATTAACTCCATTCCTATACTTATCAAATGCTAAAGTCTCTCTTTAAGACAAACCAAACAAAAACCAGCATACCTGAATCTTCTTTTTAAGCTGACTAGTGCTAATATTGTTATTGACTTGTCCAAACCATTATCCTTCAATGAGTATAATACGCATTACTGCAGGACTTCCTTTTAGCGGTATGTATGCTTACAAGTAGAAGTAAATCTGGCTGAGATGAAAAATATTTCACTCTTCTCTTTACAGGCAGGGGAAGAAGGCTACTTGGAAGCTTTTAAAACTGAGCTTGAAGCATTCAAATCAAGAGTGAGAGTCTGTTCACAGTCTCAAGGCTTTCAAGCCAGTGTATCTACTGGTATTGTAGACAGTCTGGAGTCTTTGTCACAGGTAGGCTTTTTACTTCCAGAAATGAATATAGCAACTCTATTAAGAATAGATTTTTGCTACACTCTTGAGAAGATGTACTTTTTGAGATCTAGGAATAGGCTTATTTATATTTGGAGCACTGTCAGTTCTAATGTGCACTATTGTTGATACGCAAGAGAGATTGTTTCTCAAAGCTCTCACAATTTATAGTGTCAAAAGGCATATGTTAGTTCAGTGCCCTTGAATAATTGTGCTAAATGGAAAACTGCATCATTAACCTGTTCAGGTACTAGAATTAATTACATGTTAATTAGTTACATGCGTTTAGTTACAATATTCTGTAATTAATTACTTTGCGTCACAGGAGGTGAAATGAGCTTTCAACTGAAAGTGACTAATCCCATTAATGGAAACCTACAGTTAGTCAAAATCACATCTTGGGCCGAAGAGAAAATTTTAAAGGCTTTTAAAAGCTGGATGTTGGGGAAGGAGACAGAATTTAAAGTACTTTGAAATAAATTTGATCAAGGTACCTGTTTGGTAAGAAGTGGTAACTGAACCCTAAGTAAACGCACAATAAGGCGCTAGCTAATGCATGCTAGCTAAATTTAAAGAAGCTTCTTGGCATTCACATTATGATAATACTGTCTGAGGGTTTTTTTAAGAAATTATATTTTATTGCAAGCTTATCTCATCTTAAGACAGACAAAATAAAGAGCTTGACTTAGTTCTTTGTAAGTGTATGCATGCATTGAGTTTAAGCTTTCAATTCTTCATTTGTTGCAGAATGCAAATGATCTACCAGATTGCATAAACAGAAGTGTCTGCGATTTGAACTCAATGCTACCAAAAGATGAAGAACCCAAAATGATGGACACAGTATAGCACTGTTAAGATTGAGGCAAAGTACTCTTTTTTATTACAAAGAAAAGAATGTGGCTATTTTCTTGACACATTTTTATGGGTATTGCACTTCATTTTTGGTGCTTTGAGCCCGGGGAGATTTGGGGGAAGGGTAATCCAGAAATACCTGTAATAATGTTTGAAAATGTGCTGCTAGGTTTTTGATTGTCTATGAAGAATGGGGTTCTCATTGCCAAACATGACACTGGATGTGTTTTATGCTACGAAATTTGCCTTTCATGCATTTAAAATATGAAAAAGAAATTGCGCAAATACAATGTTTACAATAAGTGATAGATTTCTGGTGGAATCTGCTATTGCTATTAGATATGGGTATGTCTTATTCTATGAATATTGGAGATCTATGCTATATTGCTGGTATAGCTCTTAAATCTGGTTTTATCATTAATGGCAATAAATCGGTTTGACATCAGTACTGCAGATCTGGATGGCATCAATTAAAACACTGGCTCTCTACCTCTTCTAAGATGATTTAAATGTTACATTTTGCTTTCATAAAAAAATCTTGTGTGTTGTTCCCCTCCCCCCATATAACTAACAATTGCTTACATATGATCTTTGGGTTGTATGGTCACTGAGAAACTTTCTTTTTTGTTTTTTAAAACTTCTTTTGTTTAAATTAACGACCTCAGGAGGACCTCAGGAGGTCTCTAGTCCAATCTCCTGCTCAAAGCAGGGTCAGCTATGGGGTTAGACCAGGTTGCTCAGGACTTTATCCAGTCTGGTCTTGAAAGCCTCCAAGGATGGGGACTGCACAACCTCTCTGGGCACCTTGATCCTCATGCTTAACCACCCTCATAGTGAAAAAGTTTCTCCTTCTATCCAGTCAGGGCCTCTCTTGTTTCCACTTTATGCCCATTGTCTCCTGTCCTCCCACCATGCACCACTGTGAAGAGCCGGGCTCCGCTTTCTTGATAGCCTCCTTGTAGGTACTGGAAGGCTACTGTTAGGTCTCCCCCAAAGCCTTCTCTTCTTCAGGCTGAAAAAGACCAGTTCCCTCAGTCTCTCCTCATAGAGCATGTGCTCCAGGCCCCTGACGATCTCAGTGGCCCTCCACTAGACATGCTCCAGTTGATCAATGTCTTTCCTGTATTGTACAGGGCCCAAAACTGGACACAGTATTCCAGATGTGGTATACTGAGTGCTAAGTAAAGGGGGATAATAACTTTCCTTGATCTAATGGCTACGCTACTGTTAAAACAGCCCAGGATTCCGTTGGCCAGCTTTGCTGCCAGGGCATACTGCTGGCTCATGTTCAGCTTGCTGTCTGTCTTTGCAAGGGGTTCTTCCTTCCCAGGTGCAAGAATAGGTGCTTGTTCTTGTTGAATTATATGAGGTTTCTGTGGGCCCATTCCTCCAGCCTGTCTAGGTCTCTGAATGGCAGCCCTGTTCTTAAGAGCATCATCTGCAAACTTGACAACTCTGGGGTTGTTCAGCCTGAAGAAGAGGAGGCTCCGGGGAGACCTAATAGCAGCCTTCCAGTACCTGAAGGGGGCCTACAGGAAGGCTGGGGAGAGCCTGTTTACAAAGGCCTGTAGTGACAGGATGAGGGGCAATGACTTTAAGCTGGAGGGGAGCAGATTTAGATTGGAGATTAGGAGAAAGTTCTTTACTGTGAGGGTGGTGGAGCACTGGAACAGGTTGTCCAGGGAGGTGGTTGAGGCCCCATCCCTGGAGATATTCAAGGTGAGGCTCGATGAGGCCCTGGGCGACCTGGTCTAGTTGGGGGTGTCCCTGCTGACTGCGGGGAGGTCGGACTAGATGACCTTTGGAGGTCCCTTCCGGCCTGGACGATTCTATGACAAGAGTGCACTCTGTTGCCACCTCCAGGTCATTGATAAAGATGTTCAATCGGACAGGTTCCAGGATAGACTCCTGCAGTACTCCAGTTGTCACTGGCCTCCAGGTAGAATATGACCCATCAACCACTATCCTTTGAGCTCGATCATCCAACTAGTTTTTCACCAATCCAGTTGCCCCCCCCCCTTTCCCCCCATCCGGACCATAGCATACTAACTTGGATACAAGAATAGGGTGGGAGACAGTGTCAAAAACCTTGATAAAGTTGAGGTAAATGTCCACAACCATAGCTATTTTAATCACAGTAGACAATCGGGTCAGTCAGGTGTGATTTACCTTTGGTAAATCCATGGCAACTGTTTCCAGTAGCCTTCTCCTTCATGTGCCCAGAACTGTTTTCCAAGAGGACTTGCTCCATGATTTTCTCAGGGACTGAAGTGAGTCTGACCAGTCTGTAGTTCCCCAGATTGTCCTTTTGTCCATTTTTGAAGATGGATGCAACATTTGCCTTCATTTAGTCATCAGGAACCTCCTCCTTTCCAGTGACACAACCATGACTTTTCAGAGATGGTATGGAATGGCCTTACAAGGACATCAGCCAGCTCTCTCAGCACCCTTGGATGCATCCTGTCAGGTCTCATGGACTTGTATGGGTAGAGTTCTCGCAAATAATCCCTGACTTGACCCTCATCCACTGCTGGTAGTTCTCCTCCTTGAACCCTTTCACTAAGCACAGAGGCCTGGGAGACCTTGCTAGTGAAGACAGAGGCAAAGGTGGCACCAAGTGCCTCAACCTTATCTGTGTCCACTGTCACTAAATCATCTGCCCTATTCAGCAATGGTCCCAGTTTTTCCTTGGTCAGCCTTTTACTACTATTGTAGCAGTAGCATAGAGAGTTTTGATAGAAAGGCTAAGATTAGCACAGGAAAGACATGGACCTGTTGGAAAGGGTCCACAGGAGGGCCACAAAAAGGATCAGAAGGATGGGGCACCTCTCCTATGAGGACTGACTGAGAGAGTTGGGGTTGTTCAGCCTGGAGAAGAGAAGGCTCCGGGGAGACCTTATTGTGGCCTTTCAGTACTTAAAGGGGGCCTACAGGAAAGATGGGAATAAATTTTTTAGCAGGGCCTGTTGCAATAGGACAAGGGGTAATGGTTTAAACTTAAAGAGGGTAGATTTAGACTAGATATAAGGAAGGCATTTTATACAATGAGGGTGGTGAAACACTGGAACAGGTTGCCCAGAGAGGTGGTAGTGCTGACTTTGGCATCTTCAAAGACCTACTTGGAGGAATCCCATGGGCTAAGGCTCTAGAAGGAAGGGGGGTCCAAGAGAGCTGGTTAGTATTTAAGCACCACTTCCTCCAAGCTCAAGATCGGTGCATCCCTAGGAGCAAGAAATCAGGCAAAGGAGGCAGGAAACCTGCATGCATGAACAGGGAGCTTCTGGATAAGCACAGATGGAAGAAGGAAGTTTACAGAATGTAGAAAAAAGGACTGGCCGCTTGGGAGAAGTATAGGAGCGTTGTCAGAGCATGCAGGGATGTAATGAGGAAGGCTAAGGCCTGCTTGGAATTAAACCGGGCAAGGGATGTCAAGGACAATAAGAAGGGCTTCTTCAAGTACATCAATAGAAAAAGGAAGACTAGGGAAAACGTGGGCCCGCTGCTGAATGAGGTAGGTGCCCTGGTGATGGAGGATGCAGAGAAGGCGGAGTTACTGAATGCCTTCTTTGCTTCAGTCTTTACTCCTAAGGCCGGCCCTCAGGAACCCCAGACCCTGGAGGTAGGAGAGAGAGCCTGGAGTAAGGAAGACTCTCCCTTAATCGAGGAGGATCAGGTTAGAGATCATTTAGGCAAACATGACACCCACAAATCCATGGGCCCCGATGGGATGCACCCATCGGGTGCTGAGGGAACTGGCAGATGTTATTGCAAAGCCGCTCTCCATCATCTTTGAAAAGTCATGGAGAACAGGAGAGGTGTCTGAGGACTGGAGGAAAGCCAATGTCACTCCAGTCTTGAAAAAGGGCAAGAAGGAGGATGCGAGAAACTACAGGCCAGTCACCCTCACCTCCATCCCTGGAAAGGTGATGGAACAGCTCATCCTGGATGTCATCTCTAAGCATGTAGAATAAAAGAAGGTCATCGGGAGCGGTCAGCATGGATTCACCAAGGGGAAATCATGCTTGACCAATCTGATAGCCTTCTACGATGGAATGACTGGCTGGGTGGATGAGGGGAGAGCAGTGGACGTTGTCTACCTCGACTTCAGCAAGGCTTTTGACACCGTCTCCCATAGCATCCTCATAGATAAGCTTAGGAAGCGTGAGCTAGATGAGTGGACAGTGAGGTGGACTGAGAACTGGCTGAATGGCAGAGCTCAGAGGGTTGTGATCAGTGGCGCAGAGTCCAGTTGGAGGCCTGTAACTAGCAGTGTTCCCCAGGGGTCAGTACTGGGTCCGGTCTTGTTCAACATATTCATCAACGACCTGGATGAGGGGACAGAGTGTACCCTCAGCAAGTTTGCTGATGACACAAAACCGGGAGGAGTGGCTGACACACCAGAAGGCTGTGCCGCCATACAGCGAGACCTGGACAGGTTGGAGAGTTGGTCGGAGAGGAACCTGATGAAATTCAACAAGGGCAAGTGTAGGGTCCTGCATCTAGGGAGGAATAACCCCACGCACTGGTACAGGTTAGGGGCTGACCTGCTGGAAAGCAGCTCTGCAGAAAGGGACCTGGGAGTCCTGGTGAACAACAAGTTGGCCATGAGGCAGCAATGTTCCCTTGTGGCCAAGAAGGCCAATGGCATCCTGGGGTGCATCAGGAAGAGTGCGGCCAGCAGGTCGAGGGAGGTTATCCTCCCCCTCTACTCTGCCCTGGTGAGGCCACATCTGGAGTACTGTGTCCGGTTCTGGGCTCCCCGGTTCAAGAAAGACAGGGAACTGCTGGAAAGAGTCCAGTGGAGGGCTACGAAGATGATCAAGGGCATGGAGCACCTCTCTTATGAGGAAAGGCTGAGAGACCTGGGTCTGTTTAGCCTGGAGAAGAGAAGACTGAGAGAGGACCTCATCAGTGCTTATCAATATCTAAAGGGCGGGTGTCAAGAGGATGGGCTCTTCTCAGTGGTGCCCAGTGACAGGACAAGGGGCAACAGGCACAAGCTGGAACATAGGAAGTTCCACTCAAATATGAGGAAAAGCTTCTTTACTTTGAGGGTGACAGAGCACTGGAACAGGCTGCCCAGAGAGGTTGTGGAGTCTCCTTCTCTGGAGAAATTCAAAACCCGCCTGGGTGCGTTCCTGTCCAGCCTGCTCTAGATAAACCATCTTTGGCAGGGGGGGTTGGACTAGATGATCTCCAAAGGTCCCTTCCAACCCCTACAGTTCTGTGATTCCGTGATTCCGTGGTAGATACCCCATCCCTGGAAACATTTAAGTTCAGGCTGGATGGGGCTCTGAGCAACCTGATCTAGTTAAAGATGTCCCTGCTCATTGCAGGGGAGTTTGGACTAGCAGGAGGTTGGGCTGCTCTGAATCCAGAAAGTTGGGGACAGACTTTTTAGTAGGACCTGTAGCGATAGGACAAGTGGTAATGGTTTTAAACTAAAAGAATGTAGATTCAGACTAGATATAAGGAAGAAATTTTTTACACTGAGGGTGGAGAAACACTGGAACAGGTTGCCCAGAGAGGTGAAACATTCAAGGGTCAGGTTGGACGGGGCTCGGAGCAACCTGATCAAGTTGAAGATGTCCCTGCTCATTGCAGAGGGGCTGGATTAGATGACCTTTAAAGGTCCCTTCCAACCCAAACCGTTCTATGAAATAAACCTAAATCAACCTGAAGTATCTGATGCTATAATCTCTAATGGTTGTGCAGAACCTTGTTGGCTTGCTTTGTTTTTTTAGAATAATATTCTGTAACCTCCACTGGGAGATAAGAATATTTCATTATGAGAACCAGTTTAACATAAGTATTGTTTGAATTTGGCAGGGATGTCTGCCATGCAACTTCTATGACCCATTCATCCAAACCAGGGTACGTAAACCCTCAAATACATACCGCAACTGACAGATGATTTGTAAATGCACACAGGGAAGTAGAAAGACCAGAAGGTGGGTCTTGCACTAATTGTCATCATCTCCAACTAGGAAGTGTACATCTCAGAGCTGTAAAGTTCTGACAGGCATATGGTAGCATGCATCTTTTTCCTCTGAACCAATTTAAGAAAAAAAGATAGACTTGACTAAATCATTATACAGAAATTATTAAGGTCTATTGTGAAATCACAGACTCCACTAGGGAAATTAAGGCACATATCAAAGGTTCTACAGGAATGCCCTTCACATAAAAAGCTGGCAGAAAAGGAGTAGCTGTCTTCTGAATGTACTGATAAGTAAGACCTTGAGTAGAATAAAAAAAGAGAAAAGACTGTGTGTATAAACAGCTAATAATAGCCAACTATAAAAACATGTAACTAGTTATCACCTGCTAATTATAGTCAACTATAAAAGCATCACCTGTGAATTGTCTATAAGAGCTGAGCTATCTGTGTAATAAAGTGGCATCTACCTGATCACATTGGTTGTTGTGTATGGTGTCTGAAGCTTCTGCGTCCTTAAGTGGTGCCCGAACAGGGACCCTCAGTTCAGCGTTTGGGGAACCTGACGGGAAGAGGGGATGGAAAAGAGGATCAAAAGGTGAGTGCTGCCCCGGCACTCAGGAAGGCTAGCGCGCTAGCACTACGGCTTAGAGCTAGGAATCTCACTTTGGCCAGGCGAGCGGCCGGGGAGGAGATGGGGAATGCGCAAGAAGCCACGAGGGAGCTCCTGTAACATATACTTTCTAAGAAGGGATTAAAGTATGACGAGCATGCCTTGAAGGCGCTGTTAGTGTGGGTGCGCGACAGGAATTTGATCCCCACGTTACAGGTGGTTTATACTACTAATACTTGGGAACTGATAGGAAATGCCTTGTGGGATGAAGTTAGTAAAGGATCCAAGGATGCTCTCAAGCTCTCAGCAGTGTGGAGATTAGTATTGGACACTATAAAGGCGATGCAGGCTGAAAGAACTGTTGCCACGTCTGCCTTCACTGCCATGGGTGCAGCAGGAGGGGCTGGAACAATATCACCCTCAGCCATGACGTTCTCCGGGAATGATAATGCTCTGCCGCTGCGAGGTTTTCCTGTGAGCCGTCCTCCTGCATCGGGAGGTGAGCCGAAAAGCCGGGATGAGTCCTGCGAGGGAGGTTGCCCACCACCTCCACCTAACGGCACAGGAGGGGCCACGAACAAAGGGAACGGCAATGAGCCCTTACCGTCTGCACCAACACTGTACCCTCCCCTACCACCATCTACTCCATCCTATGTGTCCCCCACATCGACTACACCGACGGAAGACTTAGACCGCCCGAGGGGTTTGTCTGACTTTCAATTTTGTGAGCTGATGAGAAAGTTGGAGGCTCTGGAAGTGCGTCTCCAAGAACGGAACCCCCCGCACCCGCCGCCCGTCCCTGTTCCTGACTATCCCGGGGCACTCCCCCCGCCGCCGCCTCCTCCTCCTCCTCCTCTTCCAGCCCCGGCCGCCGGCCCGTGGGCTCCCATGCCCGGGGCTGCGGGGCGGGGNCACGATGTGTTGTCCCAGATGGGTGCCCGGTTAGTCACAAATTTTTATTATTTTTGGGGGTGGCCATGGGGGAGCAGCCGATATTAAAGCTCACCTGGACTACAAAGACTCCTGTGTGGGTGGACCAGTGGCCGCTAAAGCTGGAACAGCTGCAAATTGTGTAGAAATTAGTGCAGGAACAATTGGATGCAGGACATATAGTGCCTTCTACCAGTCCTTGGAATACGCCTATATTTACCATTCCAAAGAAATCAGGGAAATGGCGTCTCTTGCATGATTTGCGGGCGATTAACGCTGTCATGCAGGACATGGGAGCTTCACAGCCTGGTCTACCATCACTGGTAACGATTCCACAGGACTGGGATTTGTTTATCATAGACCTGAAAGATTGTTTTTTTACCATCCCGTTACACCCAGAAGATTCAGAAAAATTTCCTTTACAGTGCCTTCTGTAAATAAGAGTGAACCTGCCAAAAGATATCAGTGGGTAGTGTTGCCTCAGGGTATGAAAAATTCACCTACCATATGCCAATCATTTGTGGCTTGGGCTTTATAACTATTTAGGGAAAAGAATCAATTTTTATTGATCTATCATTATATGGATGACATTTTGGTCGCTGGACGAGATTTGAACGTAGAGAAGGTTTTACAGGAGCTAGCTCATGCTATGCTGAAATCGCTTTTGCAAAAACAAAAAGGGGGAGAATCTGCTCCTTCTGAAAAACTTGCAAAAGCTGTGTATGTATTAAATTATTTGCGGCTGACAGGGGAGCGAGATTCACTGCCAATTGTGATACATCATACGTCATTAGTCAGGAATTCAATCTTTGGGATCAATAAAAGTCCAAAACTAGGATTGGGCCACTGGGAACTGGAAAGGTCCGGTGGAATTAAAAATGACTGGTAGAGGATATGCTTGTGTTTTGACAGATCAATGTCCTCGGTGGGTGCCTGCCAGGTGGATCAAGCCGTGGAAGGAGCCAATCCAGACCAGCTCAACCAGCCCAAGCAATGATACTTGAGGACAATGCCTCGCCATGGCTTAATTGGAAATATGACTATAGGGGGTAGTAATATGGGGTCAGAGATCCTGATTTTCGGTCTATTGTGGGAAATTGGAAATTGCATTACCGACATTTCTCCCAGACAAAATATGTGGGTAACATGGGCTAATCAAATGGGACAAAATGCCTTTTGTCAATGGCAACTCCATCTGATCCATTCCGAACCTGTTTAATCGGGTTTCCGTATTTGCGCCTACAGGATTTTAAGGGATATGTTAGTAATGCAAGCCTACTGAATGACACCTGGTTAACAAAAGAGAATCAAAATATCACGTGCCATGCCTTGTATGGCTCTGGCGACCCAGGCAACCTATGTCCAGCGGGTGTCTGGAATTTCTTACAAGCTGCTATTGTAAATAGTCTGAACAAGTCATTATCTCTCCCCTTACAAAAGCTGGAATTATTGGGCTCTCTACCTGGCTTGGAAAACAATACGCAAAACCTGTCATTGGGTTGTATAGAGTTTGGAGGGGAGAAGCCGGTCCTCTATGCTCAGTATGGGTTGAAGTTTAGTGATACAACCTTTGCAGGATACCAAAACGTAACACCTGGTGAGCCTTTCAATAATCGAACACTATACTGTCAGCATGGAGGGCCAAACATAGCGATCAAAACTCCTCCATATGGGATTTGGAACAACGGCAACTCCAAAGGCCTTGCTGCCTGGTTACTTTTTGATATGTGGTGATCGAGCTTGGGGAGAGGTGCCCAGCGAGATTTTGGGGGGACCTTGTTACTTAGGGCAACTTACTCTTTATGCTCCATCAATCGCAGCCCTAAGAGCTTCACGAAAGACTTCACGGGAGAAGCGGTCACCTTGTTATAGTTGAATTTAGGACAAATAGAGTCCAAAATAGATTTGCTAATTTTTATTAGGGTAGGAAAGCAAAAAACAGCGCTGGGCGGCCGGGGAGTCGCAGCTCCTCCAAAGGCTC
>JAHSPS010064969.1:0-11351 GCA_033628365.1 Calidris temminckii
CTGTCACTGGGCATCACTGAAAAAAAGACTGGCCCCATCCTCCTGACCCCCACCCTATCAGTATTTATAAACATTCATAAGATTGCTCCTCAGGGGGTGGGGGGGAAGGATATCAGAAGAAAAAAGGATAAACCCATGGAAAATATTACTTTATTTTCACACTAAATCAGAGAGAAAATCTCATGTCCTTTTTTTGATTTAGTTCTCATGATTTTGACATGATCTCATTATTTTTTAACACTTGTGGCTGGCACTGCTCCTTCTAACGCTTATGGCAAGCAATCTTGGCTGATGCTAGGACTCAGGCCAGGAGCCACGGCTGGCACTGGAGAGGACAAGCAGCCACCTGGTACCCTGACCGTGAACAAGCTGCTGAGGAAGTGTAACAAGTCAGGAGAGAACTCCGAGGTGGAGCTGAGATGCTCTTAATAGGCAAGAAGAGCTTAGGGGGCTGGGGAGTATAAACAGCAGCTGGGAAGGCCATGCAGAAGGCATGTGTGATAAACTTGTTTTCATCTTTGAGCTGTGGGAAGCCTTACTCATTTTCTGTTTGACCTTTTTGGCTTCAGGAAGCAGTTTCCATTTGTCAGCAGCTTATGGAATGAACTCTGCCGCCGCGGTGCCTAATTGAATTGTGAGTCAGCTGCGCAAGTTCTTCTTGATGCTGCCCCAGTTATTTTGGCCAGAGTATCGAGGTGGGTTCAGTTTGTTTTTTGACTCTGCACCAGGCACTTCAAAGTCATCACAAAAAGTTCAGTGTAAGGCACGTAGAAATGTGCTTCTTTCTAGTCGTGTGGAACAGAGTAGATTTAGTACTTTTCAGAAAGATACTTAACGGCTCGTTTCTGATGCTATTCAATTACTGCTTTTTGATGGAAAAGGACCCATGATAAGCAGACAATTTTTTTTTCTAGCCATATGTTTACAGCTTAGCTTTAGAAGCATTTACTAAGGCAATGATGTAGGTACATAGCATTCTCAACAGTACTTATTAATGAAAAATTGCAAATGTATCTCAGTATATAAAAATGCACATAACTTTTCTAATAAGCAGCTGTCTGTTTTTTCAAACCCCAGAGTATAATAAAAAGGTTTTATTGTCGTATGAGTTTCTGCTGCTTCCTTTTAAGACCTTCACACCCTTGATTCTTTATTTGGGCAATCTTAAAAGGAACCTTAATGTATCTCTATTCATTTTAATACCACAACAATATTAATAAGTTTCATTCTCTACTGCTCATATCAAGTAACTTCATCATTTGACAGATTTGAAAGAGTGACTTCTTGCGACCCCAATGTCTAGATCTAGACATGGCATGGCTGAAGGAGAAATGGGGAAGAAGTTTTATTTGCAGAAGTTATTAAAATGAAACAGTTTATTTTTAAATATTACCCAGTGGAAGATTTCTCTGAGCATATCCTTATCTTGAAAACTTAAGCAATAATTTAAAAGCACTTACATAGCAACCAGCTGCACTGTGCACATACAGTATTAACAAATGCTTCTGGTCCTATGGGAATATGCTTCCCAAAAATATGGCTTTATTCGCACTTTACATCTCTTTCTCCTGAGTCAGTAATTACTTATTTCCTACTCCCTGGAGTGTTGCTTCAGGTATGGCTACATTTCACTTAAAGGGATAACTAACTAAGGGCAAGGGAAATTCTATATTGCAACAACTAAACTCATAGAGATCTATGAACTAAATGAAATCCAACTTGCACATGTGCGACACTATCGTTTCATTGCCCTGGCTCTATGTGGACGTGCTTTAGTTTTAATCGAACCATCTATTAATGTAAAATACAGAAAAGATCCATGGGATAACTTACAGTAACCTGGGCTTCTCTGCAGCAAGTGGGTTAACCATGAAGTTACTACACTTTTAGTACCTTTTTATGGCTGGTTCCAGGCAGCTTCCCAACAAAAAAAAAAAGGTGTGCAAAATCCATGTTCAGAGGCAAATGGCTCTTCCTGTGTCGATAGAAGTTTGATGCCCCTTTGCTCTTGGCCATGGCTTCTACTTTGTTTGGTTTAGGCAGCAAGTAGTTGGGCAATGCAGGTGCCTAGTTTTGTGGATGTTTTTGCCCTTTACAATTTTAGCTGAAAGTGCAAAAGTTTGGGGTTAATCCGGTGAAGTTTAAACAGATCACTGGTGTGACAGCATTAGCACACTTAATGCTATATTGCTGAAATATTAGTCAAATTAGTTTTAATTAATTTAATTACCAAGTTGCTGGTTAAAAGAAGACACATCTTTAGAAGTCAGAACTCTGACATGGCAGTTCCTTATGACTTTGGTTGCTGCTTTTTTTCCTGACATGTTAAATAAAATTAAAGCATAGCCAAGTAGAGTTTAATTTGATAGTTGGTTTGGGTTTTTTTTCCTTTGAATAGTACGGTCAGATACTCTTTTCTATGGATTGTTTTCTTAAGAGAACATGCAACTAATTTTAATATGTACTGTCAATAAAAGTTTCCTCTATGATAGCTTTAAAACTATCAAGGCACACTGCTGAGTGAAAAATTCAGTTCAATCAGCAAAGAAGTCTAGTGGTGTTTTCACTTACAAAAAGCAGTACAAATGTGTAAACTTGGCATTATGGAGAACTGGAATTTAATCTCTGTAGCTCCATACATATCCCTGCCGTTGGAAGATGTCAGGGGTTTAGTGATTAATATCATGCCAGCTGCTATGCCAGAAGATGTTCTACTGTAGAATTTGATACACTCTCCATTCAGTGTATCTTTATTCTATTAATAGTATTTGTATTATATTTGAGCTTCACTTTATTTTTCTTGTAATTAATTATCAGCCATTCCTGGAGAATGCTTCTGGTTCTGAAACAATGAGGTGGAATCACTGAAACGATGTCTTCTGTAGATTCTTGGACCTTCTTTTGGGCTCAGTGTTGGAATATTGTTCTAAATTGTGCGACAAAAGGAACCTTCTTTTCATCCACCAAAACCAGCTACAGCACAGCTGTAAAGAGACACCACAGGAGATTGAACAAAAATAGTTCCTCTTGTGACTTCCTTTCAAGGCCAGGCTGGATGGGGCTTGGAGCAACCTGGTCTGGTGGGAGGTGTCCCTGCCCAGGGCAGGGGGTTGGAACTGGATGATCTTTAAGGTCCCTTCCAACTCAAACCATTCCATGATTCACATCTTAATTCTTTGCATCTTGTTTCGGCTCAGATAACATTGAATTCAGATGCCACCCAAAGCAACAAAGTGGAATGTTGGTCCTGTAAAACCTTTTTAATATTTCCAATTATGTAAATGTGGCCAGGCTTTTACGCCAGAGTTACAGACAGTTGCTGAAGAAGCATTTTTACAGGCCATGAGATGTGTCAGCCACTGACTGCAAGGACTTGTGCTCTGCAGGGTGCACATGTGGCTGCTCCCTCAGTCTTCTCCAGCTTTTGCGCTGGAAATCACATGTGATGAAACAGCAAAGGGTCATTCCAGCCTCCATGCTTCAGTCATTGTAGCTGTCTCCAAAAAGTGCATGAGGAATTAATGAGTGCATTTCAAAAACTTGCCAAAATGCTCCCTGGGGCCTGATAAGTACCATAATTCAAAATCTCTCCATAAATGCCTCCAGAAATCATTCTCTTCCTATTGATGTGTGTAATCCAACACCTACACACTCACAACTCCAGGTTTAATAAAGTGTGGGGCCCTTTAGCTGAGATTCCAAAGCAATTTATACTTCCTATCCCCCCAGGTGATGTTACATTTCTGTGTCCAGGACGCATTATCTGTTATTGACTTTTCATCTGGACACAGATCTTACAGAATTTAAAATATTTTCCGATGAGGATGTGCTGAAAACATCTGATGGACTTGCCTGTGACGCATAGGCCTTCTGGGAAAGACTGCAGTGTCAACCTCATCCATAATTCTGTGTCTGCTCTATGCAAAGACAGTAAGCTATTTAAAAGACAAAGCTAAAGCTCTTCAGGTGAAAAGATAGCCAAAACTCCAGATAGAGATGTACATTCAGTATTTCCCTTTAAAAGCAATTAATTTGCAATATGACAAATTAATTGTTATCTGCTGTCACTTCTTCTGTATGCTAAATATTTGTAGAGAGTAATACAATATTCAAATGCTGGAACACTGATTTTTCAGCTTTCAGACGTGTCAGAACAAGGTTAAATCATCTAAGAAAAGTAAATGTTGTACCCTGTAGATTTTAAAAGTATAAGAGAACGAATTCAGGAATGTGGAAATTTCTTGTCTTGTATTGAGGTGAAGTATTTGTGGTCAGAATGTTTTATCTGGGGCATGGCCCAGAGAAGCTGTGGCTGCCCCATCCCTGGAGGGGTTCAAGGCCAGGCTGGATGGGGCTTGGGGCAACCTGGTCTGGTGGGAGGTGTCCCTGCCCATGGCAGGGGGATTGGAACTGGATGGTCTTTAAGGTCCCTTCCAACTCTAACCATTCTGTGATTCCATGATTCTATGATCTAACTCGATGTAAAAAATATTCAGTATCTCCTCCTCTGCTCTGTTCCAGTGGAACCACTTTGAAGAAGATAAGATACACTTCAACAACCCTTCATAATACTTTTAATCACTGTCCTCACTATTGACTGAGAAATCTGAAATCCTTTAAAAACACCATTCACAGTGGTCCCTATCTCTTCAGAGAGCTACAATGAGAGATTAGCAATACTACAGAATGAGCTCTACAGAGAATGTGGGATATTGACATGGAGTTTTTTTTGAGTTCAGCCTCTGATGGTGATGTGGTATCATGCTTTGTATTTTCAAACTGGGATATTTTCTTCTTTGGTGGGCAAAGTTGTTGTGGCAGAGAGCAGCCTTCCAGCAGCTCCATCCTCTTGGCACACTGAATGATCATTTTCATCCCTGATGCAGTTTCCAGCAGACTCTGTGCTGTACAATGACGTTCCAGCTCTTGCAGTCCTTATGTTTTTGTGAGCTTGGAAATAATTCCATTTTATTCTTGGACATTTATTAAATAACATGTGAAAGTTTTAATCATTCTTTCTAAACTAGTTCCTTTGGGGACAGGAGAACTTTAACATAGATTAATTACAGGGCTACAATTTTTCCATTAGGAATATCTGTTCTCCTCCTTCCCACTGCCTCCATATTAAATACTGCTTGAAGTACTTGATTGAGGTGGCTACTCTAATCCAAACATAGCATTTTTGACTGTTTCAGGGAAGCAATGCTAGTTTTTCCTCCTAGTAATTGTAATTTACCACTACCCTGGGATTTCAGGGAGAGTTAAGGTGATAACTGAGATAGACTTGAAACTTGGTTCAATTTGCAAAAGGTTGCAAAGGGGCAAGGGACAACTTTAGGTCATCCCTCTGCCCTTCCCCCAACTATTTTAATATATTGCTTACTGAAGTGGAACACAGCTGTTTGTTTCTTTCAGCACAAGGAACAAGCCTGCATGGATTTGTGTTTCATTGGTACCTTGGCAAGGGAGGAAATACTCCCCCTCCACCCCCCAGGGTGTTTCTTTCCAAGAGGAAGCTGGGATCCTTCTTTCCAGTTTTCCTTTCTTGGTCTGAATGCAGCTATGACAGAATGTTTATGAGAATGTTTAAGACATTTCTTTGGTTTTGAGATTTGAACTATCACACCATTAATGCAGTGCAATTTGTTCATACTGAAGGATTTTGGGGAAAATATGGATCGAAACCCCTTCACATGTCAAAATAATTACCTGCATCAGACAGCACTGATGTGGGTGCTGTGAGTTCAGGTTGTTGCTCAAGACTGATAGATTGCCATACCTTCTGCCTTTGAGACCACCACAGGCAGGAGACTGACCTTGTCTTACCTCAGTGATTGCCTCATCAAAATTAACATGGTACAGTCCTAATATTCCTCCTTCCATACCTTTTCTGCCCTGCAGAGTCTAATTGCTGATTTTATTATGTTCATTTTCAAAACATGGAGGCACTGCTCTTTTGAATGAAAAGGGGATGCCAGGCAGTGCCACTATGTAAGTTCTGAAGTGTAGATACCAAAATGGAGACACGTGAACAATGTGTGTATGTCAGCATGGTGTCATGCTTTAACAAGAATAAAATTCTGTGGGTATTATCAACAAACTACTATTTAAATATGAATGGCTTAATCTTTTGAAATTTCTTTTTTGACACAATATGATAAAGGTAAGAATTTACTGAATTTTATTTATGGTCTTGTATTCCTTCAATTTTATCAAAAACATTTCAATGAAATGTGAGGTTTTTAATGAAAAAATTGCCTGCTTGGAAGGATTCACCTTCTGCTTGTAACTGTAATTTTTATCTTGACCTGCCTGCCTATCTATCTGTCTATCTATAGAATCATAGAATGGTTTGGGTTGGAAGGGACCTTAAAGATCATCCAGTTCCAACTCCCCTTCCATGGGCAGGGACACCTCCCACCAGACCAGGTTGCTCCAAGCCCCATCCAGCCTGGCCTTGAACCCCTCCAGGGATGGGGCAGCCTCAGCTTCTCTGGGCAACCCCTTCCAGTGTCTCACCACCTTCACAGCAAAGAATTTCTTCTTAATGTCTCTTTCAGCTTAAAATCATTACCTCTCATCCTATGGCTCCACTCCCTGATAAAGAGTCCCTTCTGATCTATCTGTCTGTCTGTCTGTATCTACCTGTCTGTCTCTTTATCTTAGCATTGAAGGAATGAGCCATATGAGAAACAAACTTCATATTTCAGCATATTAGACTCCATAGCCTCTCTGAATTTTAATACTTTGTTGATTTGTATTGTTTGTAAAAGCTCAGTTTTTCTATATGAAGCATATTTATAAGAACTGCCAATAAAAAAATCCCTCATTTCTCCATTTAGTGTGCCAACAATTGGTCTACATTTTAATTTCATACCCTATGATGTCATATAAATACTGTAGTGTTCTGTTTTATAATTTTCATGCTTTTTCACTTTTGGAGAGGTTTGATCATAGTTCACTGTCAAATTTAGTTTTCTCTGTAGCAAACTAACATTTAACACTCTCACAGGCTGGTGTGAATTTTTAGGGGCTGTTCTCCATTCTTCAATAAAAACGAACAGTCTTGGCTTTCATTTTAGTTTGTATTAGTTTGTAATTCTCAGTAGGAAATCAGACGCTACCAGATAGGAGGAATTTTCTGGGCTTTTCTTGTTTGTATCATTTGTTTGCATCATTTGTTTGGTTTTTTTTAGTTGGGTGAATGGTGTGGCATTTAGCCACACAAAATATGTATCTGAGCATCAGCTAACATTATGACAACCTGTAGATGTTTAATAGTTTTCCACAGGTGCAGGTAGAGGCAACTGTGGTGTTTGACAAGTGTACAAGGCTGAAGGGCAGTGAAATCTACCCTGAGCTCCACAAGGTTGGGTGTTTTCCTACCTTTTAGAGCTTCAGGCTCTTCAAGTTCCTCTCCTTCGAAGCTTCTGTAATGCCATTTATGTTGCACCTTTTTTATCCTCCTCCTGGTCTATCTTCAGTGTGTGGCTTGCCAGATGGAGCTCTTCCTTTTGCATGTAGGCTGGGCTTCTCTGTTGCCATTGTAGCTCTCCTTGGTGGAGTATGGGAATGGCCTCAAGTGTGTCTTCACAGGTAGAGAGAAGCTTGTGTACATTGGGAAATGGAGGGAGTTTGTACACAGGTGTTTCTGTGCTGCTGTATCGGCTCTATGTGTATTATGGATCCTTCTGTACATCTCTCAGTTGCTGTCTTTTTGAACAAGTGAAACTGGGCGGGCATCTCTGTGTGCCATGATAGGAGGTCTCCATGTTTCTCACAATGACCATCCAGACCTTCTCAAGTGCTTGGTCACATGTTTCTGGAGGACCCATACCACTACTGCTAGGCTACTTCATCGCTGAGAACAGAAGCCCCCCCCAGTAAACAGATTACAAGATCAGTTTGGGAAACGGAGGTCTTTGTTGACAACCTTTCATGCACCCCAAATCCTCCATCTTCTAATAGTTCCCTTGCCTCGTTGGCAGCACTTTGAGTCTTCTGTGGTCATCCGGAACTGATGCCCCAGGAGGGTGCCCTGCTGCTGTCCCAAGATGAATGGTCCTGTCTCAAGTTTGAGAACACACTTAAATCCACAAGTGAAGGTCATTGGTTTTATCCTAAAAATGATGCAATTTAGCATTGCTTATGCTGCTCTCAAGTGACTTTCTAGCTCTGGGCAGGGATCTGAGAGGGCATTTAGAAATGCTTTCTGAAAACCATCTGTTTGATGTTGATATGCTGAAACACTGCAGAAAGTGCTTCCCCCAGTCCCACAACCCGACTTTTAGACAATATTGACTGTAATCCAGTTTTGACCTGCAGAGCTTTCAAATCTGCCCTTTATTTTTGTGTGTTCTGTACAAAGAGGTACTAATTTTCTCTTTCGTGAGGGAGGGAAGGAACAGTTATTTTCATGGTGAGAGATTCTGTAACCTTACAGAATGAGGAAGTCATTTTATGGATGGCAGTGGAAAGCGGTATTTATGTCACAGAGAGGAGGAACTCTTGCCAATACATTATACAGATTCTAAATTTATTACACGCTTTGAATTTTTTACATTCTAAAAACTCCTTTTTGATAAGGTTTAAGGTTCCTATGGTGAAATATTTGGAAGCTAAGGTTTTTCTTATTGATTGTATTGCCTTGAAGTTGAAATTGTTGATTTCATAAAATATTCCCTTTCTTTACATATAATTACAAAGTTTTCTATTCTATAGAATAACTTTCACCAACTGGCATACTGGCACATTTTAGAGGAATGATATTTTGTTAGAGGTGACATACAGGACTGTGTAAACAGGTAGAATAAGTAGATAGATACAGTGTTTAATCAACTGCTGTAAAATTTAATATTTTTTTGTACATGAGGGTTGGGAAATTAGTTTTTGAGCTGTAGCCCAGTGCAAAGACAAAACAAGTAGTAGCCTTTGGCCCTTTTGGAAAGTGACTGTGTATTTCCAGTGATGACAGCCAGCAACGTTATTTGATTTATAGCAGCATAACTTTCATTTAATATTGTCCATATGGCAATTTTCACCACCTACATCGTTCAGGACCTATGTCAGTAGCACAAGAAGCAGTGAACTTTCTTCCCAGGCAATTCAACTTAGACAGAGGATGCTGCATTGTGGCATATTGATTGATAGCACAAAGTGGTGATAATTAGATCTCTCTGAGTCCTTTCTAAGTGGGCTGTGGGCTCTTGAATCTTATTGCATTATTTTGACGCTATTGAATAATCAAATATGCCAGCTTGTTTTCAAACTGTGTATTTGAAATACATGATGACAAAAAGGTGTCATGGAACAAGTTTACATAATATAACTCACAGTCTTATTTTAACTTATATTAATAGATAGTTTTTATTTATGCAAAAAATAGGGAAGGAATGTTATTATCGGGAATCCTTGACACTATAGCTCACATCTTCAGCTGAGAACACCTTCGATCTTTTACAAAGAAAACTTTCCTCCTAGTAATTTATCTTTATTTTTACAGTTCTAGTTGTTGCACCGCATATTGGAACAAAACTGAAGGTAGGAACACTTCACCTAGAATTTGAAGAGGAAACATTTTTTTTTTATTATTTGTGGTAGTACCGATTATTGGAATTCATTGAGATCAGTGACTTTGCTGACATGCAGGACTGTAGGAGACATTGTGGTACAAGTGATGGGAGACTTGTACCTCACTGTACCCACATTATTTATACATCAGTTCTGTGTCCCTAGTTGAAACGGGAAATTTTTTGTTCTGTCTAGTGATGGTGCCACTAGATGTCTTTGTGTAGGTGCATGCTGCTCAACATATTTGTCCCCATTTGGCAACTTTTTTTGCCAAATGTGTATGTAGAGCTCTGCCCTTCAGTTGACTGACTCAGGATGATTTTTTGAATACCTAAAGCTTTGTGAGCTAGACATGAGGAGACATGGGGAGACCTTATCACTCTCTACAACTTCCTGAAAGAGAGGTGGTCTCTTCTCCCAAGTAACAAGCGATAGGACAAGAGGAAATGTCCTCAAGATACACCAGGGGAGGTTCAGATTGGATATTAGGAAAAGTTTCTACACTTAAAGGGTTATTAAACATTGGAACAGGCTGCCCAGGGAAGTGGTTGTGTCACCATCTCTGGTGGTATTTAACAGATGGATAGACATAGTGCTTAGAGACACGGTTTAGGGTTCTTTATCAGTGTCAGGTTGATGGTCAGACTAGATGATCTAAAAGGTCCCTTCCAACCCAGGCAATTCTATAATTCTACAATTCTATGATTCTATGGCAGCTTCACTGAGGCTGGGTAGCATCTGGCTCTGCTGTTTGACTACCTAATGGTCAGTACGTGCATCCTTAGGTCATCAAGGCCTGTTCCGTTGATGCTGGGTCTACACCAGCTACTGCTGTGAAACTACCCCTTCCCTTGTGCCAGGGCTAATGTATGATGACCTGAAAATGAATCACTGGCTTTTGTCAATTATCTTCAGCCAGATTGGTTCCTGGATCTACCACTATTTGCATTTGAACTAGCTACAGGTTTCTGTAAACTTCGGTTCCGTCTTGGCCGTCCAAGGTACAGATTTCATGATTGCACTATAGGCATATGGAGGTTAGGTGGGAAGGCGAGGGGTGGTGGGTCAGTATTCATTCTCTAAGATTGCAACCTCTCATCTGGTCCTAGCTCATTTTGCAATCAATTATGGTCTATTGACTTTACTAGGAGTTCTCTCAGGTGCTTTCTGATCCCATAATTGCTTCTATAATGGAAAATGGAATTCAGTGATAAGAGAGAGAGAGCTCAAAACACATTTACTGTATCTGTGGTGAGAATGAATTACTGTGATGATAGAGTTGGAGAAGAAATAAGTTCTGGGAAGGACAAGAGTGATAATTTTTGTGGTCAAGGAGAGGGAAAATAAACCGATAGAAGAAAATTATTATGTCCTATTCCTTCTGCCTCAAGAATGTTAATAAGGATTGGCTGAACACCACTTAGGTCTCGGTGAGACTCACTCAAGCCTCTTCAGACATTCAGTTTGCAGGTCCTGCACACCAAGCTACCTATTAATGTGTGCACAAAGGACTGGCATTTGGGTTACAGCAAGTATCCTCAATGATGTGTCTTTTCAAAACTTACTGAGTGTCCCTACCGATTGTCACAGTGGGAATACACTTGTGACAGCATGGCAATCAGTCATGTGAGGAGCCTCTCCCTGGGCTCCGGCTTCTTATGTTTCCAGAATATTTATGTGTCTAACTTACAGAATCATAGAACCATAGAATGGTTTGAGTTGGAAGGGACCTTAAAGATCATCGAGTTCCAACCCCCCTGCCCTGGGCAGGGACACCTTCC
>JAHSPS010064970.1:0-12715 GCA_033628365.1 Calidris temminckii
CCAGCAGAAGCAGGGAGGTGATTGTCCCCCTGTACTCGGCACTGGTGAGGCCACAGCTGGAGTGTTGTGTCCAGTTCTGGGCATCTCAACACAAGAGAGATATCGAGGTGCTGGAGTGGGTGCAGAGGAGGACAACGAAGCTGGTGAAGGGCCTGGAGAACAACTCGTACGAGGAGCGATTGAAGGAGCTGGGACTGTTGAGTTTGGGGAAGAAGAGGCTGAGGGGAGACCTCATCACTCTCTACAACTACTTGAAAGGTCATTTGTAGAGAGGTTGGTGCTGGTCTCTTCTCACAGGTAATTAGTGACGGAACGAGAGGGAATGGCTTCAAGCTCCAACAGGGAAGGTTTAAACTGAACATTAGGAAATAGTTTTTTCACAGAAAGAGCGGTCAGACACTGGAATAGGCTGCCCAGGGAGGTGGTTGAGTCACCATCCTTGGATGTGTTTAAGAGCCGTTTAGATGTGGCGTTGGGGGATATGGTGTAGGGGAGAACTACCCTAGAGTAGGGTAGATGGTTGGACTCGAAGCTCCCAAGGGTCTTTTCCAACCTATATAATTCCTGCCTCTCACAGCCCTTCAGGGTTGGAAGGACAGACTGCTGTGCCCACCGGGTCTGGCCCCATGATGTGCTGTAGCAACAGGTTACTCTTTTGTTTGCTTTCAAAGTATTTTAATGTTTTAACAGTTCCGGTACTCCGGCTTGTGGGTATTTTCGCTCCTCTGCTTGCTGCCGCCACCTCGGCAGTGCCAAGATGTGAGCTTCCTGCTGTCATCCCTTCTCATGCTGAGGGCAAGGTGGCCCAGGAAAAGGAGTAATTGATGGGGGTTTCATTGGTGGTCCATTGGTGAGCTGCTGAGTAATTGTCAGGGTTCAGAGTGCACTAATGGGCCTTGATAGCCGTAATTAGCCTCACCTGGGGCCTCCACCCCGCTGCCTGCCCCAGGGCACAGTAAACCCCTCCCCAGTTCTCCTCTGTAGGTGTGTGCTGTCCCACACTGGCTTTCTGGCTCTTTGCCTTGTCCCCATGGGCCTCAATGGGGCTGCAGACCAACATCCTGGCTTCACCTTGGACCCATTTCACCACCATAAATTTGGTCTGATGATCTGGACTCTTGATTGAGCCTGCCCGCTACCTTTGGGTCTGCTCATCTCACCTCAGCCGTGAACTGCAGGACATGCCCAGGCTGGTGAGTCCCCAGCCCCGCTGGCTGTGTTACTGCAGGTAGCTCCATGTTCCTTTGGGAGCCACCAGCCTTCTAGGTATCCTCACAGTGGTCTTGCTTCCTTCTTCAAGCATTGGTCCTCCTCACTTAGTTTAAGCTATCTCTAATTCATAGGGTCATTCCCCGATCTTACTGTAGGGTTAGACAAGAGTCAGTCCCAGTGCAAAGTACATGCCCTTCAGGTTGAGATAAGAGGAACCAACACCATCCCTTTTTGTAGCAGCAGCTAGACAGTTCAGTTGTGAAGTTCAAGCCACCATCTGGCTTCCGTGGGCTGCCAGATCTTCCTGAGAAACATAAGCAAGGAAAGGAGATAGTGAGAATGTTAACATTTTTATTTTAATGTCAAAGCAAATTATGAATAGAACATTATGAGGCAGTTTACAGATAATGAAAGGGATTTCTGCAGGATATTGTGTAGCCTGTGAGCTATGCTGTGCTAGACTATGAAAGATTAGTATCTCTGAAACTTTACAGAGGAAGTGCAAACAGCCCTTTTTTTTTTTTTTAATGCACATGCCTGTGTGTGCACAGGTACATATTTTATCTAAAATAAATACAGTTAGTATGTAAAGTGCCGTGTGGACTTTTCACTTTCCTCTTGGTTTTATTACCTGGAGTTCAGGGTTACACATGCAGCAGGTTCAACTGCTGTGTCAGGCAGATGGAGTCCTGGAACAAGACAGCGGCTTAATGCTTCAGTTGCAGGAGTTCAGGGAACCCCCCCAGAGAAGCGTGAGACAAGGGCCAAAAAGTTATGGTGTGCAGAAAGTGTGGAGGTGGCAGGTCTTGTCCCTGTTGTAGAGCCAGCACAGAGGGGACCAGCACCGCCAAGTTAGTCTGCCCAGCTGTAGCGAGTTTTGAACAGTGCAATCCTCAGTGTACCATAGCTGGCTGTTCTTTATTGCCTAATATTTCCAAGTAATGCTCCTGATCAGTCTGGCTAAGCTTTAATAGCAAAGTCAAAAGACAGATAGTAGAACTGCTATAAAAGCATGCTAATGGCTTTTTGCTAACAGAAGAGTCATTTCAGTATAAAACACTAAATCACACCCACAAGCACTTACTGTAATGCACTCTACAAAAAGTATCCCACAGCTGGATTTATTTTTTGCCTCCTTGTGAGCGCAAGTGTTTTCTGTGAAATGGTAACTGAGCAGGAAAAAAGAAGTACTGCAGTTCGTATGGAAAGTGAAACAAATCTGTTAAGTAACTCCATTGCAATCTCTTGCTATCAGTTTGTGTTCTTCCTGAGTCTGTGGTAAGAATGACATTGAAAAAGAGCAGTGCTCGTGCATTTTGTGTTACTGAATTGCGATGGAATTTACATGTGAAAACCAAAAAGCATAGGATTTCTCTCAATATTGAGGTGCCAAGTCAATCACAGTTTCGCAAGGGAAGGGGTTGAAAGACTATAAACTCCCTGCCCATGAGATCTCATGTTTCATTTTATTAGTCTTGCCAGATGCAGTTCTTCAGGTGGCAATGGACCCAAGCCCCAGTCCAATGAAATAAAGGTGCAAGATTTCTCTTAAAGCAATATTGTCTCATATTGTTGTACCATAAACACAAGTTTGGCATATTACTCATTAAAATTAAAATTTCAATACTGCTTCCAATAATACTTCCTACAAAGTACCCTTTGTACTTTTGTGCATTGGCATCTAGATTATCTTGGTGGATATTTTTAGCATAGAGGTCTTGTGCTTAAATTACAAAATTGAGCTTATAAAGCTAAAATTGAGCTAGATCCAGCAGGATTGCAGTGCTGACTGATACATTTCTAAACTTTCTTGCATTGAAATGGTTTCCAGCCCTTACTTATTTCTTCAGTACAGGAGCAGTAGGAAAAGCCTACTGTCTGTTTTCATGGTGTAATTTTCTGAATCTTTACATCCTCGTTTGGCCAGAAGTGATTTTCAAACTTACGCAAAGCTTTTCACTGTTCCAGGGTGTACCAGAAATCAAAATTTTAATGTATAAAGGCAATGTTTTAGTATGTTCTCAATCTTACCATGGAACGGATGGAATAAAACCTTAAATTGTCTTTATCTAGTACCATCTTATAGAGCACAAATGATCCAGCAATATCATCATTCTATGAAGCATCACAGTCCAGCTTTTATAAGCACAGTTGGGTTGCAGGTGATCTTTTCCTGAATATCCATGATAACAGAAGTGATTAACATTGCAGAGCATCCTCCTTCTGTTGCTGTCTGCCTCCAGGCAGTTTACAATGTAAATATAAAACAAGAGAATGCACATGAATACAAAGCATAAGAAATGAGAAGATAAAACTTCAGAGGAAAGTATTTCTATTAGTCAACAAGTAAACACAGGAGCAGTCTAACAGCTTGACTCGAATGGAGGGAATTTTCAGGCAACTTTCGTGATTTATATATAAATAAGTCTTGAAGCTCCAAACTTCTCCATGACACAGGTATGATTTACTAGCTCTGGTAGTACTACATACTAAAATTTCACAAGTCCTTCAGCCTGAAGAGGTGCATACTGAGACAAAAGCATTACAAATGCCTTCCAAATTTGTTCCCTTCCAACCCTTTCCTATGGTTCTGTGAAACCCTCGCTAAGCTACGTGGGAAGCTTTTCAGCATCCTACTCATTCTGGATCATTTTCACACAGCCAATGGCCTGCCCTTGAGAATGCAGAAAGAACAACTCCGTGAACCCATATATAGATCGAGGCCTGGGAAGCACAGTAAAGTGCAAGGAACAAGGGAAAAAAAAGTAAATACAAGTTGCAGAGGTGAAGGGATTTTGGAAATGACCAAGAGAGATGAAAATCTGATTTTGCCTGCATCAGCATGTTGCCATTTATGTTGGTATAAACTGAATTTAAAAGGTAGGTTAATATCCAGCACATCACAGTGAACATCCCCTAAGGCCAGGTAAAGCCGACAATAAAAGCTAGAGAAACAGCCAAGGAAAATCAGTCCTAGATTATCCATTAGACAATATTCACTTTATTGTAAGTATTATAAGGTGCGCTGCTTAATAATTTATCCATCACGTTCTAAGCATTTTAATATAAACAAGTTTTACCAATAGTTGGTGGAATACTACAGAGAGCTGAACAAGAAAACATTTTATCTATCCTGATATATGATGTATGTAGATTTCTTCCAGGAAGGGCCACAAGCAAAATTATAGTGTTATTAGTTGATTTTGGCATAGCTATAGCAACAACCATATGGGAGGCATGTAATTTCATGGAGCTGCACATGGTGAAGTCATGGCAAATTACCAGGATCTCATTTGATGTGGCTACTCTCCAAGAGTTCTGACTTAGATCAACTAAAACCATTAACTTTCAAAATATAATTAGTCCAACCATTATTTTTTTTTGCGAAATATCAAGTGATAAAAAAAAGCAACTCTGATTCTTTGTACACTGAAACAAGGTATATAACGAGAGAGAGAAACTTGTTTATATCCTTGGAATATTGTGATGATAACACCACTGTTGCCTATTATATTTGCTAGGAATAACAGCAAAATGTGTGTCAAAAGATTAACCAAAAAAAATATGAAGGAAGAATTTGACTGAAAATGTGATGACTTAAATAGGAACTTGATGTTCTGGACAGAGGCAAAATCTGCAAAAGTCATGCCTCCCAGAGAAACACTGCATTCCTATTTACAGCTTGCTTTTCCATTCAGAATTGTTTCTCTTTATGCTGCTATTCTGTGCTTTCTCATAACAAATACACCTTCTTCCTTTAGAAAGCTTCTGTAAGTGTGTTAGCAGAACAATGGCAGCAGGGTTCCTACAACAGCAGAACAGGGTATGGTTCTCTGCCGTTGTGTTGCATCGGCTCCACACGGGCACACCTGGGAGCCAAGTAAATAGTAATATATAGCTTGGCCATGATCAGAAAATCTCTGCTGTCTCGTATAATGGAAACATTAATATGTGTTCTCAATTGTACCTATTTACTTTCTTCCCTGCAAGAAACGCGTAGTGCTACTTCTTTCGTATGACTTATTATACACCTCAAAAGAACTGAGAACCTAAATCAATCACAGCTGTAAGTTGCCTTAGTGGTTGCACTTTAGGCATCAACTTTCATGTTCACTATGTCATGAACCATTTAATTTTGCTTTTCATAAGAGGATTGTTTAGAAACACTTCCATTACACCTTTTTTGGTGGTTTTTCCCTTGTTTTGTGACTTTTGAAAAAAAATATATTCTTTTCAATTGATCCAAACTGTTGACTCCTCAGATAAGCTTTTAGAAGACAATAGATGTTAAAGTCTACTACATCACAACTATGGTCATTGTGACATTTTCCTCTTATTGCACCTACTTCAAGATAACATGGGGACAGCTGTCCTTCTCTGGATGCAGCAGTGTGCTGCTTGAAGATGGCACTAGCCTTTCCAGTCAGCTGGATATTACAGCATCCACAGTTCCGTTGGCAGAAGCATGAATAAGTACTCCCTAAGTGTCTCCAGACAAAATGAGACATAACTAAAAATATCCTCTCTGATGGGTTAAATAATTTGTCTGCCTTCTTTTAGCAGGATAAGGAATGTTCTCTCTAGCAGAATAAGGAACACTCTCCCCAGCAGCGCTGGGGGATAGCAATGAATAGCTTGTGCAGGATCTTTTTCTCAATTATCACAGCTATCTGGAGCTCAAGTTTCTTGTTAAGACAAATGACTTATTTAAAAACAATGAACAATAACAGTCAAATTAGTCAACAGTAGAAACACTTAGAAAATACTGTGCTCCTTAATAAATAAATTTATCAATCTACTTCTAGTGACAATGCTGCATGCATAAAAAATGGAAACAATTTCAAAGCACTGTTTCTGAATACTGGGTACCTCCACACTAGGTTTATTCAGTCCGTTTGGTAATATATAAAGAAAGAAACTGTTAACTCATTTCTGTAAAGTTAGGGTTTCTTGTTTGTCCTGCTGAAAGACAGTAGGAAATTCTCCTGAAATAATACCTTAATGGATCATTAAAAAGTACAAAAGCTGATTTGCAACTCTAGAGTGCAGTGTCAGCCACTGTAGGGATTAAATGGATATCTTTGAAAGAGATCACAGTGAATTTGTAAGAATACGCTCTTGTCTGTTATCAGAAATATATCAAAAGTAACAGAAATATTGTATCCAAGAGTTTCACTCACTCTACTGCTTCGAAAAACTGTACTAAAAGCAAACACTGCAGCAAATGATGTTAACGAACATCTAAATTGGGCAAAATCTCATAGACAAACATTACATGAATTACAGTAGCCCTTATTGTAAGAATAGGGGCATTAAAATACCTATTTAGAGCACTACCTGCCTTTTCAAGTTGGTGTGCCATGCTGACAAGCCAACTGGCTTGACCTTTAAGGACAATGTATTTTGAAAACTTACTATGTGAAAACAATGCACTGAGAAAGCCCCAAATCAGTAGCTCTGTCAGTGCAATCTCTCATCTGATAAACTTTCATTTTTGGTGCAGTTTAAGAGCTTCTGCACTGAAAAGACCTTAGGTACTTCTTAACATTACGAAGTGTGAAAAACAGAAACTTTCCCTCTTGTATTTCCCTGCAGAATAGCTTCCAGTTTAATCCATTTGTGTGTTCTATATATAGAGCCTATATATGCACAGTACGTCTCCCATGCTAATACCGTAAGAATCAATATGGGACATTTGTTCCTTTGGAATACCTGACTTATCTTGAATAATATGCATGCCCAGCAAGGGATCGGTTAACTATTACCATATTGGGCAATACTGCAATTCTCTTTGAATAGTACCTTATGTTGCAATGAGCCTCAGTGAATCATTGTGATTATTCATACAGGAATGCGTAAAAGCACAAATATCAAAATCTGTTCTGTGTTCTCCCAAACACGCAGGGTAAGATGACATGCAATTCCAACCGTTTAGCCTTGTGCTGGGAAAACTGCCTGACTTGACCATTAGAAAGTTGCTTTTACGGGAATATTTGGTGTAAGTAAAAATTACATTTGACTCTATGTTAAGGCCTGTTTGTTTTTTTGGATTGCATCTCCAGATAGAGCAGGTACTCAAGCTCACACATGCATTTCTGCTAGTTATGGCATTCAGATGACTCTCTACTTGTCAACACGCGTGAAGGTTAGGCATGCAGTCCCTTCCTGCATAGGATTTTCCTCAATGGCATGATAATTCTGTAATTCAGAACACTTCTGAAAGGTTTACTTTCCATTTACTTTTTGTTTTGCTTGGATAGGCTTCCAAATGGTTTTTTAAATTGTCTTTTTTTAACAAATTATGATCACAGTTCATCTACTGAAAATAATTGAGTGGAAGCAATTTAGTCATTTTTAGCCTGGGAAATCCCATTGCCAATTAAGATTCCTGTTTTCCTTACTATTATAAACCAGTAGAGTAAAGAAACTGAAATAAGTGATGACAAGTTCCCCAAATGGGTTGTTTTACTAGTCTGTAATCTTATTACTAGCTAATATTTGCAAGTAATGTTCAGTAAGAAGCAGAAAAAGCTCTCAATTCTCGTTCATTTTCTACAGCTATTAAAAGTAATGGTTGATAAAAAGCTACATTACAAAAATACTTGTGGTTTTTGCTTCTAATACATCTGCAGCACAACATTTTTCCTGTAAGTACTGGTAGTTTTCATAGTAATCAGATATATTTTATTCAAAATAATACAGTTTTAAGCACTCGAGTTTCTTAGAGCCTTGTCATAAGGTAGAACAGTTAAGATAATAGCCACGTAACAGCTCAGCAAGGGTCAAAAATATAAAATGTTCATAAATATATAAAAGAGGACTGAGAACATAATGCAAATTGTAACCATCAGTCTAGCTCATAACATACCCAAATTTTGATATATTCATTTCAGCATCTCAAGAATTGGACCGGGAACAGTTGAAGGCAATGCAGATATAGTCGAGAAATAGAACCACCCCCTCAATCACAAGTGGCTTCATGCAAAGTGGGATTTAGGATGCGAAGACACTCTAAGGGCAGTTGAGGACAACTATAAGACACATTAAAACTCAAATGGTGCAAAGAAGGTGAAGTGGAACAGCTACTACAAGTTATGTGATAAGACTATTAACAAGAGGGCTAAATCTGAGCAAAACAAAGCATCTTCTTTTACACCACAAGATTCTACCTAAATAAATCCTTAATAGCTAATGTTTTACAGTAAAGCTGGGTTCTCAGGAGGGATTAGCCAAGTTCATAGGTTCATCAAGAGCTGTTAAATTTATTGGCTGAATTACAGACTTCCGGATAAGGATGCTGTAAACCATTTATTTCTAAAAACTACAAGGTTGTGCCATGGAAGCAACTACTCTCTAAGTGCCTTGTTTCCAATACCCTTTTCCCAGTCATCATTCTGGCATCCTACGCCAAGTCTAGTTCTGAACACTTGGACTACATCCTTCCCCTAAGGAGGACAGAAGCTGATCAAAACTGACTTTGCCAGCTTAAATTGTAATGCTGTTTCTTCTGCTGCTTTGTCTTGTTCACTAACATGAACATTTAGTTCATCAATATGAACATCTTGTTCATCACAGATCTGATCCAAATCCTTCTGAAGGAAGCACTCAGAAGCAGGAAGGGTGCTGAGACACTGGAACAGGTTGCCCAGAGAAGCTGTGGCTGCCCCATCCCTGGAGGTGTTCAAGGCCAGGCTGGATGGGGCTTGGAGCAACCTGGTCTGGTGGGAGGTGTCCCTGCCCAGGGCAGGGGGGTTGGAACTCAATGATCTTGAAGGTCCCTTCCAACTCAAACCGTTCTATGATTTCTCTAAAATAAGTGGATTCAATTCCTTTGCAGAGATCTATTATGAGACCTACAGAGTATTAGATTTCCTTCTTGAGATCTGATCTATTTCATCCAAATCAGCTATTACATTCTTGTAAGTAGAATATACATGAGCAGAAACGAAATTCAAATTTTCTTTATAAGTGCAATTTAGCAGGTCTGTAAAATAAAATTGAGGATGGTTTCTCTTATGAAAATATTACTGTGCTGCTGGGAAGTAGATATAATTTTGCTTTGCCTATAAAAGTGCTATTTATCTAACTAAAATATTCACGGCATGAAAAATAAATATGCAATATGTGTATATTTGCAATATACATACAGTTTTATTGCATGTGATTAGTGAAACTCTAACTCCGAAAAAAGGAACTGTAATAAAAAAAGGGGAAATCATTCTTATAATAGTTTCTTTCAGAGAAGACACAAGATCATCATGTGAACTTTTACAATAGGAAGCAAATTACTTAGTCAAGAGCTAAAAATACAGGAGTCCTGTGATATTTCTAAGTGTAGAAAGCACAAACTTTTGGGCTTCTGACAATGGTGACCCATTTTTCTTCAAGCGCCTCATGAACCACAGCATAAGTGCCTCATCCTGTGATGAAGAGAAGCTCAGCACTCCACCGTAAGAACTGCAGTTTTTCTCCTGTTTGCCTGCCTCAGTCAAAATGTTTAAAATCAAAACATTATCAAGTTGGATTTAGCTGTGTTCCCACATCGAGATGCAAACTGTGTAGCTTCATTAAAAAATCAAGAAGAAAACGCACATACAAGGGAGGACATGTGGACCTACACTCAGAAAGGTGGTTTTAATTCACAGTTGGCATTTCGTATGCTTTCCACTGTCAAAGGAGACTAAAGGAAAAGATATAAAATCTGCACGTCTCTAGATATTTTGCAGCAGCTACTGCCACTCGTTGTGCGACAACACTTACCAAGGGCAGCAAACCAAGTTAATTTATTATGCTGGCTCTCAAAGGTAAACTCCCCTTTTCCAGAGCTTTTCTGTCACTGTGAGATCAGGTAAGAAGGAAGAGGCAGAGAATCGAACCTTCCCTGTTGCCTTATTTATTCTCCCTGTTCAAAAGGGCACATGCACCTTTTTAAAATATAAAACATTCACCCCATTTTAGTATAAATTATGCAGAATAATTGTCAAGATATTGTATAGTAAAAGCACTATTAGCTATAAAAAAGTATTATGTATAGTTTCTCTGTCAGAATACTGTAGTCATAGCTCTTTGATTGTCTTCTCAGGTTTGGCTGCTTATTAACTAACTTACCTTGGGCAAGCCATGTAAGTTTCCTAAGTCTCAGTATAAATACTTGGAGCAAAGATGTGTGAGACCTAAGAAAATTAGATGCTGTGAGATGTAGACACATTTTTATAATTACCTTTTTTATAATTTTCAGGCCCTCCAGATTCCATAGAAAGGGCCATTTCAAGAGGGATTGCTGTTTTCCTGCAGTTTTGTCTAAGAAATTAGTTTCACCTAAAATCTCTATCTCTTTCCAAAGTTGTAAAGTTTCAAAATTTCATATTGTATATTTTGTCAATTTTGGCTTCAAGGCAGAAGATAGTGAGGACAGAAGCACAACAGATCAATACAGTATCATTTTTAATATATACTCAGAATACATCCAAAAAAGACAGTTTGAACCAAGAGCATATTTCACTGCATTTCCTTGTGTGGTTTAGACTATAAATGCTTCAGGGTAGGGATTGTATCTTACTACTTCTAACAAGCAGTTTTATAAGGCATCAAGCTTGTTGGATGTCTCTTAGTTCTACTATATGCTAATAAAACCCAACTATATATTGGGTTTTTTTCGATATGTAAACAGCAAGAGAAAGAATAGGGAGAATGTGGGTCCGCTGATGAATGAGGCAGGCACCCTAGTAGTGGAAGACACGGAGAAAGCGGAGTTGCTAAATGCCTTCTTTTCTTCAGTCTTTACTGCCAGGTCTGCTCCCCATGAATCTTCGGCCTTAGAGGCAAGGGGGACGGTATGGGGAGAGGAGGCTTTTCCCCTAGTAGATGTGGACCAGGTCTGGGACCACTTGACCAAACTGGACATTCATAAGTCCATGGGCCCTGATGGGATGCACCCGCGAGTGCTGAGAGAGCTGGCAGATGTTATTGCTGGGCCGCTCTCTATCATCTTTGAAAAGTCATGGAGAACAGGAGAGGTGCCCGAGCACTGGAGGAAGGCCAACATTACTCCAGTCTTTAAAAAGGGCAAGAAGGAGGACCCTGGGAACTACAGGCCAGTTAGTCTCACCTCTGTCCCTGGGAAGATAATGGAGAGACTCATTCTAGATGTCATCTCCAAACAAGTTCAAGAGCGGGGGACTATTGGAAGTGGGCAACATGGGTTTACCAAGGGTAAATCATGTATGACCAATCTGATAGCCTTCTATGATGCTATAACTGGTTGGTTGGATGAGGGGAGGGCAGCAGATGTCATCTACCTTGACTTCAGCAAGGCTTTTGACACTGTCTCCCATAACATCCTCATTGGGAAACTGAGGAAATGTGGACTAGATGAGGGGACAGTGAGGTGGGTTAAAAACTGGCTGCGTGACAGGACCCAAAGGGTAATGATAAATGGAGTAGGTTCAAGCTGGAAGCCAGTAATCAGTGGTGTCCCCCAGGGATCAATACTGGGTCCAGTCCTGTTCAACATATTCATCAGTGACCTGGAGGAGGGGACAGAGTGTATCCTCAGCAAATTTGCTGATGATACCAAACTGGGAGGGGTGGCTGACACCCCAGAGGGCCGTGCTGCCATCCAGCGTGACCTGGACAGGCTGGAGGGCTGGGCAAGGAAGAACCTCATGAGGTTCAACAGGGAGAAGTGTAGGGCCTGCACTTGGGGAAGAAGAATGTCAGGCATCAATACAGGTTAGGCATGGACCTGCTGGAGACAAGCTCCGAGGAAAAGGATCTGGGGGTCCTAGTGGACAGTAAGATGACAATGAGCCAGCAGTGTGCTCTTGTGGCCAGGAAGGCCAATGGAATCCTGGGCTGCATAGGGAAGAGTGTAGCCAGCAGGTCAAGGGAGGTCATTCTGCCCCTCTACTCTGCACTGGTGAGGCCACAACTGGAATACTGCGTCCAGTTCTGGGCTCCCCAGTTCAAGAGAGACAGGGAACTACTGGAAAGAGTCCAGCGTAGGGCAACTAAGATGATTCAAGGACTCGAGCATCTCCCTTATGAGGAGAGACTGAGAGAGCTGGGACTCTTTAGCCTGGAGAAGAGAAGGCTGAGGGGCGACCTTATTAATGCTTATAAGTACCTCAAGGGTGGATTGAAGGAGGAGGGAACCAAACTCTTTTCAGTAGTTGCCAGTGAGAGGACAAGGGGCAACGGGCACAAGCTGGAACACAAAAGGTTCCACTTGAATATGAGGAAAAACTTCTTCACAGTGAGGGTGACTGAGCCCTGGAACAGGCTGCCCAGGGAGGTCGTGGAGTCCCCTTCTCTGGAGATTTTCAAGACCCGCCTGGATGCAGTCCTGAGTGGCATGCTCTGACATGCTCGGGGTAGTCCTGCCTTGGCAGGGGAGTTGGACTAGATGATCTCTATGGTCCCTTCCAACTCCAAAAATTCAGTGAAATTCAGTGAAATTTAGCCATGTTCAAACAAACACCTTTTTTGCTACTTCATATGGAGA
>JAHSPS010064979.1:15548-42350 GCA_033628365.1 Calidris temminckii
CAGCAGAGCTCGGCGCTTTCAGATCTGGCCCACTACTGCCGTTGACTCGCACCCCAGCGGCCCTGCGCGAGGACGAGATGATGACGACACGGAACAGACAGCAAGCGCGCAACTACAACACAGCAAACCAACCAACCCAGATGCTTGAGCGCCCACAAACAGCGATAACCTCCGTCCCACTTCACCCGGCGCGACGTCGATGTCATATGATCGCACACGTGGGGTGCGAGAAGGACGCTCTTAAAGGCGTACACGCCCAGCGGAGAGCAAAGAAACTGGTGGGTGGGGGTGTCTTCATCGGCTTCCTGTAGGTGTCCGGTGGGCTGGCGTGCTTCACATTCTGCTCTAACAGGGGTGGCTGGGCCGCTCACGAGAGTCAGTCTCTAGCTGCTGTTCCTGTGCCCCATTTGAGGTGTTACCTACCCCAGAGCTTCTACCCGAATTGGAGAAAGCCAAGCAGGTGCAAAGTCTTTATGCTGCCACTATGTGCCAGTTTTACTTGTGTCAGCGTAAAGATGTGGGTGCAGATGCTCTGATGGAGCAGGTGAATGCCAAGGAGATTGTGAGCAGCTGGCTGTGGGTTATGTGGTGCATGACAGCTCCATCTGGTGTGTCCTTTTTCCCCACTTAATATGGGAAAGACTTAATTGCTTCCAAAGGGAAGCCACAAAGGCCTGTGAAGATAAATGCTGAACCCCTAACTTTTAAAAACTGAAACATGCTCCAGAGAAAGTGAGTTCATAGAGAAAACAAGCAGCTGCATTCATCTGGGCATTTAGCTGGTGTATTGAAGTGGGGAAAACTGGCTAGGTTCAACCAGAGGTTTCCTGGGTCTTGTTTCTTACATGGGGATTGGCAGGGAAGGAGACTGGGGATTCTACCTAGGTGGGTTTGTTGCCTGGACATTAGGGCTTTCCTGTAGCAAGTGAGATTAGGGTTTTGTTACCAAAGACAGGCCTCTGCTTTGTTTATAGCCATATGCTAACTGAAACGAGTTAATTACTGAGCTTCTTACTGCGTGAGAAAATAGTTGGTCACTGAGCTGATAGTGATGAGGGTGGGATAACAAGAAGTAGTTAATCACTTCAAGGTTCTCTCATATGTCAAAGTATGTACTCCTATACCAATTAGGACAGAGCTGTGGCTACTTCAAATGTGTGAGCCGATGCAGGCAGGACGCAGGAACAACCACAAAACCATGGATTAAGGGAAAAGAACAAATTTAATCTCAATACCTCATGGATCGGGGAACCTCTGAAGCAGCACCCGGGCAGAGGCAGGCAAGCAGGGGATGCAGGCACCGCGGAGTGAGAGTCCTTATTAGCACGAGAGTCCTTGTTAGCAAGGGAGTGAGGGAGCGAGAGAGCTCCCACTTGCTGTTTGGGCCTCTATTTCAAGGATTCCGGCAGGCAGAGTTTTCCGCTGTATTTTGATCTCTTCAACAGCAGGGCAGGAATCTCAGGCGTGTTCGATAAGGTGCCCCTGAGTCCATCCCAGGCCTACGTTATCTAAGTGCAGATGTTCTACTTGTTGAGCACGCAAAACTAAGCAACAATTAGTGTGACAGATGTGTTTTCCAGCACCCCACATGCAAGTCACTTGAGCATGTCCACAGTCCTCCTCGCCAATCTTCTGTTACTTTCCCACATCAAAGAACATCTTTATCATCCTCAAGAAGTTGGCAAGCTTACAGTAAACTTTTACTGCTCTGAGATGACTCAATACCTTAAAAGGATAATGTGAGGAAGGATATCCCTACCCAAATGACCACTGTGCAGAAGTGTTTTGCCAACACTGCAAAATTTAATATGCATATGCTAAAGGACTATTTGGTCATCCTAATGAATATATAAGCCTAGGTGGAGTTATGTATTAGGTAGGCAGAATAATGAGAATCGTTTGTGTATAAATAATGGGTGAATGTCCCCGGTAAGGTGTGCTAGAAAGGTGTGTTGAACTTGCCTGGATACCAGGTGCCTACCAAGCTGCTCTATCATTCCCCTCCTGAGCAGGATGGGGGGTGGGGAATAAGATGGAAAAGAACTCATGGATCAAGATAAAGGCAGTTTAATAAAGCAAAAGCAAAGGCTGCACACAGAGGCTAAGGAAAAACAAAAAAATTATTCTCTGCTTCCCATCAGCAAGCAATGTCCAGCCACTTCCCAGGAAGCAGGGCTTCAGTATGCATAGCAGTAGCTCCAGAAGACAAATGTCGTAATAACAAATTCCCCCCCCTCCCTCCTTTCTCTTAGCTTTTCTTGCTGAGCAGATGTCATACGGTATGGAACATCCCTTTGGTCGGTTTGGGTCACCTTCCTGACTGTGTCCCCTCCCAGCCTACTGGGGGGAGGGGAATGTTGGAGAGACAGCCTTGATGCTGTGTGAGCACTGCTCAGCAGTAGCCAAAACATTGAACACTGGTGTGTTATCAACACCTTTCTAGCTACCAATACAAAGCACAGCACTTTAGGGCTGTATGGGGAAAATTAACTCCAGCTCAGCCAGACCCAATACAAAGTGGGAGAGACCTTATACCCTTTCAAAGCTTGTGTGGCACTTGGTTGCTCTTTGTTAACAGAACATCCTGAAAACACAGGGATTCTTTACCCTGAGTAAAGAGTAATCAAGTTTGCAAATACTTATTCCTGATGGGAATGTACAGGAATTTTGATATTAACCTCATTAGAAACAAACTCTTGTCTGGAGGGACCAAGTAGCTAAACTACATTCAGCAGAACCTTTGAGTAAACTTATTTCTGAGAAATTTGATGTAGGCAGGTAAGAAGTTTATCTTTTTTATCCTATGGTATTAATTCCCCCAACCACCTGTGAAAGCAATGCTAGTGTCTTATAATAGAAGCTGACATCTGAACTGTAGGCTTTTCCACAAATTCTTAACATTAGCAGTATCAGCTGTCTTGATGGAGAAATAGAAGGAAATGTCTTGATATGACTGTGGGATATGCACACTAGAAAGACAATATCAAGTGAGGTGTTTTTTTAAAAACAAAACACAAAAAACTAACCAAAAAACCCCAGAGTAATAAAAAAGGATTGCAAAAGCAGGTAAGGAGCAAAGAGGAAAGCAGTAGTAAATGAGGATTCAAGAGTAAACAGGAATGTATATTTGTAAGGATATTAGTAAGCAGTTGGCCTAGATTTAAGAAACTGTGTGTGTGTGGCTCTAATTTTTATAATTAATTAAGGCTTGTTGCAAACAGGCTTAGTTACAACATCCAATCAGTGTCAGAAAGCGTCCTGCCCAAAAGCAGGAAGTTCTTGTCAATGGATAATTAATTTTCCTCATGTGTCTAGTCTACAAAAACCTTGCTTCCTTTGACTTTCATCATTTTACTTCAGGAATCAATGTCAAATACAGCTGTATAGCAGTTTAAATTTAATTTAGGTAAGTACAAATTAATTTATTTACTTTGAATTATTGAGACATTAGCTAATTAGCATTTTAATAGCTAAGGGGTAGAAGAAGGGCTTAGTCCTTCCTGCTATTCATTATTCTGACTGTTTTCCTTATAGTTACAGCTATTGCTGGCAACTTTCTGCTGATCACAGGATGTCGTTTTGACAGTGAGAACTGCAGGGTGAATAGAGGTGTCTAAAGTACGCCTCTCAATAATGTAACAAAGGAGCTTCAAGAAACTCAGATTTCATTTTTCTTCTTCTGTCATTGCATGTGATTTTTTTTTAACATTTTGCAGTGCTTTCCCCTTAACCTTTAAAACAATTTATTTCTTCTTTTTAGTAGCAGTAATACACCACTCTTGAGACTTGTTGCCTTTAGACACTTCTCTAAATGAAGGGTGACTAGAAGAAAATCTAAAGGAGAGCAGCAAGAATAAGCAGAGATTTCAGAAGTGTTTCCTATGAGCAACCTGGTCTAGTGGGAGGTGTCTAGTGGGTGCCCATGGCAGGGGAGTTGGAACTCGGTGATCTTTAAGGTCCCTTCCAACCCAAACCATTCTATGATTCTGTGATTGTAGAGTAATAGGAAAGGACTGGGAATTATATCTTCTAGAGCTGATTGAGGGGAAAATAGAATCCATATGTAGACAGTTGCTGCAAAGAAGATGTGGTGATGAGAAAATAAGTGATTGGCTTGCACTGTAGCAAGGGAGGTTTAGTTCAGGCACTGGAAAACACTTTAATAGTAAGGATAATCAAGCACGGAAAGACATCACTACCAAAAGTGGTAGAATTTCTGTGAGTGGATATGGATTACATAAATATTGCTCAGGTGTGGTTTAATTAGCACTGATTTTGATCTGTAGAGAATGAACTAGAAGACCCTTCTGTTTTGTATGTTTCTGAAATCTCGGATTTGATTATGAAGATGCAATATGTTTATACATGCAAAATACTTCTTCCCAAATGACTATTTTATACATGAAATTTTCTTTCTAGCTTATAAACAAGTGTTCATGAGCTGAACGGAACATCAGTTTACAAAATCAGAAAAGTTCTAATGTTTACACTGCAAATCCCACAGATTTGATCAAGAGAGAAACCAAGCCTAAGTTTATATATAAATTCTTCTGTTCACTATAAACAAACAAGTCTTTTGGCCATTGTGTAGCCTTATGGAGCATTCATTTTATGAAATAAAGTGAAGATTAACATTGAACAATAGCAGAATGTGAGCAGAATATAAGTCCTATAACATGTGCCTTCTAGCCTACATCATCATGTTGTTGAGATTTTTCTAGCAAGTCCTGTAGGACTTCTTTCATCTAGTAAGAAGTTGAATTTTATATTTGAATATATGACTTACACAGTTTTATCTATCTTCATAAAGAAGCTTGTCAGCAAGAACTAACATGTCAAGATAGAAGTGAAAAGATCAGAGTATTTTAATGGGACAAAACTTCATGTTGAGGCTATTAGGTAATAACTATGGTTCCAAAAAGTAAAATGAGCTTCATCACAGGAGGGTGAGTGTATCTTCAGTTGAATCCTGTTGCAAAAATTATTTCTAGAAAACTTGTATGAAAAATAATCAGTCTTGGACTTTCTGTAATTAGGGTTTGACCCTGAGAAGTGATGAGGAGCAATACCAATCATGGTTTGAATGACCTGAACACTGGATGTTTTACCAAAAGGTACCCTAAAGAAAAGAGACCTAACAGTATATCAGTGATTGAGACAATTTAGACTTTTCCACTCCAGCCCAACTCAGATAATGGGATATTCTGGTACTTTCCACCAGTTGCACAAGCCCAGAACTTACCAGAAATTGAATTGTATCACCCCTCCTCTTTGGGTGTAGCCCAGTATTGGAGGAATATCCATATATTGTCAGGAGTGATCAATTATAGTTATTGCTTCCAAGTGATAGGGGACATGGGAGCCAGGTGTGTGTCCTGGTTCCGGCGGGGATTAGGTTCATTCTCCCCAGGCTCTAGCAGGGACACAGGTATTCCATCCCATGTGAGCCATGACCAAGGGATAGCTGGGAGCTGGCTGCAGAAGGTGGGGGGGAGAAAGTCGCAGCTTGGGAGTGGGCTGGGGTGTCCCGGGTGTGGTTGGTGGCAGTGGTATTGTAATCGTGTTTGTATATTCTTCTATCCATGTTACTGTTATTCTTTTCCTGTTCCTTATAATGTTCTGTTAAATTTCCTTTGTCCCAGTCCATGAGTTTTGCCTTTTCCTTCCGATTCTCCCCTCACAGCCATAGGGAAGGCCAAGAGCGGCTGCCACATGGTTCTTTGTTGCTGTCTGAGGCTAAACCACGACAGTCCTTTTTGGTGCCCAACGTGGGGCACTCAGAGGGTTGAGATAATGCCAAATCCAACCAGAGCTTGTTAAAAGGAATTTGTTGTGTGCCTTTATTGTATTAGTTGAATAGCTGCCGGTCACCATGTTGTTCTCGTGGCTCTGCTATGTAGTTTCCTATATGGTTTATGTACTCTCCGCGATGTTGTTCATCACCTCTGAAAGAGGGGTCAGGATTATAATTTTGCTGTCCTGTTTAATATCAATTTATGATGTGAGAGCATCACTGGTCAGACAGTTATGAAGGGGTGTTTATGTGGTATTGTTGTCCTGCCCATACCTTGGGCACTGTCTCTCAGAATTTATTAATAATCACACCCAACCTATGGGGAAAACAGGGGGGGGGTACTTTCCCCAGCTCTTTCACCTCCCTTTTCTCCTTCAGGCCAGGTGCAACAACTTTTGAGAATTTTGAATACCCTTGTGATGCTGAAACCAGCGTGGTCCTTTTGTTTTGTCTCCTGAATGTGTTCTAGATCTTGTTTAGGGTCAAACAACTATATAAGACTACCACCCAGAGATCTGCCCTGAGGCTGGATAGTCATGGGTGGCATGGCATGTGGGAGAACATGGGCAGGTATCTAGAGAGCTTTACACCTCCAATGGTTTGGGACTTCACCCCGAACAACTACAGGACCCTGATAAAGTGACAGAATATTTGAAAAGAAAATGCAATGGCTATTCCAGAGAGGCACAGCCCATCGCACTGTGCTGGGCCCTGGCCAGTATCTACCAGACACTGCTCAATATTGTGCAGCATCTTCAGGAGAAAGAGAGGGAAACCAGGCTGACAGACATTGTGGCTATTCCAAATGGTGTGGCAGACACTGCAGTAGACACTGCAGCTACTCTGACCCCTGTGACAGACACTACAGCTACTTCGATCCCAGTGGCAGACACTGTGGTTACTCCAACCCCGGTGACAGGCACTGCAACTGAACCAGAAATCCCAACCCATGACTGTATCAGCTGCCCCTATCCAGAAGAAGAAATACAACAAGAAATCATTTTGCTTAGTAAGGGATGATGATGAACCAGGGTCATCACGAGAACTAGAAGAAGAGGCAGAATCAGAGATAATCACTCAATCCCTGTCCCTGAGTGAGCTGCGGGACATGCGAAAAGATTTCAGCCGACTTCCAGGCGAGCACATTGTCACCTGGCTGTTCCGGTGCTGGGATAACGGAGCCAGTAGCTTGGAATTGGAGGGTAGGGAAGCCAGGCAGCTGGGATCTCTGTCTAGAGAGGGGGGCATTGACAAGGCAATTGGGAAGAAAACACAGGTCCTCAGCCTCTGGAGGCGACTCCTATCAGGTGTGAGGGAAAGGTACCCCTTCAGTGAAGATGTTGTATGCCATCCGAGCAAGTGGACCACCATGGAAAGAGATATCAAGTACCTGAGAGAATTAGCTGTGTGGGAGATGATTTATTGTGACCTGGACAACACACAGTCACCCACAGATCCTGATGAGGTCCAATGTACAAGGTCCATGTGGCAGAAGTTTGTACGGAGCGCATCATTGTCATATGCCAACTCATTGGCAGTAATGGAATGGAAAGGCAAAGAGGGACCAACGGTGGATGAGGTGGCTGCCTGACTCAAGCGAAATGAAGAAAGCCTCTCTTCCCCCCTCATCTCAGCTGTGGAGAAACTGTCCTGGAAGGTCCAGCAACTTGAAGAGAATGTGTCCTACTCCCCACCGGTATGGGCCAGTATCTCAGCTGTTAGGAGCAGGCATTTCTCCGCTCAAGACAGAGAAAACAGAGGGTAGACACCACGAGGCACCCTGTGGTTCTACCTGCATGACCATGGAGAGGACATGAGGAAGTGGGATGGACAACCTACTTTGATCCTATGGGCATGGGTACAGGAGTTGCAAGGCAAAACAATCATGAAAGGGGATCCTTCCAGGAAGAGTGCCGCCCCAGTTTCCAGAGGGCAGTTCTCCAGACAGAGTAGAAGGCCTGAACCTACTTCCGATCCTCTTGAAGGAACTTCTAAGTTTTTTCTGCAAGAAGCGAGTAACAGATACTATGACCAGTACTAGAGGGGCCCTTCCTCCAGCCAGGTGGGGGAAAGGGACAACCGGGTGTATTGGACAGTGTGGATTCGATGGCCTGGCACATCAGAGCCACAGGAGTATAAGCCTCTAGTGGACACAGGTGCACAGTGTACCATAATACCATCAAGCTATAGAGGGACAGAACCCATTTGTATTTCTGGAGTGACAGGGGGATCCCAAGAGTTGACTGTACTAGAAGCTGAAGTGAGCCTAACTGGGGATGAGTGGCAAAAGCATCCCATTGTGACTGGCCCAGATGCTCCATGCATCCTTGGTATAGATTATCTCAGGAGAGGATATTTTAAGGACCCAGAAGGGTACCGGTGGGCTTTTGGCATAGCTGCCTTGGAGGTGGAAGAAGTTAAACAGCTGTCTACTTTGCCTCGTTTCTCAGAGGACCCTTTTGCTGTGGGGTTGCTGAGTGTTGAAGAACAACATGTGCCAATCGCTACCACAACGGTGCATTGACTGCAATATCGCACTAACCAAGACTCTCTGATCTCCATCCATAAGCTGATTCGTCAACTAGAGGAGTGATCAGCAAGACTCACTCACCCTTTAACAGTCCCATATGGCCAGTGCGGAAATCTAATGGAGAGTGGAGGCTAACTGTAGACTATTGGGGCCTGAATGAAGTCACACCACCACTGAGTGTTGCCATGCCAGACATGTTACAACCTCAATATGAACTGGAGTCCAAGGCAGCCAAGTGGTATGCCACAATTGACATTCCTAATGCATTCTTCTCAATCCTTCTGGCAGCAGAGCGCAGGTCACAGTTTGCTTTTACTTGGAGAGGTGTCCAGTACACCTGGAATCGACTGCCCCAGGGGTGGAATCACAGCCCTACTATTTGCCATGGACTGGGCAGGGTGAAGCTCTGGAACACCTGCAGTACATTGACGATATCATTGTATGGGGCAACACAGCAGAAGATTTTGAGAAGGGACATGCATAAAATAATTCAAATCCTTCTGAAAGCTGGTTTTGCCATAAGACAAAGTAAGGTCAAGGGACCTGCACAGGAGATCCAGTTTTTAGGAGTAAAATGGCAAGATGGACGCCGTCAGATCCCAATGGATGTCATCAATAAAATAGCAGCTATGTCTCCACCAACTAGTAAAAAGGAAGCACAAGCTTTCCTAGGCATTGTGGGTTTTTGGAGGATGCATATCCCAGATTACAGTCTGATAGTGAGCCCTCTGTATCAAGTAACCCGGAAGAAGAACGATTTTAAATGGGGTCCTGAGCAACGACAAGCTTTTGAACAAATTAAACAGGAAAAAGTCCATGTAGTAACTCTGGGGCCAGTCCGGGCAGGACAAGATGTTAAAAACGTGCTCTACACTGCAGCTGGGGAGAAGGGCCCTACCTGGAGCCTCTGGCAGAAAGCCCCAGGGGAGACACATGGTCGACCCCTAGGGTTTTGGAGTCGGGGATACAGAGGATCCGAAGCCCGCTATACTCCAACAGAAAAGGAGATACTGGCAGCATATGAAGGGGTTCGAGCTGCTTCGGAAGTGGTTGGTACAGAAGCACAGCTCCTCTTGGCACCTTGGCTGCCGGTGCTGGGTTGGATGTTCAAAGAAAGGGTCCCTGCCACACATCATGCAACGGATGCTACATGGAATAAGTGGATTGCACTGATCAGGCAGTGAACTCAAATGGGAAACCCCAGTCACCCAGGAATTCTAGAGGTGGTTATGGACTGGCTGGAAGGCAAGGATTTTGGAATGTCACCAGTGTGTGGAAGAGGCTCCACCGTATAATAAACTACCAGAAAATGAGAAGAGATGTGCCCTGTTCACTGATGGGTCCTGCCAGATTGTGGGAAAGCATAGAAAGTGGAAGGCTACCATGTGGAGTCCTACAAGACAAGTTGCAGAAGCCACTGAAGGACAAGGTGAATCAAGCCAGTTTGCAGAGGTGAAAGCCATCCAGCTGGCTTTATACATTGCCAAGCAAGAAAAATAGCTGGTACTTTATTGTGCCGTACAAAGAAATCATGGACTCGCAGATCATGCAGTAAGTGAATCCACTTTATTGCTACACAGAGAAACTTATATACGTTAAGACACGAACCCACTCCCCTCATAATGCCCAATCATGGACTTACAAAAATATTTTTTACCTTCTAATGATCTTATCACAATAACAGATACTCTGCTACCCAGGCAAGTTTCGGTTCTCAGACTGTGTTCTGTTTTTTGTCAGGATGTGCTTCAGGATGTGAAACTTGTGTTTCTCATTCCTCCCCTGCTCTCAAGGTCACTACAGGCACACGTTGTTGCTCCAGATGCACGTTAATCTTAGCTGTGTGAGTGAACTTTAACTGAACCCACATCTCCCCCTCCTTTATTCGTTAGAATAGAAATCAAAGCAAGGGTCATCATAACCTGGCACTGAACACAATGTGTCTGATTAATAACTTAACCTAGGAACCCAAAATGAAAGAGAATTAAGCAAAAGAGCAAAGCAGCTTCAAGGGCCTGTAATCGTGTCATGATTTCTTCATTAATTTGTTCTTGTGTTTGGAAAATGTTTGTTTACATCTCCCCAACTGTATTAGCTGTTTGTACCGACTCAGCCAAGGCAGCTATTGCAGCAGCTGCCCTGACTAAGATGATTATGGCCGATACTATATCAAAAATTAACCTCCCAAGAAAGTGCTTAACCCTCTTTTTTTTTTTATTTTCAACTTAATCCTTAAGAAGTCTAACTAAATGTCCTATACCATCTTGCCCTTTCCATTCACGTGTAAAATTAGCAGGTATCCATACTTCTGGTCATCTTCTAAAAGGAATAATAGTCATACAATTTCCTAATGCTAAATCAACATGTGTAATACAATTCTTAAAGAGAAGGACTGTGCTTCTAATGAATACAAACTATCATTAAAGGTTACATTAAGGTTACAAGCTAATGTGAATACATATGGTTGAGTAGTACACAGAGTTATGTTAGCACAATGCAAAACCATTAGATAAATTAAGGTAATATTTTTCTGCATATACAACTGATAAACAATTCATGCTAAACCTGGCAAAACTAATCTCCATAGATCTGCTTTAACGTTAGAATGATTGTCGTTATGAACAAATTGAGTCAAAGGTCCTGCCAGTTCTCCATCACGCCAAATAAGGCTTGCATTATCCTCACTAAAAGATAATGCCAAATAATTATATTTTTGATTCCAAAAGGTGCCATGCGGACCCCAGTCAATAACAAACCCAAATGACAAATTTTGTCTTTGAGGATACAACCTCAGACACGGTCTCCAAGCCAATTGCTGTAAATCTTGCGATTTTTGCAGATTGCATGCTGGAAAATAGGACAATATGGGATAATACCCTCCTCGTCAGTATTGCTTGGACTTGACAGAGTGACCACAGCGTAATTAGCTTTGCCATTTAGTTTTAATCCAATAAGATGTAACTGAGTAGTAAAATTTATATAAAGAGATTGATTCTCAGGCCTAGTAACATTGGCCCATGTGACACACATGTAAGTCACTATAAAATGTCTGGTTAGTCTCAAAGGAATTGTTAAGATCATTGCAAGATGGTGTAATCAAATTCCTCTCATCCATCTCGTGTCATTATTACTTAAAGGTAATACTGGATCCCACAATGTGAGAGGCCTAAACACAGGTGGATCTAAAACATGTGCGCAATAGCCATAAGCTCTAGTTACTAAGTTACATAACATACATATAATAATGCAAGGCACATGTGACATGATTAAACCCAAGGAAGATTAGAATCTTGAGAGATGTCTTCAACAGACTCTGCATCTCCCTGTATAGCGTTGGCAGGCTTGATATTTTTCGCAGGTAACCAATATGGTCCTGTGGATAAAGAAACACAACCATAACCATGTCCCCATGACAACAAGGGTACTGGACCCATCCATTGTCCTGACTGTAAGTCTTTATAAAATACAGTAGGCTTCATATTTGTCTGATCTGGCAAACCATATCGCCGTTGATCAGCAGTCAAATTGTCAGCACGCGTAAGATTCAAAAAGTTCAAAACATAAGTGGCTTTATCTAATTGTTCCTGAGGTGTGATACCCAGGGGATTCCCCCTTTTTTGTTTATAAAGCATGTTTTTCAGAGTAAGGTGAGAACGCTCTATAATTGCTTGACCAGTTGGAGAATGGGGAATACCTGTAACGTGCAGGATACCCCACTCTGCTAAAAAGGTTTTTGTCTGTTTAGCGACATAGCCTGGCCCGTTATCAGTCTTAATTTTCTGTGGAATACCTAAGACAGCAATACCACGAAGGCAATGGTGACAGACATCTTTAGCCTTCTCTCCCCTGTGTGCAGAAGCAACAATAAACCCAGAGAAGGTGTCAACAGTAACATGTACAAAGCGAAGAACTCCAAATGCAGAAATATGAGTAACATCAGTTTGCCATAGTTCATTGGGCTGCAATCCACGAGGATGAGATCCAGTCTGTGTAGGAAGTGGCAGGAGACGCTCGCAATGTGGACAGGCAGAGACAATTTCTCGTGCCTGCTGCAGTGTGAGCTGGAAATCCTTGGAGAGTGCCTTGGCATTCTGATGATAAAATTCGTGGGAGAGTTGAGCCTGTTGAAGTTTCTTAGGTACCACAACAGTCATAGTAAAAGAATCGGCAACAGCATTACCTTTAACCATAGGCCCAGGCAATGTGGCGTGAGAATGTAAATGAGGCACACAATAAGGATGAGCTCTCCGTGAAATCAATATATACAGTCTGGAGAGGAGATCAAACAAGTCCTGATTCGCAACTTCCTTTACAAAGGATTTTTCTAATCTTTGTATAATACCAAACACATAGGCAGAGTCAGTGACAACATTAAGGGGTTCAGTAGCAAATAAATTGAATGCATGGATAGCAGCTGCAAGCTCAACCAACTGAGTAGAACCTGACTGAAAAACAACAGAGTGTTGCCACCCACGTGTGGCCTCTTGCCAGACAACAGCAGCTTTGCCCGTTCTTCCTGAGCCGTCAATAAATGCCATTCGGGCATTAGGGATTGGCGAAGATTGCTGTAAAAAAAGAGGCTGCAGAGGAACATCCTTTAGGGAGTTAAGCAGACGGTGCTTCGGCAGAGTATAAAGTATTTTGCCAAGGTAGTCCACAAAGGCCGCCTGTAAAGATAAGCTTTCGCTAAGCATTACCATAAAATCTTCCTTGGTGATGTACATATGAATGAAATCCGGATCAGTTCCTCAAAGTTGCTGGCATCGCAGTCGACCTGCAGAAATTAATCTCACAAACATCTCAAGCAAAGTAGTTACAGTTTTTGAAAATGAATGAGGAAGGAAAATCCATTCTAGTACAAATAGCTGTTGTTCCTTTTCATCCCATTGGCCAATAAGCACATACGGCTGAAAAGAATTAGGGATTAAAAATAGACAAACAGGTAAATTTAAATCATACCTGGATGCAAAGGCTCTATTAACCCTTTCTGCCACAATCTGCAATGCTTGCGAAGCTTCCCCGGTAATTGATCTCGGGGATGACAAATCAGAATCACCTTTCAAAAGGTCAAACAGGGGAGATAATAATTCTGTAGAAATCCCCAATAAAGGTCTTAGCCAATTAATGGTTCCCAATAATTTTTGTAACTCATTCAATGTAGTTACTGTACTGACAATTCGTATGGGTTGTGGAATAATTGTTTTATCTAAGATTTGCCAACCCAGATATCTCCAAGGTGGTATAGACTGTACCTTCTCAGGTGCAATCCGAAGTCCGTAGCGTTCCATGGCCAATTTCACCTCAGCAAACGCAGATTGTAACTGAAAGTCCTCAGGTGCAGCAATTAAAATATCATCCATGTAATGATAAAACAACAGGGTAGGAAATTGTGTTTTCACTGGTTTCAAAGCAGAATAAACACCAAATTGACAAAGAGTTAGACTATTTTTCATGCCTTGAGAAAGCACTACCCAATGATATCTCTCCATAGGCCCTTCATTGTTAATAGAAGGTACAGAAAAAGCAAAATGTGGACAATCATCAGGATGCAGGAAAATTGTAAAGAAACAATCCTTTAAATCAATGACAAGCAGATTCCCAGATTGTGGTATCATTGCAGGATTCAGCATTCCCTATTGCAGTGCACCCATTGGAGCTATAACATCATTAACTGCCCGTAAATCCTGCAATAATCTCCATTTGCCTGATTTCTTAGGTATTACAAAACTTGGAGTATTCCATGGGCTTGTAGAAGGGACAATATGTCCTAACTGCAATTGTTCTGCAACCAGCTCTTGTGCTCTCTCCAGCCGCTCACCTCTGAGGGGCCACTGATCAACCCAAACAGGGGAATTAGTTAACCATGTAAGTTCGAGCCGTGGCTGGACATCAGCGACCCCAGTCAAAAATGTGTTGCTAAAAGCAAACCCCATTGTGAAATCAAGTCACGGCCCCATAATGTACAGGGTACTGGTAAAATGTATGGTTTCAATTTAGCTATTTTCCCATCCGGTCCTTCAACCAGCAGAGATTGTAGCAATTGTTGAGGAAGCTGAGTTCCTCCCACCCCAGTAATTAAAGCAGCTGTGTCCACAACAGGCCATTCAGATGGCCAGTCAGACTTACGGATGATAGAAATGTCTGCTCCAGTGTCTATCAACCCTGAAAATTCTTTACCATTAAGCCGACAAGTAAGAAAGGGTTGTTGAGTCGTGATCTGCTGAGTCCAATGAATCTGTGGAGATCCTGTACTCCCGAAACCTCCAGCTCCACGGATCAGTGACGATGCAGCAGTTAAGGGAGACAAACTAGGGAGAGGTATTGATTGAGCAATGCATTCACCTGCTGGTATGGTACAGGGAGGATTCGGAGTCCATACCATGATTTTAATTTCTCCCCGATAGTCACTTTCAATAATCCCAGGTAAAACAAACAAACCCATCTTTGTAGTTTAAGACCGGCCCAGTAACATAGCACGTTCGTTAAAAGCAGCGGCCCTTGCAATCCCATCGATATCAGGTGCACAGAAGTATCATTTATGTTTGTTGTGGCAACATTTGCCACGTCCAACCTGGCACTCCTGAGGGGGTGGCACAGCGGGGGGATGATGCCTGCATTGCTTGTCCATTCCCCTATTGTGGTGCTAATTGCACCATCTGCCCTTGGGCCCTGTTGGGACTGTGTGGGGCACCGGACCACGCGCCCCTCTTGGCGTTTCTTGACCGTGGAGAGGGTAAGGGATTACCACTTTTATCATATTTAGAGCAATATTGATTGCTCCAGTGATATCCTTTCTGGCACTGAGGACATAATTCATTTGGGGTCTTACTCCTTTCTCCCCTTTGTTTTGGGCAATCCTTTCTCATGTGTCCGTCCTGCCCACACAAAGAACATTTAATACCAGCACGAGCCATGGTTAGTTGTTGAGCCAATGCTGTTGCTAACATCTCAACTTTGTGCTCTTCTGTTCCTATATGCTGATATGCGTTAATAAGTTCATTCAAAGTGGTGGCCTTGCCACGTATAGGGTCTGAAGCCCTGCGGCATTCATTGTTAGCATTTTCCACTGCTAATTGCATTAATAAAAGTTCAGCAGCTACAGGAAGTTCAATCTGTCGAGAAATAGCTGTTTGCAAGCGGTCTATGAATTCTATGTAAGGCTCTTGTGCTCCCTGGCAGACACTCACAAATGACCGTTCTGTACGTTTACCATCGGGAACTCATTTTAAAGCCCATAAGGCGAGTATAGCCACTTGTTGGAAAGCTGATTTATTCATTTGAACTTGCGCTGCTGTACTTGCGTATTGCCCTTCTCCCATCAAGTGATCAGCCCCAATAGCATACCCAGCTGTCAAATTTTCTATTGCTTGGGTAGCGACCAAGTCACGATATTCTGTTAACTGGATGGAATATTGCCCTGCCATTAACATCAACTTTAACACCATTTTCCAATCTGCAGGAACCATAACGTACGACTCCGATATCGCTTCCAGCAAATTAATAGTAAAGGAGGCTTGTAAACCATTTTCCTTAACATATTTTCTTAACTCTGATAATTTCATATGTCAGTGTCTCATAGTGAGGAAGCTGGTGGGGTCTGTAGATGACCAGCATAGCTTGAAGCATTTCAATATCACCCTCTTGCAAAGCCCTTTATCTACACGCTTTCATGAACTCCCTTCTTGCCTTATCATGAGAATCATTAGGAGGCACGTCTAGAGAAGGAGCATAAAGCAGTGGATGCGTAACGGAGGCACGACTAATAGTCATTCGTCCAGTATTTTGTAAGATGTGTTCCACGGTTGGCACAGAAGCCACTCTAGCTTTAACCGGAGTTAAGGGTGGGTACAAATCAGGCTCTTGATCAGAGTCAATAGGATCTGGATCAAAGAGATCCTCAGGTGTCTGTGAGTCTAAGTCATCGGCTGCTTCTCCCATAGCAGCTAACGGCAGTTGCGGCTGCTGAGCTGAATCACAGGCTCAGCGTCAGGGTCTGAACTAGAAGGACCTGTGTCCTCTAATAAATCAGCCAGTGGAGGCGGAAAATCGGAGTTAGCAACCACTTTATCGGTAGGGAGGAATGTTCTTAACGCCGTATATATGACACACCATGTTAGGAGTAACACATGCCTTAGGGTTTGAACTCCAGTTAACAGTTCAAACAGAAGTAATGCTTTCACTTTTACTCATGTTATTGAATTTAAGCTATGCAGGCATATGAACACAAGTTATAATTAAACCTGCTTTTTGCTATGTAGCATACCCTTAGGAGCTCTTTTTTTCTTTAAATCATGTCCTAAAGTCCTATTGACTAAAGTGTGCTTAAATGCTTTGCTGAATATTCCTGATGAATTATAGGAAACTTCACTGGACTGCCACAACTTCTCAAATATGATGGATAGTGGCTTGGCAACTTCATCTGCCAGTTCCCTCAGGACCCACGGATGTATCTCATCAGGTCCCATGGATTTGGGCACCTTCAGGTTCCTGAGATTGTCTCAAACCTGGTCTTCTCCTACAGTGGGCAGTTCCTGCCTTTGCCTTCTGCAACTTGGGTGGTGTTGGCTATAACCCATGCTGGTGAAGACTGAGGCAAAAAAGTCATTGAGTACCTCAGCCTTCTCCATATCCTGGGTGACCAGGTCTCCTGCTCCTAGTCTTCCTTTTATCACTGACATACCTGTGGAAACTTTTCTTGATGCTGTTGATGTCCCTGGCCAGATTTAAGTCTATCAGGGCTTTAGCTTTCCTAACCTGATCGCTGGCCGCTTGGACAATTTCTCTGTATTCCTCCCAGGCTACCTGTCCTTGCTTCCACCCTCTGTAGGCTTCCTTTTTCTGTTTGAGATTGTCCAGGAGCTCCCTGTTCATCCATGCAGGCCTCCTGGCGTTTTTGCCTGCTGTCCTCTTTGTTGGGATGCATCGCTCCTGAGCTTGGAGGAGATGATCCTTGAATATTAGCCAGATGTCTTGGGCCCCTCTTCCCTCCAGGGCTTTATCCCATGGTACTCTGCCAAGCAGATCCCTGAAGAGGCCAAAGTCTGCTCTCCTGAAGTCCAGGGATAGTGAACTTCCTGTGCACTCTCCTAGCTGCTCTTATTTTCTTCCAAGTAAATATTTTGACAAACATATCCAGAGCTTCGGTACACCATAGCTATTTAATTCATTCTAACTATTTAAATTCAAGTGTTACCTTTGTTTTTAGGAGAAACTATAAAAAAAGAGATCATAGGGGGGTTTGGGGCTAATTACAGGTTAGCATGTTTTGTGTGTAATTTAGGTCCTATACTTTCCAGCCCTTACCCCTAGAAGCCTTAGACAGTACCTAATTTTAAACAACAGAAACATTCCTACTCCCAGAACTTCATAGGTGAGATTTTCAGTACTTCTATTATTTTTAACAAAGTGGTCAACCTCAAAATATGCAAAACTGAAGATCTGATCTATGGAATAGGAGGTTCACATTCTCAAGAAGCAAGTGAGCACTTGCTATGAAGTTTAAACAACTACAAAATAAATAAATCAATCTCATTGTACTTAACTGCCTTGAAGTCATGTCAGACTAACCTGATAGCTTTCTATGATGGCATGACTAGTTGGATAGATGAGAGGAGGGCCGTGGATGTTGTCTACCTTGACTTCAGCAAGGCTTTTGACAGTCTCCCACAGCATCCTCATAGCTAAGCTTAGAAAGTGTGGGTTAGATGAATGGACAGTTAAGTGGATTGAAAACTGGCTGAAAGACAGAGCTCAGAGGGTCATGATTAGGGGCACAGAATCCAGCTGGAAGTCTGTAACAAGTGGTGTTCCCCAGGGGTCAGTACTGGGTCCAGTCCTCTTCAATATATTCATCAATGACCTGGATGAAGAGATGGAATGTACCCTCAGCAAGTTTGCTGATGACACAAAACTGGGAGGGGTGGCTGACACCCCAGAAGGCTGTGCTGCCATCCAGCAAGACCTGGACAGGCTGGAGAGTTGGGCAGAGAGGAACCTGATGAACTTCAACAAGGGCAAGTGTAGGGTGCTGCACCTGGGGAGAAATAACCCCCTGCACCAGTAGAGGTTGGGGGCTGACCTGCTGGAGAGCAGCTCTGAGGAAAAAGACCTGGGAGTCCTGGTGGACAACAGGATGACCATGAGCCAGCAATGTGCCCTTGTGGCCAAGAAGGCCAATGGTCTACTGGGGTGCATCAAGAAGAGGGTGGCCAGCAGGTCGAGGGAGTCCTGCCCCTCTACTCTGCCCTTGTGAGACCCCATCTGGAGTGCTGTGTCCATTTCTGGGCCCCTCAGTTCAAGAAGGACAGGGAACTGCTGGAGAGGGTACAGCGAAGGGCCACAAAGATGATTAAGGGCCTGGAGCATCTCTCCTACGAGGAGAGGCTGAGGGACTTGGGTCTTTTCAGTCTTGAGAAGAGAAGGCTTAGGGTAGATCTAATTAATGCATACAAATACTTAAAGGGAGGGTGTCAGGAGGACGGGGCCAGTCTTTTTTCAGTGGTGCCCAGTGACAGGACAAGAGGAAATGGGCACAAACTTGAGTATAAGAAGTTCCACCTAAACATGAGGAGGAACTTCTTTACTGTGAGAGTGGTAGAGCACTGGAACAAGCTGCCCAGAGAGGTGGTGGAGTCTCCTTCTTTGGACACATTCAAAACCTGCCTGGACCAGTTCCTGTGCAACATGCTCTAGGTAGACCCGCTCCGGCAGGGGGGTTGGACTAGATGATCTCCAAAGGTCACTTCCAACCCCATATGATTCTATGATTCTATGAATAACAAAGCAAATACTTGTAAAGAGCTCCATGACATCACTTTAAAGTAATTTTTATAATAACTTGAAATTTTAAAACCAGTATTATACAAGTTGCATTTTTATTCCTTCACTGTTCTGTAAAGATGTTGCTCCAACAGAAACTGCTGTGATCCTATTATCTCTCATTCTCATCCTTCATCTGCCCGTCTATCATCTCAACACATCAAACAGAAGCCTTGTAATACTGAATGTAATGTGTCAAAATGATAGTCCTTTCCATGCTTACTTATATTTCTTACATAGCTTCTAACAAATGAGTAAACGCTTAATTCTTAGTGTAAAAGCTGAGATTAACTTTCCACTTCTTAAGAAGCGCCTAAAATTAGGAGACAGAGTTTACAATTACAAGTGAGCATCAGAGCCCTGGATAGATTTTCTGAGAGATTTTCCAAGAGTTTGGGCGGATCCAGCCTTTTCCAGGTTTTGAAGGACATGGCCCACAGACTGAAGCCTTCCTTCAGTTAAGCTGGCTGTGTAACAGCACAGCCCTTATAACTTACAAGATGTTTTATAACAGAGCATGAAGTCTTGCTGAAGAGTTATGTTGTGATTCACTGCCCAACGTAAATGCCATGTGATTGGAATGAGACATTAATAAAAAAGAGTCCCTCACTATTTCTTGAAAACAGAATGCCTGGTATCCGCTGATTAAACACTCGCAGTAGTTGTGATTACATTTTTGATTCCTTCAGAGCTTACATATATCCAGATCTAACAATCTAGCTATGTCTGGTTTGAGGTAAAAAAGAACCAATTTTCTTTTCGGTAATTTTACTTTACAGCTAAGCCTCTTCTAACTAACTGAAATCTCTGACATTAACAGTGTATTTTTCTGACAGTATCTGCTTTTATACCAAGGAACGGTATGCAGAGAGGCTTTTGCTTATGCTTATTGCTGTAACAACCAAGGTCAGCTAACTTCGTTATTTGTCAAGGGGTAATGGCTTTAAACTGGAAGAGGGGAGATTTAGATTAGATACTAGAAAGAAATTCTTTACAGTGAGGGTGGTGAGACACTGGAACAGGTTGCCCAAAGAAGTTGTGGATGCTCCATCCCTAGAGGGGTTCAAGGCCAGGCTGGATGGGGCTTTGAGCAACCTGGTCTAGTGGGAGGTGTCCCTGCCCATGGCAGAGGGGTTGGAACTTTAAGGTCCCTTCCAACCCAAACCATTCTATGATTCTATGAAATGCCACCAGAGCTTCATCTTCTGTCATGGAAAATCACTTTGATTTTCTTACTAAAACAACAAAATGATATCATAGAGGAAAATTAACAAAATAAAAAAGAAAACATTAAGGGCCTTCAAGGAAAAGTTACCTAAGGGGTGATATACACTTTTATTATTTTTGTTTTCAGAACCTCTACTTGTTCACTTTTTCTTAATTTAAGAGAGTCTAAACTCCTTACTTTTACCCCAAAATATTCCAAATTCTTTTATTATTAAAAGCTTCAGCACCTGAGCAGAAATATATATCACAATGTTTTCAAACACCTCTTTCAGCATAGATTCTCAGGGGTCTTGAGATGCCTAACTCCAAACAAAAATGAGATATCTATCCCATACATAGACATATGTAGCCATTTGGCTTTAGTTTGGCTTTCAGTTTCTCCCTCCAAATTACAAATCCCTAGGAACACATTAAATAATAAACATTTTCACTGAATTATAGGTTATCAGTCTCAATAGGATCAGAATAACATTCATCCCAGTGACGATGGTGGAAATTTATCCCTTTATAAGGGAGTGTAGTGATAGGATGAGAGGTAATAGATTTAAACTGGAAGAGGGTAGATTCAGATTAGATATTAGGAAGAAATTCTTTATTGTGAGGGTGGTGAGGCACTGGAACAGGTTGCCCACAGAAGTTGTGGATGCTCCATCCCTGGAGGGGTTCAAAGCCAGGCTGGATGGGGCTTTGAGCAACCTGGTCTAGTGGGAGGTTGCGGCAACAAAGGCACGGACTCCGCCAAGTGGTGAAGCGAAGACGTTTAATGTTTGATTTTTACAGCATATATAGTTTCTCTCTTTTGATCACGCGCTGTGCTCTCTACACGGATAGGCTGTGGGGGCCTGTCCACGTGCCATTATGAGCAATACAATTGGCTACATATAAGTGTTCATGCGCCTAGGCTAATTAGTCATTATTATTTGTTTTGGTATATTGTTATCTATTTGTTAGCTTGCTATCTGTTTTTCACACTGCCTCGCTAGATTTCGTACCACACAAATAATACCATATAAAGACATTGGTTTACTGTTCTCAAGGCTTCCTTCCCATCACTGCAAGAACACCTGCCGAGCTCTCGCTCAGCAGCGTGTCTCCACAATTCCTCACTCCCCACAGGAGGTGTCCCTGCCCATGGCAGGGTGGTTGGAACAAGATGATCTTTAAGTTCCCTTCCAACTCTAACCATTATATGATTCCAAGATTCTATGAAATTCCTGACCAAGCAAAGCATTCAGATAGATACATGTTTTGTGCAGCTAAAATGCCAAAAGTCAATATGTGCTATTCTTATTTTTAAATCCTCACCTCTGATAGTCTGAACAAGAAACAAAGCTCAATCAATCCAGCTCTTCGAACTGGCACTGTAAATGGTTACTGAGGGCCTAAGAAGTTGGCTTCTTCAAACCCTTTAAAAATCTTTTTTAGGGTGATTTCTAATTTTGGAGGTTGATTTTCTTGAAAATAATCACTGAGTTTTTAAAAATGTTAATTTTAACATACTGCACATAATGGTAATCAGAGTTGGCTCACTGGTGGGAGAGAGATGGAAAATGTAATTTCAAGCTAGTTATTGTTCCAAGTTCTTTTTACAGTTTTGTCCACCAGGGAAATAATATAACACACTTTTTCCTTTCATAATTTTGCCTTATTGATTGTGTTAGTGTCTGAAAAAACATGACTTAATATCCCGTAACTTAATTTTTCTTAAAATCTCAAGATAAAACTGGAAGATTTTTAGATTTTTTTTACTTCACTAGTTTAGACTTATTTATTTAAGAAATATTATTTTCATTAGCTTTATAGATTTTATGCCATCAAAGTCTCCTGGTAGCAGTTTTTGTACCTGTTGAACTTGATACCTTTGCTTGTGTTCATTTGATATATAAATAATGAGACTACATATTAAGAAAACATCAGATCTAATGCACTAAGGGGGGCAGGAGAAAGCAGGACATCTGCCACCTCTACCACTGCACCCAAGGAAGTCAGTCAGGCCCTCTGCTCAACTTTGTCCCTTCTTCCTGCTCTGGCCATGACAGCCGCATCAGCTCAGCTCCTCACCACTTGGAGCAGCCAAATCCCATTCCTGAACTGGCTTTGCAGCTGTGCAAGGCATATTGTTCATCACCCCAGATTGTTCAATGAAACAAATTTAAATGTGTCTATTTACACAAACCAAGTAGGTCAGCATCATTTCCAGTACTGATCACCTCATGTGAAAAAGACTATTTCAGAGAAAAAAACAATTATGATTAAGGGCATTGAAAAGTAAGATGAATAGGGACTGAAAAGTTTGGGAAAGGAGTTGAATCAGATGCAGTAAAATGTATATAAAACAATAAATGGTACAGAAAAGGCAGATCAGGAACTAATTTTCCTGTCATTTAACCTGTGAGGATTCATGTGAATGCACAAGACTGCCCAGATCAAATCATGATCAGTATTAGAATCACAGAATCATAGAATTGCCTAGGTTAGAAGGGACCTTTCAGATCATCAAGTTGAACCATCAACCTAAAACTGACAGAAACCATCAGTAAACCATATTGCTAAGCACTATGTCTATCCGTCTTTTAAATATCTCCAGGGATGGCAATTCCACCGCTTCCCTGGGCAGCCTGTTCCAATGCTCGATGACCCTTTCAGTGAAGAAATTTTTCCTAATATCTAATCTAAACCTCCCCTGGTGCAACTTGAGTCCATTTCCTCTTGTCCTATCGCTTTTTACTTGGGAAAAGAGACTGACACCCACCTTGCTACAACCTCCTTTCAGGTAGTTGTAGAGAGCAAGAAGGTCTCCCCTCAGACTCCTTTTCTCCAGACTAAACAACCCCAGCTCCCTCAGCTGCTCCTCATAAGACTTCTTCTCCAGACCCCTCACCAGCTTTGTTGCTCTTCTTTGGACTTGCTCCAGCACCTCAATGTCTTTTTTGTGGTGAGGGGCCCAAAACTGGACACAGTACTCGAGGTGGGGCCTCACCAGTGCCGAGTACAGGGGGATGATCACCTCCCAAGTCCTGCTGACCACACTGTTCCTGATACAGACCAGGATGCTGTTGGTCTTCTTGGCCACTCAGGCACACTGCTGGCTCATGTTAAGCCGGCTGTCCACCAACACCCCCAGGTCCTTTTCTGCCAGGCAGCTCTCCAGCCACTCTTCCCCAAGCCTGGAGAGCTGCATGGGGTTGTTGTGACCCAAGTGTAGGACCCGGCACTTGGCCTTGTTGAAGCTCATCCCATTGGCCTCGGCCCATCGATCCAGCCTGTCCAGATCCCTCTGCATCAAAGGATGCATTAGGAGTAACTTTGGAAGAAATACAAAACCTCGATCACTTATCTTGAGTTGCAGTAGTCAGAATTTGGGATTAAATCTAAGACAGAGGATAAACTGATCCACATCTACCTCCTGTTGGGGATGATAAGATAGGGATAAGAGTGTCTCCACAAACAGGGAAGTTAAATGAAATTGGAGGAGTGAGAAAATAAAAAAAAATAGCAGAGTTAATTGAAACTGCAGGAGTGAGATAACAAAAAAATAGGGGAATTAACTGAAAATGCAAAAGTTAGACAACTGAAAAACCGCAAAAGTTAAACTTTTATGTAATAGGCAGATTGAGAAATCTGTACCTTCCAAGTACCTCAGCCAATGGGGAAAGGAAGAGGGTTCCTATCGGCTGGGGAATTAGGATAAAATAGAGGCTGCATCCTCCAGCAAATTGAGAGACCCCACAGGGGAATGCCCCAGTCGACTCTCCCTTTATTCAAATATGGTCTTTCCAGGACTCCTCTGTCTCCTTTGTGAACATCAACCTCTGGCAATGGGATTTTCAGCACAGGGATTTAGTCCTTACTCTAAGTTGGCCATGTGGGTGGAGGGCAGAATGCTGGACCTTGGATCAGGTACCATAGGAATCCCTGCATTTGGCAGAAGAGAACCACATCTGCATTGAAGGCAGACACTGAGACAGTGCAGCGGCAGAATGCCTTGACAGAAAAAGAGCTTTGGCAGTGTAATAAGTAACTGAGAATAATTTGCTAATCAAAGGAGTTAAGCAAGGGAAATGAACCAGGACACCAGGCCTAGGAATGTTCTGTTTAGTGAAGAAAAACTTAACTACAATGTAATCGGGGTATGCTATCTTAAGTAGATGTAAACCACAATGGTATGTTGTTATGGTAACTTTTATGCCTGAGCCTTCAAGCCAGACGAGAAAGTAGAAGCTGTCGTTATGACCGAGAAATACGGCTACCTGAGGCAAATGCAGAACCAAGAAAGCTACGATTACGGAGAAAACAAAGGGGCGGGCCACGGGATGTCGAAACCGAACACTGCGAAGATAAAAAGGACTGCTTAAACTGTTCTAATTTGCGAGCCTTTGGTGGAGCTGCGACTCCCCGGCCGCCCAGCGCTGTTTTTGCTTTCCTACCCTAATAAAAATTAGCAAATCTATTTTGGACTCTATTTGTCCTAAATTCAACTATAACAGCAGTTCTAAGAGCGCTGACAAATGCTGATGCAGGGCTTGAGGAGCACTTCAGAACCTGCTGGGAGGTTAATTGTGATCGGGCTAGGTCAGGGTGCTTCCACTAGTACCAAGTGAGTTGGCAGGGAAACCCAGAAGCCTTGATACAGTGTTGTTTGAAGTCAAAGTCTTTAGCCGTATCATCCTGGGAAACTGCCAGCTCTTTCTCAGGAGGAGATTGATGCTTCTCACTTTATTACTGATATGGATATTCAGTATAGCTCTCTGTAAACTTGCTGCTGTAAATTTAGTGCTTGAGTTTGGAGATAGTGGCACAGATGATGCAACATGAACGTGTTTCCCTGGGCTGGCTGCCAAGGAGCTGGTTGTGTGGGAAACTATGTGGTTGTTTGGGCACTATTGGTATCAGCTAATTAAAACAGACTTCCAGAGTTAAGCAGTGAAGGAATTTGGAGCTAACATGCTAGGCTGGGGTGAGCCGATATATTAAAAAAATGTTAAGTACACAAGTCAAGCAACAGTAATAGAAAAGTGCTGTGATAATATATGCACTAACATTGGAAAAATGAAGGTCAGAAGAAAAAAGCGAACAAAAGCAAAACCCAGGTAACAAACACTAAAACTAGCAATGAAAGCAAGCAGTGGGTCTTGTAGGATTCCAGTGAATTGCTCCCAGATGAAGACAAATTATTTGACCACAAAGACCTTTGAGAAGTAACATACACTTTGAACTACATCAGAGAAATAAACAAGAATTGCATATCTGGCAGGATGTTGATGGGAAAACATGAAAACTGGGGGCCAAACAGGCACAATCTCCTCCAGAGAACCTCTTTCCTAGCAGGGGCAAAAAAGCGCACCACAACAGGGTGAAGGCAGTATTTACACCCAGGAGGAAGACAACAGGCAGAAAAAAGTTTGCATCCAGTTGTAAGAGACAACTGGTAAACAAAGACTGAGAGAATGAAATTGTGAGAGACAAAGGAAAGGGGGGAGGCCCTAATGTCTCAAACACTGAAAGTACCAGGCCTTCTGCTCAAAGAACTGATGAGGGTAACACCTGCTTATCTTTTGTGTGATTCATGGCCTGGAAGGACGAGTCTTACAGAAACAGGACAGCCCTGCTTTTTGTCAGCAAAGACAGAAAAATCAAGATAACCGAAACTTATGGGATGGTGTCGGTTTCAGCCAATGGTATCCATGGTATCCATGTGATTAGACAACACAGGACCAGGTGCCACAGGAGTTATGAGAGGAAATGATCAGAGCAGGGAAAAAAACCACAGGGACGAGACTGAGGCTGTTCCACAGAAAACCAACATAAGCAGCATGACCACATTTTTCAAGAGGGATTAAATACACATTATCCACAACTAAAATGCATGCTTTCCTAATTCTAACCTTACTTTTCTTGCTACTTTGTAAGCAAGAACCAGCTGGAGGAGGACCACCAGAAGCAGTGAAACATTCCCATAGCATCTGTGTAATACATCTACTGCAGGAAAGTTCCAAGAAGCGATGGCATAAATTCTTCCTTCTCACAACATGAAAACCCTGAAAAGAAAACAAAGCATCTGAGAAGACATACAAACTTCTTTGCTAAATCTGGAGAAGTGCTGAAACATCTTTGAGGGGGGTCAAAAGTAATCGTCATGCATTTGAGTCACGGAAATCTTGTAGACTTATGAAAATTTAATCAACAGATTTAAAGAGGCTGAACTTGTAAGTATTACAACCTGTAAAACTTGGTAGAAAACACTCAAAACACGGCAGTTTGGAAACGCTACCAGATTATAACTGTGTTATTAGTCTGGCCGCGAGGCCGGGGTGCCTTTCTCGGGTGAGGGCAGAGGCCGCGAAGGGGAAACGTGAGCAGGGGCACGGTTGGGGCTTAGCGCCCACCCCGCGGCCGGTCGGACGTCAGGGGGCGGGCCGGGCCGGGCCTATCG
>JAHSPS010064979.1:57329-91004 GCA_033628365.1 Calidris temminckii
GCTTTTAAAGTCTCTAGCACAGTATTCCACAGCTCGCGGACGGCTTTTATCTCCTTCTCCTCTTTTTCATCCCCCTCGATTGTTTTATGCCACATCGTCCCTCCAAAGTCTCGCCATTCCGAGACAGAAAACAGCATATGTGTGTCAGAAAAATGACCCCATCGCTGTCCTAATTTAATTAACTTTATCAGCATTTTCGCTGGCACTTCAGTCCCTCTCTTAGAGAGGATTCCAGCAAGTAGCATTGCTGCAGCTTCTATTTCCATTGCTGCGCAGTAGTTCCCTGGGAGGCGAGAGGCCACCTCGAACCATTGCCTGCTCCGCGTATGCGCTCAAGCAGCACTCCTCCCAGTTTAATCAATTTTCTTAATTGTTTTGCTGATGCTTCTATCCCTCTCTTAGAGAGGATTCCAGCAAGTAACGTGGCCACAGCGTCCGTTTGCATCGCTGCGCCTGAGAGGTGAGGAGCGACCTCACACCAGTGTCTACCCCGCTTTTGCCCCAAGCAGCGCTTCTCTCAGCCGTGGCTTCCCACTCCCCTCCTCTAGCTGCTTACCGCAGTCTCGGAGAACTCAGTCAAAAATAACCATCCTCTGCTACCAGATGTTGGAGTGGGAGACGGACCCGGAGTAACGATGGAATCTCAATATGAGTATGATCGTTCTCCCTTTATTCAAGTTTTTACCAAGTATATATAGACAGGCAAGCAGAGCACGCACTAGTGACAGCTATACAATTGGCTCACAATCTCTGTTCACGCGACTAGAGCACTCGCACAATTGGTGTAGACCCCTTGTCCACGCGCAGCAACATTCTCTCATCTTTTGGATGCGGTCCCGTTTATCTTATCTACCAAGTAGCTACTTCTTCTTACTTCTGCTTTTCCCAGGAGAGTTCATGGTCATCTCCAGGCCTTTATCTACATCAAAGACTGGGTTGCTCATTGCAATTAAATCGTGCCCCTTTTCACACAGCCATTCCTCCACAAGGTGGAATAAAACAGGAGATTATATATACTGTTTAAATACTATATCTTCAAGCTTTAAGACTATGTAGAGTTCTTCATTGTAATATTTTGGGAGAGTTTACTTTGAGGAGAGGATTTGGAATAATAAGATATGTGCTTGACTCAACCCATATTTCCTTTGACTTGTGTGTCTCTGTTTCCTTTATGGTTCTGTTTAAATTTGCACTTATTGGTTAGGTTTACCATGCTGAAACAGGGAAAGTTCATCTAAATGAGCTTCCACTAGAGCAGTGCGTGAGTGTGATGTATGTAGAGCTGATTTTGTGCCAGAACACTGTCCTGGAACTGGTTGGAGAAACATACAGCCGGTCTGTGTGCAGATGTTAATGCTCCAGCACCTCTGGGCTAACACTGCCTTCAACACAATATTATCCCTGGTACATATTTGCCATCAGAAAATGTCATGGTCTTGAGATATTGATCTCTTGAGTGTCCATGTTCATCACAGGAATAGGATTGGAGCCAGGTTATGTTTGTTGTTGTAATTTCCTTTCCAAAATAGGAAAATTGGAAGAAAACTGAGAGGAAGATGTTTTTTACCCCCAGTATATTGCTGGTTTATTACTTTTAAGAGCTACTTGTAACAAGTTGTAACTTTTCACTTCCTAATTGTAAACTTCAGATGGAAATATGAACTGTTTGATATTCTTACAACATAAGTCCATGTGATGTGATGAAATCTGTCCGTGGGTCCCGAGGGAGCTGGCGGATGAAGTTGCTAAGCTGCTTTCCATTATATTTTAAAAGTTTTTATTATGATTTTTGCAAAACAGATTTGAGAAAGTGGCCTAAATGTTTTCTAAGATGTAGGCAGCAATTCAATTTACTCTGCATGCCAAGATTTAAAATAATTCTTTTAAAAAATATCTGAATGACCCTTTTGCTTCTTGATCACCATTTGTGAAAAGTAAAATAAGGAAAATGGTCTTATTTACCTGAAGCAAGCGTAATTCTGGGAATGTCTAAAGAATGTTTAAAGAATGTGCTGGGAGTGTTTTTAGAATATCTTACAAAATTATAAGCAAAAAAAACCATTCTAGTTGGGAATGCATCAAAATTTCAAGCACTGAAAAACCCCAAACAGCACTGAAACCTGGAGCTCTCCATAACATTTTCATCTAATTATTTTTGGGGGGGTTAGAGGGGTATGTGTGTTCATAAATAAATCAGATTTGTCAAAATTCACACCTAAAATTTTATATCACGGTTTAAAAGCAGTGCTCTTCTCTTGCTTTCTAGCCTTTTAAATTTGTTGTGCAGACATGTTTTTTCTGTCCCTATTTTTCCTTTATCCACTTTTTTTTCTTTGTTTTGTTTCCTCCATCCCTCAGATACATACACTTTGCATGGGGTTCAACTTGGGTAACTTTACTGTCTAAGAGCTAGGCATGTAATCCTAACCAGATGACCCTCACAACAGTAAAAAGTGCAAGATTCGCATAGTCATGATGTATTTCTCTTTCCTGTTATCTTTCAGAACCCGTTAGCCTGATATACAAATTTGATGATGGATAGATGTTTCATAGCTGATAAAATCCCAGTTGTTTGTTGTGGTTTGTTTTTTTTTCCGAAAACAGCTGGAAGAGTATAACTGTTCCTCCCATGGGAAAGACTGCATGCATTACTGCCCACCAGAAAGTCTATCCAGACCGCCCACTTAGTCCCAACAGGCTGGAGAAGTTTTGATCAGTGCCCACACCTGTAGATTTGACCAAAGGCAGCTCTTGAGCTCTTACAGGTACTTGCTCACCGCAGGCATTAAGGGAAAATCTTGTCGACAGCTAGAGAGTAGCAGGACAGTATAGATACCGAAGAAGTAAAAATTATTTGTAGAAAGAGGAAGTAATTTTATTTCAAAGGCTATGTAATACCTTTTCAGCTTGAAGTTTATGAAGAATCTAGAATCATAGAATCGTCTAGGTTGGAAGGGACCTTAAAGATCATCTAGTCCAACCATCAACCTAACTCTGACAAAAAAATAAATAAGAAATAAAAATCACTACACTATATTCCTGAGGACCATGTCAACCCGTCTTTTGAACACCTCCAGGGATGGTGCCTCAACCACCAGATGGTGAGAATCTCTTCTTGCAGCTGAGAGAAGTCCAGGTTTTGCTAAAAGGACTTCCATCCAAACAGGGAAGACAAGAATTGGTAGACTGAAAACAGAAAGTAGCTTCCAGAGCTCTTCCAAGTCTTTGTAAACACATTATTAAAAACAAACAAGCTGGCCAGTTTTTCTATTTTGCAAGTCAACTTTGAAACAAGGACATGTTTCAGCCTTTCCAGTATCTTTCCACGACTTCATTGTTAGGCTTTGTTTGAACAGTTAAAATGCCAAGTTAACGTGTGCAGACTGTATAAACTCATCCAGCTGGTACCTTACTTATTTTAAACTGCCTGGTTGAAATAGCACAGAATTTGAGATTCTAATTGAAAAAAAAAAAAAAAAAGAAATCACAATTGGCTTAGCCTCCAAAATATTAGTTTTATCAGCAGACTAGAGCAAACAAATGGCAGATGCTTTCTACACAATCTTGTTTATATCTTTCATGAAGGCCATGAGAATTTAAATATTTAAATAAATAAATAAATAAAACTTGTGAAAAATGTGTTTTGAAGTGGATGTCTCATGAAATCAGTAACAGAATAGATACATTTAAACAATCTGTTCAGGTCTTGTCAGTGATTGTTCTTGTAGCAGAGCAGGGAGAAGAGATGGTTTCAGCCTTTGTTTTAAGTAGGTACGCATCATGGGTGGACAACTTCTGTAATCATGACCTGAACTACCCTCTTTATACCTACATGCAATTCTTTCATAACAGTGTGAAAAGTAGATTCATGCTATGATTCATGCTACATTGCATTTTTGTCCCCTGGTAAAAAGCAATTTGCTATTCTGTTTTTTCAGACTTACAATTTTGAATCTTTATATGCATGAATAACTGTAGCGTATGAAGGCACGGACCCCGGTCGGTGATACAACCAGAATCATTTATTATAACCAACAGGCAGCTTATATAGTACCAGCCTATATTCTTTCCCAACCGACACACCCCTGCAACCCCCAACTGCCAGGCGGGAGGAATTCCCCTCCATCAGTCAGGGGTGCCAGGCATTGTTTACAGGCCCTCTGGAGATGCTCATGGGCCATCTTCTGCCATTGTTCCTGCTTCTGCTTCTGGTCTCTGCTTCTTCCACAATCCTGTTAACCCTCTGTTCTCCCACATCTCCCCCTTTTTTGTTTAATGTACAGAATAATGACGTGTATTACATCTTAATAACTACATTGAACCTATACTATTAAAACTACTATAAATTATAAAACTATTAACTAGATTCCTATAACTCTCTTACGCCATGGCTGGTTTCTACATAAACTTCTTTTTCTAACATCATACTTTTTAAGGCAAGTACTGTGTGCATTTGAGCATACATTACTTGATTTATGCTTTTGTAACACAGGGAAACAAGCATGGTTAACAGAACATAATCATTAACAGATCAGGCCTGATAACAGTAAAACCAATGACACTTTTGTGAACAGAAAAGATTCACTGCTTTGTCGTTTCTGATGATCGTTTGTGCTGCTCAGCTTCTAGATATGGTCGAATGAATCATGCTGGTATCCACTTGGGACCATTTCCTGTGGAAACACAAGCATATCCTCGCCCCCCAGGTTATCAATGGCACAGGGCCTTCCCATTGTCCAGTGGCCATATCACGAATATGGACCATTGGCCATGTTTTGAACATTGGGGAAGCTCCAAAGTTTCGATTCACTCGTGTCATTTCAGTGTTGTCTCTGTTTAGAAAATTAAAAATAAATGTGGCTTTCCACAGTCGTTCCTGTGGTGGATCTTCCAGACTCCCCCTTTTTTGTTTAATTAGCAATTGCTTTAGTTCTTGATGGGCACGCTCAACGATCGCTTGCCCTGCAGGGGAGTGTGGAATTCCAGTGATGTGGCGAATGCCCCATTCCTGTAAAAAAAGTTGTGTGGTTTTAGATACATACGCAGGGCCATTGTCTGTCTTGATAGTTTCTGATATACCCATAGCAGCAATAGCTGCTAGCCAGTGTCGTCGGACATCTCGACTCTTTTCTCCTGTATGTGCAGTGGAAAAGATATAATTAGAAAAAGTACCAACAGTGACATGTACATACTTCAGGCGACCAAATTCTCCAAAATGTGTAACATCCGTTTGCCAAATTTGCAGTGGTGAGGTGCCACGTGGGTTAACTCCCAATTGTGGCAAAGGGGCTATAGATTGGCATTCAGGGCATGTCAAGATAATATTACGTGCTTGATCAGTGGTTAGCTGAAATTGCTTTTGTAGTGCCTTCCTGTTTTGGTAAAAGAAGTTATGTGAGAGCTGTGCCTGTTGAAATAATTGTGGTGTGGCGAGGGCGACTGTGGCTTTGTCTGCAGCACAGTTGCCCTCGGCTAGGGGTCCTGGAAGAGAGGTGTGTGACCGTATATGTGTGACATAATAGGGTAGTTTACGGTAGGAAACATAGTGCCATAATTTTTTAAGTTGTCCGAATAACTCTGGGTTGTTGACTTCCTTTGGGAAGGCACCTTCTATACGCTGAACAATTCCTGTAACAGATAAAGAATCAGTTATGATATTGAGATTTACATCAGAAAAAAGCTGAAAAGCACGCGCAACAGCTGCAAGTTCAACAACTTAGGGCGATCCATCTACACATTTAATATCTTGTTTCCAGAGATTGTCGGTGGATCGCCAAAGGACCACTGCTCTGTGCGTTTTCCCGGAACCGTCTGTGAATGCTGTAACAGTGTAGTCTGCGAGTGCAGTCTGAGAGACTCTGCTAACATCCAGTCCAAGTCTTTTTTGTTGGTGGGAATATAAATGAATTCTGGATCACTGGCTTTTAGAGTCTGAAGTCGGTGGCGACCTTTCTGAATCAAGTTGGCAAACATTTCTAATTGTGAAGTTACAGTCTTTGTAAATGCATGAGGCAAAAAGAGCCACTCTATTATTATAAGTGGGTCTTCTTTTGCTGAATCCCACTGGCTTAGAAGGGCATATGGCTGAAAGGTATTTTGAATGATGACTGAGTACACTGGAAGGGTTAAAGAAAGACGATGACTTTGACGTGTCTGCAAAGCCTCTATTACTTGCTGTAGACATTGCAGTCCAATAGGTGTCAGTTGTCTTTTAGAATTTAAGTCAGGATCACCCTTTAACAATTGAAAGAGAGGGTGCAGATCTTGTGCAGTGATACCCAGAAAAGGTCTGAGCCAGTTGATAGTTCCCAACAATTTCTGCAGATCATTCAGAGTCTTTATTTGTAATACCAGTTGCAGTGCTTGTGGCTGGATGGTGTGAGTTGTAATCTTCCATCCTAGGTATTTCCAGGGTGGTGCACGTTGGATATTTTCCTCAGCTATCTGCAAGCCTGCTCCTTGGACAGCACGGCAGACTTGGCAGACTTGGCAGACGACTGTCTGCAGGTCTTTGTCCCTTTCGGCAGCTATAAGTATGTTGTCCATGTAATGGTAAATTATAACATGAGGGTTTGCATGTCGGACAGGTTGTAAAGCATTTGCTACAGTTAATTGGCAGATAGTCGGGCTATTTAGCATACCTTGTGGCAACACAGTCCAATGATATCGTCATGTTGGCTGTTCCTGATTGACAGATGGTAGAGAATGCAAACTGGGGTGCATCCTTTGGGTGCAGAGGAATAGCAAAAAAACAGTCTTTGAGATCAATGATGGCTATTGGCCAATTTTGAGGCAGTATAGAAGGTGAAGAAAGACCAGGCTGTAACGCACCCATGGGCTCAATGACTGCATTTATCGCGAAGATCTTGTAACAATCGCCATTTGCCACTTTTCTTAGGTATTACAAATACAGGAGTGTTTTCTTAGGTATTACAGATACAGGAGTGTTCCACGGGCTGGTGGTGGGTACAATGTGGCCAGCGGCCAATTGTTCGTTTATCCGTTTTCAGGAGCCATTGATCTACCCAAACAGGTTTTTATGACTTCCATGTCAATGAAAGGGTCTGCTGCTTGTCAATAGCCCCTATTGAAAATTTGTTTTCAGGAAGATTCCCCACTGGCTTAGCAAGTCTCGGGCCCCATAACGTACAGGGCACAGGGCAGACGTAAGGAGCTGCTTGTGCAATCCGACCGTCAGGTCCCTTGAAAGTTAGTATCTTTGCACTTTGTTTGGGTTTCTGAAGACCTCCTACCCCCACAATAGCAGAGGTGGGATCTCTCAGTGGCCATTCAGGAGGCCAGTCTGATATATTAATGATAGTGACATCTGCTCCTGTGTCCACCAGACCAGAAAAGTGCCGATCGTGGACCTGGCAATGTAACAAAGGCTGTTCTTTAGACACTTGTTTTGACCACAAGACTACAGGTTTTCCAGTGCTCCCAAATCCTCCTTTACGATTCCTTTCCCCAGGGTTGGTCATGGAAAGGAGAGGTACTAATTGTGCAATTCGTTGCCCTTTCGGAACAAAACAAGGCAGAGACGGTGTCCAAGCCATAATTTTGATTTCTCCCGTAAAATCAGCATCAATTATTACAGGCAGAACAAAAAGTCCCATTTGTGTGGTCGAGGAACGCCCTAACAAAAGAGCACTCCTGCCATTTCCAAGAGGCCCCATCACCCCAGTAGGGATGAGAACAACTGCTGTGGTATCTAGAGTTACCGACTGGGCTGTGGCCAGGTCCACTCCTGCGCTTCCAGCTGTGGCTGGTCGGAGCATGCTGGCCAAGCGTTGTTCCGCGGTCTCGGGACCATATTTGTTGTCGTCGCGTGGTCTCGCTCCCGCGCTCCTCCCCCGTTTCCAAACCCCCAAGGGTTCGACCATCAGCATGGAATTTGGATTTGCATTCACTTGCCCAGTGCAGTCCCCTGCCACAGCGAGGGCACGGTTGGTCTGGCATGATGCGATTTTCTCGACCGCCTCGCTTAACCGTTTTACAATCTTTTTTAAGATGCCCCGGCTTCCCGCAATTATAACATTCAGCTTTCAGAGCAGCCCCCACAACGAGCTGTGTTGATAACGCATCAGCTGAGAGACTCATTTTATGAGTTTCTGTGCCAATATCTTGGCACGCTTTTATCATATCAGTGATAGAGGGATTAGCATTCTTAATTGTTCACAACACTTTATGGCAGTCAGCATTAGCATTTTCGAAGGCTAATTGTTTCATGAGAGTATCATGAGCTGCTCGGTTATCTACTTGTCTCTCTTGCATTTTGGAGCCGATTAAGGAACTTTATATAGGGTTCTCCAGGCGCTTGTGTGATAACAGAAAAGGAAGCTTCTGGAGCAGCTGTATCAGGTACCCATCTCACCGCGCGCAGTACAATGTCTTTTACTTGCTCAAAACACTGTCTGTCCATCTGGGCTTGCGCGTAGGGAGTAGCCCGAGGTCCTTCACCAACGAGCTCATTCACACCAATATGGTTTAAATTGCCCGCTAAGTTATCCAATGCTTTAGCAGTCACGAGATCACGGTACTCAGTCATGAATACAGCATATTGCATAGCTGACAAAATCATACGCAATAACAGTTTCCAATCATGAGGAGTCATAACATATCCGTCACCAAGAGCTGTTAATAAGTTCATGGTATATCCTGACTGGAGACCATAATCTTTTACCGATTTCCTCAACTCTTTAACATGAACATAATCCAAAGCCTCCCACGCTCTGGGTCGATTTCCGCGATAAATAACAGGAAATGCTTGCAAAATGTCTGTGTCGCCTTTAGCTAAAGCTTCTTTTCGACATTTGTCCCACACACCGCGACAATCACTCGAAAGGGTTAGGTTATTCCCCACTGCCTCTGCCTTTTCATTATCAAGAAGAGGTAGATTAGGTTCTGGGTCTGGGTCTGTCGGCCCAGGATCGAAGGAGTCTCCTGAGAGACTCTCTTCTGCAACGCAGGTATTGTCTGCGGGTGGCGGGGCAGAAGGACTTGTTAGGCTCTCCTCAGAGGTCTTTTTTGTCTCTTTGCGGAGCTCTGCTAGGGCTTCAAATATCTGCCGCCACACTACTAAGTGTTGAGCTGCAGCTTTATCTGTCCCTGCAGCAGCGCCCCAAAGCTTTTCGCCAATTTGGTCCCACATGTCTTTGTCAAGGGTGCTGGTCTCGGGATAGCCCGGAACATTTTTTCATACCCAGTCTAAGAAAGTTATTAAAGACAGGGCAGGTACAGATCGGTTTTGAGCTTTTAAAATACACTGTAATACTTCTAGATCCCTTTGCTGCTCTGTCGGCAGTGTGCTTCCCTGCTCCTCTTTCGGCAGAGCGTTCCCCATAGTTCCCGATCGCTCACCTCTGTCCTGCAGAAGGTGATGAGCCGGCGGTGAAGAAATCCTCGAGGCAATCCCTGGTTCGATCGGGCTATGCTACCGATCCGGACGTCTTTCAGTCTCCTGATTAATGCCCCACGTTGGGCGCCATTTGTAGCGTATGAAGGCACAGACCCCGGTCAGTGATGCAACCAGAATCATTTATTATAACCAACAGACAGCTTATATAGTACCAGCGTATCTTCTTTCCCAACTGACACACCCCTGCAACCCCCAGCTGCCAATCGGGGGGAATTCCCCTCCATCAGTCAGGGGCCCAGGCATTGTTTACAGGCCCTCTGGAGATGGTCATGGGCCATCTTCTGCCATTGTTCCTGCTTCTTCTTCTGGTCTCTGCTTCTTCTTCTGGTCTCTGCTTCTTCCACAATCCTGTTAACCCTCTGTTCTGCCACAAATAACTATGCCAGCTAGCTGACAGTATACTGAAGAAAGATCAGTTTTCTCAAATACCATGATAATGACGCTACATTTTCAAGTTGCTTGCAGTTTTATATAAGTCCAAATTCACAGAATCACAGAATTGTCGGAGTTGGAAGGGACCTCTAGAGATCATCTGGTCCAACTCCCCTGCTAAAGCAGGAACGCCTAGAGCACATTACTCAGGACTGCATCCAGGCAGGTCTTGAAGATCTCCAGAGAAGGGGACTCCCCGAGCTCCCTGGGCAGCCTGTTCCAGTGCTCTGTGAGGGTAGATCAAAGGGGTAGATCCCTTTCTACTAAAAAGGCAAACAATTCTCTTCTGCCTTTATAATAATATAATACTCTCTATGTATTATAATATGTACTGTATTAATAATTTAATAAAATTCTTGTGTTTACAATTTTAAATTAACATATATAGTATAACACTATATAATACATAGCATTTCTTATATAATATGAATATAGCATATTATTATAATGTTCACATGGTCTGCTTTTGAATTATGTTATATATTTTAATTAGTTACATTAATTATGATTTTCCTTGCGTATTTTTTACTGCAACAAGGGATCTACTTCTTTTTGTCCTTACAGAGATACTACAGTATTCACATTTCTAGGAGAGAGCATTTAAAAGACACTAGGGAAAAAGTGGAATGATATCTGCATTTCATTTGGATCTTGACTCACTTCATATGAATTTATGTGAAGTGTCTATGCATGTTGTATTTGCTCATCTTAAGACAGTAGTGGAGCTAAGCAGATGATGATGGACAAACACCTTAAATTGTGCTCGCTCTGCTCTGTTCAGCCTTACAGAGAACAACATCCAAAAGTATGTCTTTCGTTGTGCCCCAATAAAGTAAAGATGTATTAGTACATGGGATCTGCATTTATACTTGCTTCTCTTGATAATGGTATATGGATATTGATGTGTGGTCTTACCTGCCTTTTCCTGTCCACCCACATCCCATGAATCTCAAGAAAATTTTGAAGAAGTTACCATAATGATGCTTTACAGTCATTTTGGCCGTGACTTATATTTGTCTTCTACAGATCCAGAGGAGACATTTCTGCTCATATGTCAGTTTTACTGAAGATTAATTTTTATCACACATGCATGGTATAATTTCTGACTTAGGTTGTTGTCTTGAAGTTGGCATTAAGAACAGGGCATTTACAAAAGCTGTTAAGAGTCTATAGCATCATTCTGACAGAAAAGTGTCTGTTTTTAACATCCCAAATGAGAGAAATTAGTGTTCAGAACCTATGATGATTACACTGTAATAGACCAACTTAAACTCTGGAAAAACACCTGTTTGGTGCCACTTTTAGATGTAAGCTAGTAAGAAGTACTTAAATCACTGAAATGTTTTGTCTTGGTATTTCTGCAAATTGCAATTGCTTAAATTTTCAAGCATCCACCCTGAAAAGCATGACCAGCTTTTCAAGGGGCAAATGTACTGCATTTCTAGCAACCAGCCTAGTTTAAGTTTCACTCCTTTCTGTACTCCCACTCCGCAGCATCAGCTGAAGCTGTACCAAAGAAAAACTGCTTAAATGGTACATGTGAGTGCTGAAAAGCACAGACTGTCTTAGAATTGGCAAAACCAGCATTACCTAGTGTTTGCCTCTCAGGCTGTGGTGCAAAACACTATATTTGTGATAATGAACACCAATATATGCAATTTAGCTGGATTTAAAAGTCAAATTATTCTTGACAGGCCTCCTTTCAGACATCACTATAGGTACCTGTAAGTCAGAACTACTCATGAACACAGTTTAAACTTGCTATAGTGGTGGAAATAAGGTCATTTGTTTGCTGAAAACACTGTCTGCATACAATATATCTAAAGATATGTTAGTTTTAAAGTCACTACATTCAAGATTTGAATGGAAAGCTTCCATCCAATTTTACACAATTTTTATATACCATTACCTAGCAGTATGGGGTTTTTTTTTGTTTTGTTAATGGGGTTATGCATGGCAGTAGGTTCAATAGACTGGTAATTCTGTAGCATTATTTCATTTATTTTGCCATCTTGCTCTTACCTCCTGTTATCAACTATTTTAAGCGCAAACTATGGCTTGTTGCTTGCATAGCAGTGTAGTGTAACATAGCCTGGTGAAACATTCATACTGGAGGTGCTGCACACCAAAATTTGTAGATTCCTCTGGGGGATTCTAGAGCTGAAATGCACATTGCCAATGTGATAATTTAAATATTTTTCAGTAGCGTGAGCATTTTAGAGACTCTGAACATGCACAGGTATGATTATAGTCATTAGATCTGGATAAATAAATTGGCCATGTATTCTCTTCCTATCTGTGTGTACACCAACTTGCAGATGTATGCACAATGAGTCTAATCAGGTCTTAAATATGACACCATTTAAAAAAAAGAAGATTAGTTAGACATATATCATGTCCATTAATACTGGTAGCTCTTTAAAACTGAGTGACATTTGGCATTGCATTCTAACACCATCATTAATTGGTTATATATTAATTAAATCAATGTAGATATTAAAGCCACCAGATGAGATTAAAATTAATCAAGTTTCTGAAATCTCTAGCAAAGACTGTTTTATTTTTGCATGATTTCTGAATTGTGTAGATTAGGTGATCTCATTTTGAACTGAAGAATGCATCTCTGGGTGATAGCTTTCAATGAGCTTTGCAACTGGATAACTGAAAGAACAAATAATTCTATCTAACATTAATAATCCTGTAATCAGTCAATGTTAACCTAGATGTTAGCAGAGTACTGTAATTTATGAGGCTAGATTTATAGGATAGTAATATTTTATTCTGGTTTTGGGTTTGGTTTTTTTTGAGCAATGGGCAACGAAATAATAAAAAATAAACCTCACTATTTTTAACTGTTGTTAGGCTGCAGATTCTAAAAGCATTGTAGCCATTCTCACATATCTATACCCAACCCCCCATAATACTAAAGTAATTAAAATTTGATATATTTTAATTTTATATTTCTAACTTTCATTATAGAAAATAGAACTTTGTTAAAATAGTTTTTCACCATCAAGAAGCATATAATCTTTGAATTAGGAAGCCTGGTTTTCAGAAAAAAACAAGTGACTTGGTTTTGCCTTTGATGTTGAAGATAGTTGTCCCTAAATAAGGGTTCTTCACCCAGTGTGCAAAAAAACAATCAACACACTGAGACGAGATATTTGTCTTTATTTCAGTTCTGCAGAATTGGGTGCCGGGCATTTAACAACAGCCAGCAACCCACACATTTCTGACAGTCCAATATTTATAGTGATAAGATACAGCTGATTGGTGAGCTACAGTTCTTTTACCATCCCTCATCATACATATGCATTCAAGTTAATGTTTTAAAAATTTTGTGAGATGCCCTTAATTAGTGTGCTCATTATTTACAAGAGGGTGTGCATTTTAGTATTATAATCTCCTAAAACCCCTCTCAGATACACTCTTATCTAGACTCCATTCCAAAGACTATATGTCTTGTCATCCTATACTTAGATCAGAGACCAGGAGCGTACTTCCTCTGTGGGCCTTGCTTGTCTTCAGTAAGCTCTCGATATGGTAATCCTTCATCAGTTCAATTTCTTTGATCTAAGTTTCGGTTAATTGTTTCTACATCTGGTCCAGGTGCAAAAGGCCTAATTAAGTTTTAATTTCAGGAGTTCAGCTAAAGTTCAATCAAAGTTCTATTACAATTTTATACAAAGCATTTATGTAACTTTTAAACCATATTGTTTTGACATCAAGATCACTTGCTTTTTTTCTGTTTAAAATTGTAAATACAGATTTTAAAGTAGCAAGTTGTTCCTACGTTAGTTACTGTAACGCTACTTTTACCCTATGACATTTCTTTTGTACAGTTAAGACTCTACTGGAGAAGTCTTCTGTTTTTAATTTCAGGCAAATTCCCATTATGCTGCTTTCCATTCTAAATCTTGGCCAGAAAATGTAAAGAATTTGCAGAATGTTAATTTAATAATGTAGGCTCCTTTTGTTAATTTGTGCTCAAAGCATTCTTAAGCAAATAGTCTGTCAATGTAATAAATTCTCTATTCTACATACAATTTCATCGTTTCGCTTTGAATTGAGAGAGGGAAGTTTGGGGGTATTTTCAGAGTAGGATTTCATGCTATATGTAATCTCATGGAGCTAATGATTTGTTTGCGTATCCCTTGGCTGAGTTGGACCAAATAGGTAAGCCATTGATAAAACTAAGCCACCATCTCCCTTCCCTCCAGGCCAAATGCAGTTTTTTATTGGATTAGTCATTTGAGTCATCCTGTAACATCTTTGCTAGATCTGTTGTAAGTGGGATGGCCATGTAGAAAAGTTTGTTCTGGCAGCGGCCTGCTGGATTAGAGATAATGTTGTTTCTTCCACAGTTGTTTATTTCAGAAGGACAGTAAATAAAAAATGTGTTACATGCACATGGGCTACCTAGGGCTTGCCTTTCCAAATCTTCAAGCAAAGAGCTGTAGTTAAATAATCTCATCATTAGGTTCTTTGGTAAGGAAAAAGTAAACTTATTTCATGTTCTTCTTTTGCATCCTTTTATGAAAGCCACTAATAGCAACATGATGAATATATTGTTTTCTCCCTTTTCTTCAGAGATGGTGTCTCATATTAGAGACAGTGTCTTGTAATAAAAGTAAAGCAAAGGGAGTTGTTAGGCTCATTCAAAGCTCTCCAATAGCAAGTAGCCTGCTTTGAAGGACACATTGTGCCTACTGTTTAGCCATTTAATATCATAGAATTGTAGAATCATAGAATCATCTAGGTTGGAAGGGACCTTTAAGATCATCAAGTCCAACCATCAACACTGACAAAGCCATCACTAAACCATGTCACTAAGCACCACATCTACCCATCTTTTAAATACCTCCAGGGATGACGATTCCACCACTTCCCTGGCACAGCCTGTTCCAGTGCTTGATAACTCTTTCTGTGAAAACATTTTTCCTAATATCAAATCTAAACCTCCCCTGGCGCAACTTGAGGCCATTTCCTCTTGTCCTATCGCTTGTTACTTGGGAAAAGAGACTGACACCCACCTCACTACAACCTCCTTTCAGGTAGTTGTAGAGAGCAAGAAGGTCTCTCCTCAGACTCCTTTTCTCCAGGCTAAACAACCCCAGTTCCCTCAGCCACTCCTCATAAGACTTTTTTTCTAGACCCCTCACCAGCTTCTCTGGACTTGCTCCAGAATCTCAAAGTCTTTCTTGTAGTGAGGGGCCCAAAACTGGACACAGCACTCAAGGTGGGGCCTCACCAGTGCTGAGTACAGGGGAACGACCACTTCCCTACTCCTGCTGACCACACTGTTCCTGATACAGGCCAGGATGCTGTTGGCCTTCCTGGCCACCTGGGCACACTGCTGGCTCATGTTCAGCCAGCAGTCAACCAACACCCCCGGGTCCTTTTCTGCCAGGCAGTTCTCCAGCCACTCTTCCCCCAGCCTGTAGCGCTGCATGGGGTTGTTGTGACCCAAGTGCAGGACCCAGCACTTGGCCTTGTTGAACCTCATCCCATTGGCCTCGGCCCACCGATCCAGCCTCTCCAGATCCCTCTGTAAAGCCTTTCTACCTTCCAGCAGGTTGACACTTCCACCCGACTTGGTGTCATCTGTGAACTTACTAAGGGTGCACTTGATCCCCTCATCCAGATCGTTGATAAAGATACTAAACTGTCCCCAATACTGAGCCCTGGGGAGCACCAATTGTGACTAGCCACCAACTGGATTTAATTCCATTCATCACCACTCTCTGGGCCCGGCCTTCCAGCCAGATTTTTACCTAGTGAGGAGTATACCCATCCAAGCCATGGGCAGCCAGTTTCTCCAGGAGAATGCTGTGGGAAACGGTGCCAAAGGCTTTACTAAAGTCCAGGTAAACAACATCCACAGCCTTTCCCTCATCCACCAAGTGGGTCACCTTATCGTAGAAGGAAATGAGGTTAGTCAAACAGGACCTGCCTTTCATGAACCCATGCTGACTCGGCCTGTTCACCTGGTTGTCCTTCATGTGCCGCATTATGGCACTCAGGATGATCTATTCCATAACCTTTCCAGGCACTGAGGGAATATGATGGGCACCTGAATGGTGTGGAAATGCAAGTTTTTTTACTTTATAGTAAGTAATGTACCAAATTTTCTTTTGTAGCTTGCTGACAGTAGAAAGATGAAAAATTGTTTATTGCACAGGTCATTTTATTTCCCCAGATTTCTCAGGTACAACTGCTGAAAGGTTTTCTTTGTCAAACTTGTGAGTTTCTTTGAAGATTATAGTGTTTTCTGACCCTAGCTGTCCTTCCCTGTGAGGGAGCCATCTCTCAGAGGAGCCTTTGGACTTCAACACAAGGTCTCGGGGGAGGCTGTTGCACTGAAGCTTGTTAGCTAGGGAACTTCTCAAAGGTGGTGGTCAGCAATCTGGCACTCTTTGGTTTTGCCACAGTTACCACTGATGTCAAGGTCAGAACAATCACCCTCCTCAGTTTTTTTCCCATTCTGCCATTTTATGGCCATTGGTTTTTTCAGTATCATTTACGAATAGGGCTTACAAATAGAATAAGTATGGATTGGTGCTTGGAGCAGCTGGTGGCCAGGTGCCCTGTTTCTGTCCCTTGGAAAGGTTACTGTTTCTCACCTGCAGCATGACCAGCAGCCCCGGCAGTGTGCCAGCCCACGTTTGCCTCCCTCCTGGCAGTTCTGAAGCCAGCCGGGGAAAGGCAGAGAGCTGTCATGTGAGGAGCAGCACATACTGTTAGGCTGGCACCCAGCTCACTACTTCATTCTCCTCCCTCCCCAGCTCCATTAAAAACATATTTCAGAAAATAATATTCTTTGTAATATATTAAGGAGAACCACAAGGCTAACTTTTTTTGTCTCTTGTGTCTTCTTTCATTCCCTTTGCAGTTGTTTTGCAATAATTCTTCAACTCAAGGTATAAAGTAGAGTAACAAGAACGTGGGTATTTGCTGAAAGAAAGTTTGTTGTATTAATCATAACTGATGTACATGTAAACTGTTATCTCACTGCTAGTGAAAGAAATCTGCTCTGTTTTAGCATAATTGATCACTAAAGTGAAAGAAATATTTGAATAACTGCAGTGATAAAGGCATTACAATTATAAAGGATCTAAAGTTAATGTGTTGGTTAACACCAAAAACTGGGTGAGTTTTTAAGTTCAGTATTTTGGACTGAGATACTGAAGACAATGATATATTGGTGACTTAATGGATGATACACATTCCTGAGAGTGACTGACTCTGAATTGCAGATGTCCCTGACTTCAACAGATACTTAGTGCTGCATTCTAGCAATGTTGAGCCGACGCTTCTTTGTTTCATCCCATATGCTCTTAAATAATTGCTGCTACAGCAGTTTCTTCGATGTTTTTTCAGAAAAGAGTGATACAGTTATGAAGCGTATCATTAATTACTGCTTGTGTTTTTTAAGAATAGAGCAAGCCCAGCTGTGGAACAGATATCCACTTTACCAAGCACTGTGCAAATAAAGGGCAAAAAAGGGCTCCTGCCCTAAAAAATTCCCTTTCTCTAGGCTTGTCTTTATTTGGATAAAGACACAGCTGAAGTTTCGCTCCTGACTGCTGTATGCAAAACTCAAAAGCTGTTGTTCCGGTAATTTAGGGAGAGGTGGAGATGGGGCAGTGGAAAGATGGTATACCCTTAGCAGGTACTGCTCTTCTTTAGCTTCTGATCACCCATGCTGGCAGGTGCAGGGGAGATCTAGCTTCAAGTGAGACAAGGAAGTTGAGTGAAGAGCAGTCTTGACTGCAGTTTTCGTGAGCTGGGCCCTGAAACTTTTTCCTTCTGGTTACATTGCAGGCTGCAACTTGGGTTTATGTCATTGTTGTGGTTTAGGCCAGATTGGCCAATGAAATGAACAACAGATGTTCTCCCCCACTTCTCTCTCCAAGGAGAGGAGGGAGAGAGAAAGAGAGACTTATGAGTTTAGAAGAAACTAAACTACTTTAATGAAAATATTAATGAAATAATAAAAAGAAAATAATGAAATAGATACAATACATACAAAACTGTATCAAGTTCCCAGGATGACAATTACGTCACCGGCAGGTACTGGGCAAGTCCCAGACTGGACTCAGCGACAGATGGGAACTGGATTCCAGCTCTGGAGTCAGGAACACACAGATCAGGATCAAAGGCAGATGAACAGACAGGGTCTGCCTCAGATGTTGGCCATTGAAGCAAAGAGGGCTGTACCTTTGATCAGCCTCAGCTTTTATACTGACCATGGGGCAGATGGGATGGAATACCCTGTTGGTCAGGTTTGGGTCACCTGTCCTATCTGCTTCTCCCCACAGGTGTGACCCCTCTACGCTTTTTCCATTTCCAACCCTCCAGCAGGGCAAATAATGTTAGCTGACCTTGGTAGTTATAGCAATAAGTATAAGCAAGAGCCTCTCTGCATACCATTCCTTGGCTTTAACTATAAACATTGGTCTTATCACTCTGAGAACGAACCGTTTTCTCCACAATATGCTGTTAATTTCAGAGAGTTAGAATAGGCATAGCTGCAAAGTAAAATTACTGAACAGAAAGTTGGTTCTGTTTTACCTCAAACCAGGACAGTAATGAATGCTAAGGGTGAAGAACCAGTGTAGGGCTGGCTGCTGGTAGACTGATCATACCATGCTATTGGAGAGCTTGGAGACACGTATGCATTCCATGTATATATGCAAATGTATAGTGTGCGTGTGGGAATTAAGTACAAGCTCAAGTGTGGATTCAGACCCACCCTTATTTGACAGTTCACACAATCTCAAAACATTTATTAGTGTAAAAAACTGCAGGTGATGGGAAAATATATTGCTTGACCCAGACCTGAGTGCTCTCAGGTTCAGGATTTTTTTATTTATTTAATTTTCCTAAATGTATTTGTATTTTCCTGCCTCATTGCAACCTCATGTTTGCATTTCCAGCTTAGTGACTGGCACTTTTTATTCCCGATAATTCCTCAGTACCTGTTTAAGTTGCTGTTTGTATTGTGTGTTTCACATCTTGGAAGTATTTATTTCTAGCAGGAATTTTTACATTGGCCCTGTCTTTTTGGCTGCTAGTATGTTACTATAAATGTCCCTTGTTAAATGTATTTATATCATTTTATGTTGTCTAATCTCATACTTCAAAGCAAGCACTGAAACCTGCAGGTTTCTCTTAAACCCTTAGCAGCATTCAGTGAGCACTGTTGTTTGTTTAACATCAATCTGGGCAATAAAAAGAGCATTCACATCTGCTTTTCCCCACATAGATGTAGCACAGCTTTTTACAGTGGTTTTTATGTATTTTGTAGGATCTTTTTATGTATTCCATCCCTCTGGGAACAGTGCATTGGTGGATATTTATCCCAGATGTATATTCAGCAGGAGGTTTCCCTGAGCTAATATGGATTAGGAGGTGACTCCTGTTTCTTTTCCCTAAAATGTATGTTAGCCTTTTCTAGGGCTGCCACAATTCTACTTTTGTTTTGAAATATCTCTTGCTTTTTTGGATTGTCCAAGCCAATACTTGATGTTTGCGTCTTTAAATTCAGAAACCAGGAGATGCTTCTGCAGGTGTACTTAGGCCAGAGGGGGCTTGTTCAGCCTCAACAGCCTGTGGGGGCGGCAGCAGGAGCTGGGAGGTGCTGGATTAGGTGCTGAGGGTGATGGATAGATTAGTGAGAATGGGGAAGAGGGGGTGTTCATGGTGTATGGCTTGGGTGAGATGGGTTAGGAGTTGAGGGCTGGGAGGCACTAGGGGTTACCACAGGCCCTGTCCTCCACTTGGGCATCTCTGAGCAAGACCCTTGTTTTCAAGCAGGGATGCACATAAGGGACTGCTCTCTGCTCCCCTCTTCCCTAACCCTGTCCTCCTCTTACCTTTCACCATTAGAAACCCGCATGTATTGTTGCACCCTTGACATCAATGAATCTCTGCTCCAGCTCAGAGTTTTGTTCATGTAGATTAAAATACAAGGGCTGTAGGCTATGGAGAAGTGTTTTGAGAAAATTTGAGATGAAATGTGTTATGTTATTGTTAGTTATGCTGTTTGCAAAGCTGTGCAAACTAAACCCACTTTTTTCTAAGATTTACTAAACTAAGTCTTGCAAACTTCAGTAGATGCTAAACAAATTAATTACATTTTAGAACCAATGATCATTTGCTTTTTAAAATAAAGCACATTGGCTTTTTTGTGTCTGCTTTGGGAAGGTTCTTTGATTGTCCTAAAATAAACTAAAATTTTCCCACTATTAAGTTACTTTAAGGTTAATTGTTTCACTAATAATTCAGTACTTCATTTAGAGGCACTTCAAAAAAACAAGCAAGTTTGTGCTTAAGCATATGTATAAGCTCTTTTCATACATTGCAGTTGTAGTCTGCCTAGATTTTAAAGGAAATTCCAGTATAGGACCAATATCAATCTGTATGCATTAAGTGAGCAGTATTAATGGCTGCAAGTTTTCCCCTTGGATTCCTTTCCCTAATTATAAATCTAATTATAAATTTTTTTAATGGTGAAAAATGCATAATGCATAATATGTCTAGTCTGGAGGGTTTTAGTGTTTGGTAATGTATGTTTTTTATTGATGTAAAATAATGTGAAGATTATACATGCCCCAGAACTTAGTTATGCTTTCAGCTGCTGATGCTGTAGATTTCCATATTTCTCTTCCAGTTTGGTCATTCTAGAAATAACATCTAAAGCTATTTCCCACATCACAACTGAAGAGTTGTCATGTTTATTTAACCATCTGGCTTCCAGTAAGTCCCAAATTTCAGTTTTTCATAGGCATGCATGGATTCCTGCTGTGCCAACAGAACATAGAGAAAATTTTTGCTAAGCTTGGTTTTGTTTGCTAAAAGAACCATCCTTTTTGCAGAAGAGGGGATTAAATATTTTTCACATTGTGCCCTACCTCGCAGATTCCTCACTCCTTGAAGGAGAAAATACAGATCTTCTGGCACAGTTCTGCTGCTGGCACCGCTGCATGTGGAAAAGGTTTTTCAGTGGTGTTTTTTTGGGCCAGGCTGGAGATGATGAGGTCAATCAGCTGTAGCAGCCGGTGCCAAGCTTTTAGCCACCATGCTGGCAGGCCTTGGGGACCAGGAAGGTGGGGAGCCAGAACCTGCCACCACCTCACAGTCCCCAGTGAGAGTCACTGCTCCTTGCCTCCAGGCAGCTCTTCTGCGCACCAGGTTGTCCTGGTTTGGCCTCAGAAGGCAACAAAGGACCACGTGCAGCTGCTCGCGCAAAACAGAGCCCCCACCACTGCCGCGGCCGGGAGGGGAAAATCGGAAGAAAAAGGCAAAACTCGTGGGTTGAGACAAAGGCAATTTAACAGAACAGCAAAGGGAGCAAGAAACAACAACANGAGAAGAGATCAGCACCTCCCTCTCTGCTCCCCCTCATGAGGAAGTTGTAAACAGCAATAAGGTCACCCCTCAGTCTCCTCTAAACTGAACAAACCTAGTATCCTCACCCTATCCCAATAAGTCATGCCCTCTAGTCTTTTCACCATCTTTGTTGCCCTCCTTCGGACACATTCTAATATTTTTCTATTATTCTTATATTGTGAACCCCAAAACTGCACACAGTACTCAAAGTGAGGCTGCACCAATGCTGAGTACAGTGAGACAATCACTTCCTTCAATTGGTTAGCTGTACTGTGCTTAATGCACCTGTCGTGGTTTGGCCTTGGACGGCAACAAAGGACCACGTGCAGCTGCTCGCGCAGACCAGAGCCCCCACCGCCACCGCGGCCGGGAGGGGAAAATCGGAAGAAAAAGGCAAAACTCGTGGGTTGAGACAAAGGCAATTTAACAGAACAGCAAAGGGAGCAAGAAACAACAACAACAATAACACTGACAGAGGGATATACAACCACGATGACGATACTGCCACTTGCCGACCGCACCCTGGACGCCCCCAACCCTCTCCTCTCCCTGGGGGTCACCTGTTGCGACGGAGGGAAGACGGGCGCACTCAATATGAGCGATCAGCTAGCTTCCGTTTATTNGCGACGGAGGGAAGACGGGCGCACTCAATATGAGCGATCAGCTAGCTTCCGTTTATTTAGACACACTATCATACTTTTATGCTCATTCATAATTAGCTCATACATATTGCAAAATGCAAGCTCATTATTGGTTAGTTCTATAAAGGTAAGTTCCGCCCAAAACTTCATTTATTATGATTACATGTTCTCCTTCTCACGCGTAGGAGCAACAGAGGGAAGACATCCTGTTGTTGGACAACAGCTGCCTTCAAGGCCAGAACGGCCTTGCAGTGTTAGCAGCTAGTCAGTCTCCCACAGTCACCTCCTCTCCCCTCCCCCCCCGACTTCCTGTCCCTCCCCTTCCCAGGCTAGCTCCCTACCCCTGGGCATGGCTCACTTGGGATGAAATACCTGTGTCCCTGCTAGGTCCCGGGGAGAATTAACCCTATCCTCGACAGACCCAGGACATCATCCACCCCTTATTCCATACCATTTCATGCCATGCCCAGATCCTACAGTTTCCAGTTAAATACTATCAGTTTCTCCTGACATATATATATATATACATACAGGTATACTGTCCTTAGTCTATGGGCCATCACTCTAAAATGTCCGTTGAGTTCATTTAACCCATGACTTTGGGCTCCATCTATTAAAACAGTCTCTCAGGGCATGCAAGATGGTGTGCATGGGGGCTGAATGTTGTATCTTTTTTGGGCGTTGTGGCAGATGTATCCGGTGGAGCTCATGTCCATGGTCCATGGGTTGGAGATGTCAAACTCAATGAAGTTGCTGGGCGCCAGCTGCTGAGGTCAGTTCTGGTCCCTTCACTGCTGCACTTTACTCGTTTTTTCATCAGAGTCCATTTGTCATTAGTTTGGGTGCTTTTTACTATAGTACATCCAATAGCAGTCACCAAAATGAGATGTATAATGGCAGGGTCATTTAGCAATTAACATCATACAGTTTCATTCATTGGCTATTCTCGCCCAAAATCAGGTTCCTGTGTGGTACACACTGAACTTCCCCATCCTACTACATCACCCACCAAGTGTATCTGGGTCCTTGAGCAAAGGCAATCCCACGGATGGGTTTGCCTTTGCCTGAAGCAGGACTGACCCAGACTGTCTTCCCTAACATATTCTTCATGTGCACTACGGGGACACTATCTCCCTCCACAGTATGTGGGGGTTTGGACTGGGCAGGGCCAGCTCGGTTGTTAGATCCCCTGGTGTTAACTAGCCAGGTAGCCTTTGCTAAATGTGTATCCCAATGTTTAAAAGTCCCACCACCCATTGCTCTCAGTGCAGTTTTTAACAGTCCTTTGTACCGTTCTATCTTCCCAGAGGCTGGTGCATGATAGGGAATGTGGTAGACCCACTCAATACCATGCTCTTTGGCTCAGGTGTAAATGAGACTGTTTCGGAAATGAGTCCCGTTGTCCGACTCAATTCTCTCTGGGGTGCCATGTCACCACAGAACTTGCTTTTCAAGGCCCAGGATGCTGTTCCGGGCGGTGGCATGGGGCACAGGGTATGTTTCCAGCCATCCGGTGGTTGCTTCCACCATTGTGAGCACATGGCGCTTGCCTTGACGGGTCTGTGGAAGTGTAATAAAATCGATCTGCCAGGCCTCCCCATATTTGTATTTCAGCCATCGTCCTCCATACCAAAGGGGCTTTAATCGCTTGGCTTGCTTGATTGCAGCGCATGTCTCACATTCATGGATGACCTGTGCAATAGTGTCCAGGGTCAAATCCACCCCTCGGTCCCGAGTCCATCTATATGTAGCGTCTCTTCCTTGATGGCCTGAGGAGTCCTGGGCCCATCGAGCTATGAATAATTCACCCTTCTGTTGCCAGTCCAGATCCACCTGAGCCACTTCAATCTTGGCAGCCCGATCCACTTGCTGGTTATTCTGATGTTCCTCAGTGGCCTGGCTCTTGGGTACGTGGGCATCTACATGACGTACTTTCACAACCAGATTCTCTACCCGGGCAGCAATATCTTGCCACAATTCAGCAGCCCAGACAGGTTTGCCTCTGCGCTGCCAATTGTGCTGCTTCCACTGCTGCAACCACCCCCACAAGGCATTTGCCACCATCCATGAATTGGTGTAGAGATAAAGTACCAGCCTTTTTTCCTGCTTGGCAATGTCCAAAGCAGGCTGAATTGCTTTCACCTCTGCAAACTGGCTCAATTCACCTTGTCCTTACAGTGGCTTCTGCAACTTATCTTGTAGGACTCCACACGGCAGCCTTCCACTTTCTATGCTTTCCCACAATCCGGCAGGACCCATCAGTGAACAGGGCACATCTCTTCTCATTTTCTGGTAGTTCATTATATGGTGGAGCCTCTTCTGCACGCATCACCTCCTCCTCCGGTGACATTCCAAAATCCTTGCCTTCCGGCCAGTCCGTAATCACCTCTAGAATTCCTGGGCGACTGGGGTTTCCCATTCGAGTTCTCTGCGTGATCAGTGCAATCCACTTACTCCATGTAACATCCGTTGCATGATGTGTGGCAGGGACCCTTTCTTTGAACATCCAACCCAGCACCGGCAGCCAAGGTGCCAAGAGGAGCTGTGCCTCTGTACCAACCACTTCCGAAGCAGCTCGAACCCCTTCATATGCTGCCAGTATCTCCTTTTCTGTTGGAGTATAGCGGGCTTCAGATCCTCTGTATCTCCAACTCCAAAACCCTAGGGGTCGACCGCGTGTCTGCCCTGGGGCTTTCTGCCAGAGGCTCCAGGTAGGGCTGTTCTCCCCGGCTGTGGTGTAGAGCATGTTTTTAACATCTTGTCCTGCCCGGACTGGCCCCAGGGCTACTGCATGGACTTTTTCCTGTTTAATTTCATTGAATTTCACTGAATTTTTAGAGTTGGAAGGGACCATAGAGATCATCTAGTCCAACTCCCCTGCTAAAGCAGGATTGCCTAGAGCATGTTAGAGCATGGTACTCAGGACTGCATCCAGGCGGGTCTTGAAAATCTCCAGAGAAGGGGACTCCACAACCTCCCTGGGCAGCCTGTTCCAGGGCTCTGTCACCCTTACTGTGAAGAAGTTTTTCCTCATATTTGAGTGGAACCTCTTATGTTCCAACTTGTGCCCGTTGCCCCTCGTCCTCTCACTGGGAACCACTAAAAAGAGTCTGGCTCCCTCCTCCTTCAACCCACCCTTGAGATACTTGTAAGCATTAGTAAGGTCTCCCCTCAGCCTTCTCTTCTCCAGACTAAAGAGTCCCAGTTCTCTCAGTCTTTCTTCATAAGGGAGATGCTCCAATCCTTGAATCATCTTTGTTGCCCTTCGCTGGACTCTTTGTTCAAAAGCTTGGCGTTGCTCAGGACCCCATTTAAAATAGTTCTTCTTCCGGGTTACTTGATACAGAGGGCTCACAATCAGACTGTAATCTGGGATATGCATCCTCCAAAAACCCACGATGCCTAGGAAAGCTTGTGCTTCCTTTTTACTAGTTGGTGGAGACATAGCTGCTATTTTATTGATCACCTCCGTTGGGATCTGACGGCGTCCTTCTTGCCATTTTACTCCTAAAAAATGGATCTCCTGTGCAGGCCCCTTGACCTTGCCCCGTCTTATGGCAAAACCAGCTTTCAGAAGGATTTGAATTATTTTATGCCCCTTCTCAAAAACTTCTTCTGCTGTGTTGCCCCATACGATGATATTGTCAATGTACTGCAGATGTTCCGGAGCTTCACCCCATTCCAGTGCAGTCTGGATCAGTCCGTGGCAAATGGTGGGGCTGTGTTTCCACCCCTGGGGCAATCGATTCCAGGTGTACTGGACACCTCTCCAAGTGAAAGCAAACTGTGACCTGCACTCTGCTGCCAGAGGGATTGAGAAGAATGCATTGGCGATATCAATTGTGGCGTACCACTTGGCTGCCTTGGACTCCAGTTCGTATTGAAGTTCTAACGTGTCCGGCACGGCAGCACTCAGCGGTGGCGTGACTTCATTAAGGCCACGATAGTCCACAGTTAGCCTCCACTCTCCATTAGATTTCCGCACTGGCTCATAGATGTGGAGCAGAGGGTCTTGGTTGGTTTGATATTGCCGCAGATGAACCGTTGTGGTAGCGATTGGCACCTGTTGTTCTTTGAACTTCAACAGCCCCACAACAGAAGGGTCCTCTGAGAGACCAGGCAAGGTAGACAACTCTTTAACTTCTTCCGCCTCCAAGGCAGCTATGCCAAAAGCCCACCGGTACCCTTTTGGGTCCTTAAAATATCCTCTCCTGAGATAATCTATACCATGGATGCATGGAGCATCTGGGCCAGTCTCAATGGGATGCTTTTGCCACTCATCCCCAGTTAGGCTCACTTCAGCTTCCAGTACAGTCAACTCTTGGGATCCCCCTGTCACTCCAGAAATACAAATGGGTTCTGTCCCTCTATAGCTTGATGGTATTAGGGTACACTGTGCACCCGTGTCCACTAAAGCGCTATGCTCCTGTGGCTCTGACGTGCCAGGCCATCAAATCCACACTGTCCAATAAACCCGGTTGTCCCTTTCCCCCACCTGGCTGGAGGCAGGGCCCCTCTAATACTGGTCATAGTATCCGTTACTCGCTTCTTGCAGAAATGATTTGGAGGTTCCTTCAAGGGGATCAGAAGTAGGCTCAGGCCTTCTATTCTGTCTGGGGAACTGCACATTGGAAACTGGGGCAGCAGTTTTCCTGGAGGGATCCCCTTTTGTGGTTGTTCTTCCTTGCAATTCCTGTACCTGTGCCCGTAGGACTGAAGTAGGTTGTCCATCCCACTTCCTCATGTCCTCTCCGTGGTCGCACAGGCAGAACCACAGGGTGCTTCGTGGTGTGTACCCCCTGTATTCTCTATCTTGAGTAGAGAAGTGTCTGCTCCTAACAGCTGAGATACTGGCTCGTATAGGTGGGGAGGACATCTTCACTGAAGGGGTACCTTTCCCTCACGCCTGACAGGAGTCGCCTCCAGAGGCTGAGGACCTGTGTTTTCTTCCCAATTGCCTTGTCAATGCCCCCCTCTCTAGACAGAGATCCCAGCTGCCTGGCTTCCCTACCCTCCAATTCCAAGCTACTGGCTCCGTTATCCCAGCACCGGAACAGCCAGGTGACAATGTGCTCGCCTGGAAGTCGGCTGAAATCTTTCCGCATGTCCCGCAGCTCACTCGGGGACAGGGATCGAGTGATTATCACTGGTTCTGCCTCTTCTTCTAGTTCTCCTGATGACCCTGGTTCATCGTCATGCCTCATTGAGTGAACTGATTTCTTGTTGTATTTCTTCTTCTGGATAGGGGCAACTGATACGGGCACAGGTTGGTTTTCTGGTTCAGTTTCAGTGCCCGCCACTGGGGTTGGAGGAGCCACAGCACCTGCTGCAGGGGTTGGACCACCTGCAGCGTCGGTCGTAGGGGTTGGAGTAGCCGAAGCGTCTCTCCGCCTGGTTTCCATCTCTTTCCCCTGAGGATTCTTAGCAACATTGAGCAATGCTTGGTAGATACTAGCCAAGGCCCAGCACAATGCAGTGAGTTGTGCCTCTCTGGAATAGCCACAGCATTTTCCTTTCAAATATTGTATCACTTTATCAGGGTCCTGTAATTGTTCGGTGGTGAAATCCCAGACCATTAGAGGTGAAAAACTCTTTAGATACCTGCCCATGTTCTCCCACAAGCCATGCCACCCATGACTCTCCAGCCTCAGGGCAGATCTCTGGGTGGTAGTCTTAAATACTTGCTTAACCCTAAACAAGAGCTGAAACACTTTCAGGAGACCTAGCAGTAGGACCAAACTGGTTTGCATGTCCCAAGGGTATTCAGAATTCTCAAACACTGGCATAGCCAGCACAAAAGAGAAAAGGGAGGTGAAGGAGCTGGGGAAAGTGCCTCCCCCTGCTTCCCTCCTAGGCTCAGTGTGTTTATTAATAAATTCCCCGAGATATGGGCAGGAATGCAGTGCCGAATAAACGCCCCAACGAAACCATCTGAACAGTGATGCTATCATATCATAAGTTGATATCACACAGGACAGCAAAATTATAATCCTGATCCCTCTCCCAGAAGTGATAAACATCATCACGGGGAGTACATTAAGTATGTAAGAGTTCACATAACACAGTGTGAGAAATGGGCTGAGTTTTGCTTCAGCTAATTGCCATATTTTTTTAGTGTGTCTGTATTGACAAAGGAGGCTCGGTGATAGTGGAGTCTCATCCATTGTACTGAACTAATCCTTAGAAATGCCCTGGGGCTGTCCAGGGATCCTGGTTAATATGATATAAATATATCATGATTGAATTAATTATATATTAAATATTGAATTATTTGTATTAATTGATTGAATTAATTAATTGATTGAATTAATTATATATTAAATATAAATGTTTTAGCCTCAAACAGGATTCAGTAAAAAAACACATTACAAGCCAAATTTGTTAAGATATCATGATGGGCACCAAACTTGTTAAAATACCACATTGGGTGCTAAATTTGTTATAATACCACGTTAGGCACCAAATTTGTTTTAATACCACGTTGGGCGCCAAATTTGTTATGGTTTGAGAAAACCCATAACAATCTATTGTCGTTTAGACAATTATTCTATCACCCGATGACCCCTCTCCACCCGGAAAGGGGAATCGGGGAACACAATGAAAAAACAAGGGTTGAAATATAAATAGATTTAATAGACTAAAACTAAATAGTTAACAACAATACTAAAGAACCAGTATTAATCCCGATACTGATATAAGATACAGGAATTATACTCAGCCAGTTATATCAGTAGGAAGCTGTGCACTCCCAGCAGTGGACAGCAAATGTCGGACACTGTGAGCGCAACGGCTTCAGGAGGAAGGGAAGGCCTCAGGTCTCCGGCACCGGGGCAAGGAGTTGTCTGGACCGCCGCCATCAAGGGAGAGCCCCCTACACAGCAAATTTTTCTAATTTATATTGAATGTGACGTTCATGGTATGAAATAATCCTGTTGGTCAAATGCCCAGGCCTTGCTCCTCCTTGTCCCTGCACCTGGCAAGGCTCAAAAACACTAAGACCTTGAATCCCACAGAGCCTGGCTGGCTATAAAGTAAATATTTTCACAAATTCAGACACTAGAGTCTTCTAGAAGTGCAATTTTCCCCAGCATTAGAAGAAAAGTTAGTCCTGTGTCTCTCAACCCAGGACAGCCCCCAAAATGGTGGGGCGCCCCTCCTAGATCAAGTCAGAATTCAGGAACCAAGACCATGCCGGACGAGCCCCCGGTTGTGATAAATGACTTAGCCTCAAACAGGATTCCAATTAAAGTTTACAATTTATTAAACGAGTAAAGACAAGCAAACAGCGCTGAGTGCGCCGGGAGTCTCTGCTCAACCAAGACGCACCACGTGCAGTTCCCGTTTTCGGTTTATATTTCTTCTGCTAATACATATTCATAGCAAAGGTTGGCCTATGCTAATGATTTCCAGGGATGGGCGTGTCTTCTTTGGCGCATGCCCTCCTCACCTTCTGGAATCTTCTTCGACTCCCACCCGGTGGTGGTCGGTGGATGAAGTCAGCAGTTTTCCTCACCTCGCCCCCAGGACAACCCCAGACTCCACGCATGCGCCCCACAGACCCCTCCTGCTCAGCACCATGCAGCCAGCAACAAAAGCTGGTTTAAGCTGGTATTCTAGAATGTTCGTTAGGGGGTTTTTGCAAGAAATAGAAACTATATACATACCGTCCTGCTTCTCCTAAGCCCACGGTTATACAAGAACAAACAGAACGGTTAAAGGTTACATATACAGAGAGGGTCACATTTCACCATGCGGCCCTAGCATTATTCCATATTGACACATATCAGGTGAACACATTTCACAACTAGATCTGTAATAGGTCAGGCGGTTGGGAAGAATGTGAGCTCCAACTTCTCAGCCAATGAGAAGAGAGATAGTAACTCAGGCGGCCTGGATAAGGGTATAAAATATCTAAAAGCTAAAAGACTGGTGTGCCTCTGCTTTGAGATGCACCCGATTCAGCGCTGTTTCTTACAATAAATTTTTATACCTTTGCTTTGGCGACTTTGTCCTCTTTGAATTCTAAGTGTGAGTCGGTGTTTCTCACAACAGCCATGAAAACAATCGCAGCAACATTGTGCCCAGCAACTAACACAATAAATACAGATACAAAATTCCTTTTAGCACGCTCTGGTCAGATCTGTCGTTATCTCAACCCTCCGAGTGCCCCACGTTGGGCGCCAAAAAGGACTGTCGTGGTTTGGCCTCAGACGGCAACAAAGGACCATGGGCAGCCGCTCGTGCAGACGCACCGCAGCCGGGAGGGGAAAATCGGAAGAAAAAGGTAAAACTCGTGGGTTGAGACAAAGGCAATTTAACAGAACAGCAAAGGGAGCAAGAAACAACAACAACAATAACACTGACAGAGGGATATACAACCACGATGACGATACTGCCACTTGCCGACCGCACCCTGGACGCCCCCAACCCTCTCCTCTCCCTGGGGGTCACCTGTTGCGACGGAGGGAAGACGGGCGCACTCAATATGAGCGATCAGCTAGCTTCCGTTTATTTAGACACACTATCATACTTTTATGCTCATTCATAATTAGCTCATACATATTGCAAAATGCAAGCTCATTATTGGTTAGTTCTATAAAGGTNTGGGCATGGCTCACTTGGGATGGAATACCTGTGTCCCTGCTAGGTCCTGGGGAGAATTAACCCTATCCCCGCCAGACCCAGGACACAGGTTCAGAGCGTGGCCTCTGCCACTCAAATACTGGTGTCCTTGGCCATGCAGTCTTCAGTCTACACTTACCTTGTTAATAACTTCCCTGCCACAGTTTAAAAAAGAAAAATCTGTATGGTCTTTCTGCAAGTATGTCACACTGGAAGGGAATTTCTTATGCTCGCAACTCAGAGCTCGTATCAGGATTGCAGAAAGGAGATGGCACAAAGAGCGCAGCCTAAATGCAAATTAAGGAGAAAAATATGATTATAAGAGTAGAGAAGTACTGACAACAGAGGAGATATTTTCTGAGTTTTTGCTATTAAAAACACCCCCTGGCCCAGTTAACAAGTTGTTGTTAGAAGCTGAATGGAGAAAAGTCATACATGCTTCTCTGAATTTAGGAATTCCAGATTTTATTTATAACACAAGGCACAGTCCCCATTAAATTTGAAAAAAGGCAACAAATTCTTTTTCCTCAAGTCTGCCAAATCATCTGATATTTTAACTTGCCTGTAGTAAGAGCATACCGTGACCCTCCATTCTACCTGGCTGCCTGGTCAGAGGTTGGAGATGGGCAGGGGTATGAGATGCAGCAGGCAAGAGAACATGAGAAGCAGGAACAAAATGCAGTGAGCAATGGTTGTGCTGCCTGGTTCCCTCCCAACTCACTGCCCATAGAGCAACAGTTCAGTTGGAGCGGGTGGATGCATCCGAAGGAAGCTGTGACCCCGTGGAGAGCCCATGCTGGAGCAGGCTCCTGGCAGGACCTGTGACCCTGTGGAGAGAGGAGCCCACACTGGAACAGGTTTTCTGGCACAACCTGTGACCCCGCGGGGGACACCGCTGGAGCAGTCTGTTCCTGAAGAACTGTACCCTGTGGAAAGGACCCGTGCTGGAGCAGTTAATGAAGAACTGCACCCCATGAGAAGGGCCCACATTGGAGAAGTTCATGGAGGACTGTCTCCTGTGGGTGGGACTCCACGCTGGAGCAAGGGAACAGTGTGGGGAGGAAGGAACAGCAGAGACAATGTGTGATGAACTGACCGCAACCCCCATTCTCTGCCCCCCTGCGCTGGTTCAGGGGAGGAGGTAGAGAAATCAGGAGTGAAGTTGAGCCTGGGGAAGAAGAGGGGGGGAAAGGTGTTTTAAGATTTAGTTTTTATTTCTTATTACCCTACTCTGATTTTGATTGGCAATAAATTAAATTAATTTTCCTGAGTTGAGTCTGTTTTGCCCATGACTATAACTGGTGAGTGATCTCCCTGTCCTTATCTCAACCCACAAGCCTTGAGCCTTTTGTTATATTTTCTCTCTGCTGTCCAGCTGAGGAGGAGGAGTGATAGAGTGGCTTGGTTGGCATCTGTCTTCCAGCCAGGGTCAACCCTCCACATATGGTAAGAAGCGTAATACGAGAGAGTTAGTTAAGACATTACAAATAGCTGAAGGAAGAAGTAACTTAAGTGTGATCATAAAGGTTGTAAAAAATGCCATATCACTAATGTTTTGTGAGAAGATAAAAGCTTTATTGGTCTGACTGGTTCTAGTTATATGAATAAAATAGGTATATAATATTTAAGACAATGGGAAATTGAGGCATGAAGATAAATGTCTAAGATGCATCTTGGTATTCTGTATCACTATATGACTATGCTTTGGGTTAATCTGGTTTTGGTGATATTTTGTTTTTGTAGGGTGTGTGTGCTTTAATTAGCTATTAGGAGGAAGAGGACTGTCAATTCTTTTGCTCTGTGTTTCTTATAGCTCTTACAATATTGTGTTTGCTCTACCTTGCCGAAGGGCAAGAGGAATACTGGGTCAAGAATTAGCAGGGCTCATTAAAAGGGCTTTAAACTAGGATTGAAGGGGGATTGGGATGTAAGCAGGATTACTAAAGAAGAGCCTAGGAGCAGACTACCAGTACTCATGGGCAAAAGTACCAGCAAGGTCTTGTCGTCTGTTGCCTCAGTAGAGGTGGAGGATCGCAACCTATGTGGTGAAGGCATGAGGGATAGTGATAGGCTGGCAACCACAGAAGGGCCTAAGCATGGACAGGGAGGTGTTGGGCCTCGACCCCCATAGAAGTGACAGGAAAACCAGCCCAGCTAAAGTGCATTTACACGAATGCACATAGTATGGGCAATAAACAGGAGGAGCTGGAAGCCATTGTGCGGCATGAAAGCTATGATGTAGTTGCCATCACGGAAACGTGGTGGGATGAATCAAATGACTGGAGTGCTGCAATGGATGGCTACAAGCTTTTCAGAAGGGACAGGCAAGGAAGGAGAGGAGGAGGAGTGGCCCTGTATGTTAGGGAGGAATACGAATGTGTGGAGGTAAATGAGGGTAATAGTAGAGTCGAGTGCCTGTGGGTACGAATCAAGGGGAGGACCAGCAAGGCCGATATTATGGTGGCAGTCTATTACAGACCACCCAACCAGGATGCAGAGGTAGATGAAATGTTCTATAAACAGCTAGCAGAGGTCTCGAGATCACTTGCACTTGTCCTGGTGGGTGACTTCAACCTACCAGATATCAGCTGGGCACTCCATACAGCTGAGAGGGAACAGTCTAGGAGGTTTCTGGAGTGTGTCGGGGATAACTTCTTGACACAGCTGGTGAGTGAGCCAACTAGGGGAGGAGCACTGCTGGATCTGCTGTTTGTAAACAGAGAGGAACTTGTGGGGGATGTAATGGTTGGAGGCTGTCTGGGGTACAGTGACCATGAAATGATAGAGTTTCTGATTCTCAGGGAAGCGAGAAAGGGAGCCAGCAGGACTGCCGTCATGGACTTCCGGAGGGCAGACTTTGGTCTTTTCAAGAGTCTGCTTGACAGAGTCCCTTGGGAGGCAGCCTTGAAGGGCAAAGGAGTCCAGGAAGGCTGGACATTTTTTAAGGAGGAAGTCTTAAAAGCACAGGTGCAGGCCATCCCTGAACACAGGAAAGCGAGCTGTCGAGGGAAGAGACCGGCCTGGCTGAACAAAGAAATAAGGTCACAGCTCAGGGAAAAAAGGAAAGTTTATGTCCTTTGGAAAAAGGACAGGCTACTCAGGATGATTACAAAGATGTAGCAAAGTTATGCAGGGAAAAGATTAGAAAGGCCAAAGCTCAGCTAGAAC
>JAHSPS010064988.1:0-15195 GCA_033628365.1 Calidris temminckii
CGCTAAACCTCTTACAAAACTCGGAAAAAGCGGAAGTGGTGCTAAGCCAAAACAGAAAAGTAATGCACATGCGGAAGTGCCTGCTCAGAAAACTCCAGCAGAGGAGGGGCCTGAAACACCTCCTCCCGCACCTCCGCCTGCCGTGTACCCACCGCTGGAGGGCCAGCGACTCGTCTGGTCCGTCAACTCTGCCTCCCAACAAGAGTCGTAAACTGTCCTCAGACACCACAGAAAAAATGTTACAGACAGTTTTAAGGCGGCTCAAGGAGTTAGACTTACGCGTGGGGAGAAAGGATGATAACACGCCTTCATGGCTAGTGAATCCCTCAACACCTCTGAGGACTACACGCTGGAGTGGCGTTATTAGAGACGCTATATTAGAAGGACAGTGGGGAGCAGCCGCTAATCTGGGCGGAACTCCACCTTTCGCATGTCCCGTCATACAAGAAAACAATACTGGAAAATGGGAACCACATGATTGGAAAATTCTACAACAAGCTCGCACCACCATCTCAACTTATGGAGTAAAATCTGAACCTACCCGACAAATTGTCAGCTGGATTTTTTCTGCTGATCTGATGTGTCCATATGATTGCTGTAACCTAATGAGACTGTTACTCACTCCAACAGCCCATCTTTGTGATCCCAAAAAAGAGTGGGAAATGGCGACTTTTACATGACCTACGTAAAGTTAATGCACAAATGCAATCTATGGGTACATTACAACCTGGAATGCCTTCCCCTAATATGTTACCAGATGGATGGCATATATTGATAGTAGACTTGAAAGACTGTTTCTTTACCATTCCCTTACACCCTCAAGATACACAGTGATTTGCCTTTTCTATACCGACAGGAAACAAAGCCTCACCTGCAGACCGCTATGAATGGGTTGTTTTACCACAAGAAATGAAAAATTCGCCCACGCTATGCCAACTTTACGTAGCATGGGCACTGCAACCACTTCGAAACCAATGGCCGGACACAATAATCTATCATTATATGGATGATATTCTCTGTTGTCAAGAAAAGCCTTTCACTGAAGAGTCTTTGCAGCAACTAACCAACATATTATCAAGAAAAGGACTTGTTATTGAACCTGAAAAGGTGCAGTGCACAGCTCCCTGGAAATATCTCGGATGGTTTATCACAGACTCCAAAATTCGACCACAAAAAACAGAGCTCGCAACTCACTTGCGCACGCTGACTGATGTCCAAACCCTGCTTGGAGACATTCAATGGGTGCGGAACTGTGTTGGCATTTCCAATACCGACATTGCACCCTTAACAGAATTATTGAGAGGCAATCATCCAGCCAACAGTGTTGCTCTAACGGCGACGCAGCAAGCAACACTACAACAAATTGCACAAAAACTGCAGTCGACGTGGTCATCTCGATGCATTTTAATGTTGCCAGTGTCTCTGATAATATGTAATGGCCAAGATTCACCATATGCAGTCATTTGTCAATGGCAAAAACAAAAAGGGGGAACTTGTTTCTCCTTTCTCTACCTTTGGTGATGCCACTGACAAATGCGAAGGGAAGGTAGCAAAAGAGGATGTGTTCAGTGTTTTAGAATGGGTGTTCTTAAGTGTACAACCAAAAACGAGCATTCAAATGTGAACTGAAGCAGTACTAAAAGCATTAGAGTTATGGCAGATGGATGTCACACATATCCCAGAGTTTGGTCGCTTGAAGTATGTACACGTGACCATTGACACCTTTTCAAAAATGATCTGGGCAACCGCATTGCCTGGAGAAAAGGCACATCATGTATGTAAATGCTTGCTTGCTTTGCTATATTAGGAGTGCCTGAACGCATTAAAACTGATAATGGGCCTGCTTATGATAGTCAAAAGGTTAGAGCACTTATGCTAAGATGGGGGGTCGATCACACGACAGGGATCCCACATTCGCCTACTGGACAAGGGTTAGTGGAACGCACTCATCTAGTATTGAAGGACTATCTAGGTAAACAAAAGGGAGTAGAGACAGATGCCCAGCAAAGGCTACATCGTGTGCTCTTTACGTTGAACTTTCTCTGTCTCATGGGTGATCGAGAGGAACCGCCAGTGATAATCCACCATCAAAACCTTAAGTTCAATAGTACAACAACACTCCCGCAACTAAAAGTGATGTATAGAGATCCAGTCTCTGGAATTTGGATGGGACCTGTTCCTGTTATATTTAATGGTCGAGGTTATATGTGTGTCTCCACAGATCGTGGTCCAGTGTGGGTGCCCAGTAGAGCTGTAAAACCTGCTCTGACTCAACATGATCCGCCTGACAACCAAGATGTTCAAGATCCTGACCCTAGGGCTATTGATCCCGGCGGTAATGACCCTCCACAAAATTGAACCCAGGGAAAATATGTGGGTTACATGGGCGAACAAAACAGAACAACAAGCTTTTTGTCTATCGCTTGCCTCTGCTACAGAGCCTTTTCAGACATGTTTGATAGAAGTATCTGACTTTAAGGTAGAAGAATTTAGCAGCTATAGTGTGTATTATTAACTCAAGGTCATGGTTGTGAGGATTTTGAAGGCATGTGCTGTATGAACTTGTTCGATCATAAACAGTTGCAGTGGTTAAAAGAGCATGCAAACAAAATTCGTCAAAACCATGGGTTTTTAGATGGGTGGCTGACTAACTTGTTTGGGAATATGCCGCAATGGTTAGTAGGCTTGCTTATTGAAGGCTTGCGCATTATAATAATCCTTGCGATCATAGGTCTGTGCTTATGTTTAGTGCTTAGTTGTATTAAGAGAACTATGTTAAAAGTAGTAAAGCAAGCCTGGATTGCTCAAAAACAAGAAGGGGGAATTGTGGAGGAATGGCTGTGTGAAAAGGGGCAAGATTTAATTGTGATGAGCAACCCAGTCTTTGATGTAGATAAAGGCCTGGAAGTGACCGTGAACTCTCCTGGGAAAAGCAGAAGTAAGAAGAAGTAGCTACTTGGTAGATAAGATAAACGGGACCGCATCCAGAAGATGAGAGAATGTTGCTGCGCGTGGACAAGGGGTCTACACCAATTGTGTGAGCGCTCTAGTCGCGTGAACAGAGATTGTAAGCCAATCATATAGCTACCGCTAACGCGTGCTCTGCTTGCCTGTCTATATATACTTTGTAAAAACTTAAATAAAGGGAGAACGATCATACTCATATTGAGGTTACATCGTTACTCCGGGTCCGTCTCCCACTCCAGCAGGGGAGAACTTTGCAGAGTAGGATAGATGGTTGGACTCGATGATCCCAAGGGTCTTTTCCAACCTAAATGATTCTATGATTCTATGATCCCTTCCTTCCTCCCAAAGATATAGGATATTGCCTCAGACAAATTCGCTGACTGACTTCCTTCAATTCTACCCTTAGGGAGGAAATATCCAACCCCCCTCTATTACCATCCGCTACCCATACTATAGAGTCTATTTCCTTTTCATCTTCTTTCAACTTAAACAGTCTCACCACCATAGAATCACAGAATCACAGAATGATATGGGGTTGGAAGGGACCTCTGGAGATCATCTAGTCCAACCCCCCTGCCAAAGTAGGTCCACCTAGAGCAGGCTGCACAGGAACTTGTCCAGGCGGGTTTTGAATGCCTCCAGAGGAGACTCCACCACCTCCCTGGGCAGCCTATTCCAGTAGTCTGCCACCCTCAAAGTGAAGAAGTTCCTCCTCATGTTTAGATGGATCTTCTTATATTCAATGTTGTGCCCATTTCCTCTTGTCCTATCCCTGGGCACCACTGAAAAAAGACTGGCCCCATCCTCTTGACACCCTTCCTTTAAGTGTTTATAGGCGTTGATCAGATCCTGCCTCAGTCTTCTCTTCTCCAGGCTGAAAAGACCGAAGTACCACAGCCTTTCCTCATGAGGGAGATGCTCCAGGCCCCTAATCATCTTTGTAGCCCTCTGCTGTATCCTCTCCAGCAGTTCCCTGTCCTTCTTGAACTGGGGGGGCCAGAACTGGACACAGTATTCCAGATGCAGCCTCACCAGGGCAGAGTAGAGGGGCAGGATAACCTCCCTCGACTTGCTGGTCACTCTCTTCCTGATGCACCCCAGGATGCCATTGGCCTTCTTGGCCACAAGGGCACATTGCTGGCTCATGGTCAAACTGTTGTCCACCAGGACTCCCAGGTCTTTTTCCTCAGAGCTGCTCTCCAGCAGGTCAGCCCCCAACCTGTACTGGTGCATGGGGTTATTTCTCCCCAGGTGCAGCACCCTACACTTGCCCTTGTTGAATTTCATCAGGTTCCTCTCTGCCCCACTCTCCAGCCTGTCCAGGCCTCGCTGTATGGCGGCACAGCCTTCTGGGGTGTCAGCCACCCCTCCCCATTTTGTATCATCAGCAAATTTGCTGAGGGTACATTCCATCCCTTCATCCAAGTCATTGATGAATATATTGAAGAGGACTGGACCCAGTACTGACCCCTGGGGGACTCCACTTGTTACGGAACTCCAACTGGATTCTGTGCCCCTAATCACGACCCTCTGAGCTCTGTCTGTTAGCCAGTTTTCAATCCACCTCACTGTCCATTCTTCTAACCCACACTTCCTAAGCTTACCTATGAGGATGCTGTGGGAGACGGTGTCAAAAGCCTTGCTGAAGTCAAGGTAGAAAACATCCACTGCTCTCCCCTCATCTATCCAGCCAGTCATGCCATCACAGACATGACTTTCCATTCTTCAGTTGTCTTGACCAAAGAATTGCTACCAGGGACTTCAATTTACCCATACCATAGTTTTCTTTTTGCCTTTTGTGACTTTAATGAGCATGGGCCAAGGGGTGTCTTCCCTTTTTATATCATCATCATCAAACAAGGCAGTTTGGGCTCCATATTTAATTTAAATTACAGATAAGATGGGTATCACTGTAACATAACACTGTACAAATCATATGAGATATAATTTACTTTTAACAGACAAGGTTCTCTATTTAAAAGAGACATTCTATAGAAGCTGGGCAGATTTATTGATTAACACCAGCATAAAATAAGGGAAATGGTTAAATTTATTATTACATCCAAATAAGCGTTCCTGTATGTCATGGAAGGCCTCAGTCAGAAACAAAATCACTAGCCAGGAACTGATAAGCCTTTTTTCATTTTGATATTTAGTAGTCAGGTCAAATACACACTCCCAACTGGTTTACATAAATAGCACCTGCCAGAGCCTATGAACACAATCCTTTGTTACACTTACCGGGACAGCAGTGCCAGCTTCTGTTCCAGCGTCACCTCTAGCTTCTGGGCCTGTTGGGATAGCCAGCGATCCACACCATGAAGCCAGTAACACATCTCCAGCATCAGTCAGAAGTCAGCCACAAAATCCGTTATTCCTGTGTACTGCCCAGTGGAAAACTGCTCTTCCATCTTCATTAGCCACATTCTAGCTGGTGACTGCTAAAAGGAGTGACTGCTGCCATAACCTGACTGGGATACACCTCCTCCATCATTCCTGATGGATGGATTCCTCCAACTAGATTCTGTGCCTCTAATATGATCTATCAGGACTACTCCAATTCCCAACTGAATCTGTAAGTCTCTCCCCAATAAATTTGTTCTGGCTTCTGGTATCATTACTAAATTGGCTACAATCTCTCTGTTGTTTCCTTGGACCTTTACTTGTTCAATGATGGGGACCGGGACCGGGACCGGGATGGGGACCCTTCCCCTCTGATTCCAATCACTGTAGTAGTTTGCATTCCTTCTTCACATCCTTGTGGAATTCTAATTATACTTGATCTCTCAGCCCCGGAATCTACCATAAAAACATATTATTCTTCTTGGGGTCCTAGTTTTAAATTTACCAAGGGCTCTTCATGATGTTTAGACCCCAGGAGGTAGAGCCCCTGCCACCCCTAATCTTGAAAATAGTCCCCTGACTCCATCATCTGAAGGACTTTAACTTCTCTCTGCCTTATGGGGAACTCCCTTCTAAAGTGTCCTTCCTTTCCGCATAAAAGCACCTCTTGGGACCAATTTGCCATGAAGCCGGATCTCTCTCTCCTCGTTGAGAGGTCATGAAGTTACCTCATCCTCTTCCACATTCTCCCCTTCCTCTAACTACCGGCCTTCCTCTTCCTTTCTCTTCTGGCTGTTGCTTTACTATTTGTTCCACAGTAGCCACCATCAATTTGGTCTTAGCTTTTTGTTTCTTGTCATCCCTTCTAACATATACCTTTTCGGCTTCCCGCAACAAATCTGTACTAGTTAGAGGTACATTTACAAATCCCACTCCTCCTGGAGCCCCTTGTATAGTCACCTCCCATAACGGAAACATAGCCCCCTCCATGACAAATTTTGGTGTCTTTCTTGACGAGGGAAGTAGGTAGTTCTGGACATCTTTCTTTAACTGCTCGAGTTCGGTGGTCCGGGCTCTTTGTACCTCTTGAATCAAGGAGGTATGGGGCCCAGCCACAATATTTTCTTCCTCTTGGTCACTATCCCCTTCCTCCCCATCTGTTTCCCTTAAGGGCGGAGCATTTGGCTCCCCATCTGGGTTATATGGAGGGGGTAGGTGATCTAAAGGATCTCATTTGTCCTCCTTCTTCTTCCCTTGACTCTCCCCCAAGTCCTTAGACATAAAGAAAGATAGACATCCCTTCCAACAGGAAGCATAATCACTTTCTTCTTGACTAAAAGGTTCTTTACTATTTACATAAAAATTTAAAGCCTGGCAAACCCAGGCTTTGGGGCTCTGATGGAGCTATGGGCTCTGATGACCCATATCTCGGCCAGTATAATTGATAGGATCTAATGGGTTCTTTGGTCCATTCAAACATGCAATATTGTATCATCCTCTTTTTCTCTTTTCCCTGGGTGCAAGACGTTTCCTCTCACCCCCAATTCCTGAGCATCATCCCCAAAGGACTGTCAGGAGGTATGCTCAGAGAAGGATCCTCAGATCCCTCTCTCTTCTTAAAAATCTTCTTACTAGATTTATTTCCCATTTCTTTGAAACTCCTACGGGACACCTTTTACTAGAAGCCTTCTCGCTATGTCCCTTCACCAGCCATTTCCTCTCAGAGAAGGACTCCACACTCACTTCGCAGACAACTCCACATCTCATTCATACACTTTCAGTCCTGCTATCCCAGCCGCCCGAGTATTTTCTTACCCAGGTTCTATGCACAGAAATTATCAGCTGTCACACGTAATTCAGTTTCATCAACTTCTCCTTTCCCCCTTTGCTTCAAGAGTCCTCCATCCAGATAGGACCCACTGTCCCTCACGAATCAGGACAGAAGGTCAGAGACTGCTGAAATCAGCAGGGCATGCCCCTCCTCTCTCGCTGCCCTGTTCCACAGGAACAGGAGTGCCAAATCCCAGGCAAGCCCCTAAATTGTGAGAATGGATTTCTGATCTGCGAGCAGCTTCAGGAAAGGTGCTGTCAGTGGACAATGCTTCTCCAGAAGAAACTCACACAGTATGCGATACCCCTGCTGCAACTCCAGACTTAGATTCTGTTCCCAGGGACAGCTGCTGTTCCCTCATCATCATCATTACCCTCATCCTGCTGATGATTCTCCTCCCTCTCTGGAGGGCTGCTGGCTAGGGCTGGATACTTTGAAACCTCTCTGTCTGGAACAACGGGCAGCAGCTTCCACACAGCCCCCATGGGCTGTGCCAGGTCCATTTCTCTCACTCTGAGTACACATGTACACATACTGTACCACTCCTGAAGGGGGCACTCAGCCCAGGAATTAAGCTGATGCTGAAAAGACCTCTGTACTCCCCCTCTAACCAAGCCAGGGAACCAAGATCGAGTTCACCTATGTACACAAGTCAGTCTCTCAGCACACTTCCTCCAACATCCTCACCTCTACCCTAAAGTGGAAAAAGGAGCATTAACTTCTCTGAAGCAATAGGAAAGTAGGCAGCCATGGCTACTGAGTGATCCGTCCCTCCTCAGCGCTAGTGCAAGCTTCCTCACCATGGTCTGTTCTAGTCCGAGTCAGCCACCTAAAATGGACTTGACTGAACCTGCACACAGCTCTGCCTGCACACCTGAGAGGCCATTGGCACTGAATGAAGGCCACTGCTTCTGCTGTGCCTATTCCAGAAATAGCTCCCTGTCCCTTGTCCTCAGGTACCACCCTCTTCACAGGGCATTTAAATATCATCATCACCCCACCACCACCACCTCCATTCTCAGGAGAGGGATGAGGAAAGCACTGGCTGGCCTTCAATCCAGCTCCTCTGGCTTCTCCTGCTACCTGCAGCAGGCAAGAGGACCCTGCCAGCTGCTTCCTGCCATCCAGAAACTGTCCCTGCTTGCATGTGTCATCCCTTCCCCATGATGTGACCACTTCCCTTGCTGATTCCTCACCCTATGGAATCCTTCCTCAATCACTGACCTCGGAATAGGCATCTCCTGAGAAAAGGAAGGTGAGTCAGGCTGCAGGGCCTGAGTGCACGACAGCAACAACAGAAATGACAGCAAGCACCACCTTCTCGCTCACAGCACCCAGTTGGCCTCTATCGACGTGCCAGACAGTTCCCCTTCTCACATCACCACACAACGGAGCCAGGCTTTCCGCTGTGGGACATAGCTGTTACCGAAGCTAGCAATGCTGTCAGTTAATAGCACAGCAAGGAGAGGTTAATAGCAGAGAGCAGGGACTCGGTCCTCTGTGAGGCCTAGAAAAGGAGCGAGAGAAAGAAACAAGTTTCCTCACCTAGTATGCATGCACCCAAGTAGAGACTATAGGCAGTAAGGCAGCATGCTGGTTATTTTGGACAGCAGCTGAGTTGGCATCATCAGAAAGCGACTTGCTTAGAAAAGGTATGTGAGATTTAGGATGCTTGCACCTCCTCCTGGTATGCGTTTGGTATGGCTATTGAGGAGAATCTGAGGGGGGTGGTGGTGGAGGGATTTAGCATGTGGAACCTTGGCACCAGGGACCTGATAGTAGACTTGCTTGCAAGTGTACAGTTTTCAACTGTCTTAACCTTAGCACGAAGATCATGTTACAAGCCCAGTGAAGCCATACAACTATAAGTATGAATGAATGTAACTTTATCCTTCAAACTTTTTAACTGCAGTGTGTAGTAGTTTGTACTGAAACTAAATCCATGCTAGACACAATTATCAATGTATCATCTGCAAATGTACATCAGACTTACAAAAGACCCTTTGCTTTTGCATTACGGATAGAGGTTTCCTCTAAAGACATATATTTTTACCAAATATTAAAGGTTTTTGTCCAATTGGTTCTGCAGTTACAGTGAATGAGTTTGTAAAAATTGCTCATAAGTATTAAAGTATTTCTCTTTTAATTGTTACTATTATTTGTATGGGTCAGCTGAGAATTAGTTACAGCCAGAGGGGCTATAAAATGATCAGTAGAAGTATTCAATCTCTGTAAAATCAGGGCACTTACTGAAACTTGGTTTGGGAATATTTGTAACATTTCTATAGTTTGCCTTAACTTGACATAGTGTACCCTTCATCTTAACTCTCAAACAGGAATCAATATTATTAAACCATGAATGAACATCTAATGACTACAAATTGTTTTGTACTAGGTGATGCTGGTCCATTATGATCTCAGTAAAAAAGGCACTCAGATTCTGTAAGGTATTGTTTAAAATGCCATTTATAAGAGCTAGCACTATATGGAAAGATCAGTATGGATAATCTTACATCCCTTTTGATGCTGGGAATTGTTATGAAAATTCCCTTCCCTATTATATCAGTCAGTCTTTACAGTATGAAAGTGTATTCATATTGTTAATATATATTAGTTCAAATTATACACTGTAATGTAATGAGGTAGTGGAATTTTATTGGAGACTTTGGTATTGTTCAAGCTTAAGTAAAACAGACTGAAGGACAGCACAGCCCTGGAAATAAGGACTTTGCTTCTTGAAAGCTTAGAGCTGTCCATGAAAGATAAAGGATACCTGGACAACCAAGGTAACGTCAGCATCCCAGCCCCTCTAACATGTCTCTGAAACCCTCCCAGCATCGTCTGGTGTCATAGGTAACTCTAGCAAGACTGACTCCAGGGACATCTGGATTGCTAGACAAGCAGCAAGAATGCTGCAGAAATATAGTTGCTTTGCAAAGTTTTACTATGATTAGTAATCGGTAGTGTGGGTGTTTGTGATTAGTCAAATTGTGTTGTACCTGAACTTTTGAAGGGTATAAGAACCCTGCATAAAACCACATTTGTGGTGCCCCAATTTGGCTGGGACACCTCATGCACACGAATAAATATTTACCCTTGTAATTCTATACTTTGTGTCCTAGCTGCTCTCCACAGTTGGCATGGGCCAGTTGCGAATTTTTGTGACAGAACCCTAGGTGGTGTAGCATTGGACGGGCCTTTGATCCATGTGCAGCATGCCTGTAGACCCTGTCCATGGACAGGTTACACCATTTTGGTCATTCAGCTGTTGTAGGATTTTTCTTACAAGGAAACAACTCTATTCATCATTTCTACTGTCAAACAGGAAAGATATTAGTATGAGAACTTCTTGTTGTACTGGTAGATAAAGGCAAGGACATGCAGGTGGGAGCTGCATGCAGGCTCCTCTGTTACAATGAGCTGGCTTAGTTTATTCTGCGGCTAAGAGATTTGTGCAATACAACACAGTCCTGAAGACCAAGTTGCATGTGCAACATAACACTGCACAGCACAGGCCTGGGCCTACTCAGATGAACTGTTATGAGGATCACTAACTCAATGATCTTCCGGTCAGGACCATTACACACATAGAGTAAGATGAACTCCAGGAAATGAGAAAGAAATAAAATTAAGTCTTAACTCCCCAGTTTGAAACAACTTGTAGCTGTACAGATAGGGGCTGACTGGCTAGAAAGAAGCTTTGCAGAAAAGGACCTGGGGGATACTGGTGGATGAGGTGAACATGAGGCAGCAGTGTGCTCTAACAGTAAACGTAGCAAACAATGCCCTGGGCTGTATCAGCAAGAGCATAGCCAACAAGCTAAGAGAGGTGATTATTCTCCTCTATTTAGCACTTGTGAGATCACACCAAGTCCTGTGTCTCGTTTTGGGTTCCCCAGTACATGACAGACATGGACATACTGGAGTGAGTCCAGCAGAGGGCCATTGAGATGATCAGAGGGCTGGAGAACTTGACAAAGGCAGAGATGCTGAGACCACTGAGGTTGCTTAGCTTTCAAAAGAGAAGGTGGTGGTAAATCTTACTGCTGCCTTCAACTATCTAAATGGGAGAGTGTGGAGAAAATGAAGCATGCAGCAAAAGGACAAGTTGCAACAGTCACAAGTTGCAACAATGGAAATTGAAACTATTTTTCCTAATAAGGAAAAAAATCCCCCCCCCCAATGGTGGTCAAACACTAGAGCCTAGATGGGTTGTGAGATCTCCACCATTAGGGATAGTCAGAATTCAACTGGACAAGGCCCTGAGCAGTCTGCTCCAATTGGCCCTGCTTTCACCAGGAAAGTAGTGGAATTGAGACCACAAAAAACCAACCAAACCCCCAAAAATTCTCTCAAAGTTTTCATTTTTTGAGTCTGCCATATAAAATTTCCTTTTAATCCACTGCACAAAAGTTGTCAGGGAGTGGAGCCTATGGCATGTTTCAATTTTTGAATGAGTTTTTTAAATGTTCTGGATTCATTCTGCTGATCTTTTCATGCTCCCCCATAGCCTTCCACTATCATTCAGATCATACCTCAATTAGGGAGACAGCACTACTTTATATTTTATTGCTAATGCTACCCTTCTTGCCAGTTAGATATGTAAGCTGAAAAAAAGCAGAGAAAGCATCCTTGAGTTTTATTCTCTAAAGATATTTTTGTCTTTGAGTTCACCATGTCCTACATTGTTTTGGACCCTAAATTCTGCAGTGGCTCTGTAGTTATTAAATCTTTTTCAACAGCTTAAATATTAACTTAAAACCTGAGATATAAGAGGTAAAATTCTTACAATTTATTAAAATGGATCAAAAAAAGTAGGAATACACATTTATTCCTTCATGATGATGAAAGGTTATCAATGTTATGACTCAAAATTCTGTTCCAGATCATAGAATCATAGAAAGGTTTGGGTTGGAATGGACCTTTGAAGGTCATCTAGGGTCATCTAGTCTAACCCCCCTGCAATGAGCAGGGACACCTCCCACTAGACCAGGTTGCTCAAAGCCCTGTCCAACCTCACCTTGAATGTTTCCAGGGATGGGGCATCTACCACCTCTCTGGGCAATATGTTCCAGTGTTTCACCACCCTCATTGTATAAAATGTCTTCCTTATATCTAGTCTAAATCTACCCTCTTTTAGTTTAAAACCATTACCCCTTGTCCTATCACAGCAGGCCCTACTAAAAAGTTTGTCCCCATCTGTCTTAGAAGCCCCCTTTAAGTACCAGAAGGATGCAATAAGATCTCCCTAGAGCCTTCTCTTCTCCAGGCTGAACAACCCCAACTCTCTCAGCCTTTCCTTATAGGAGTGGTATCCCATCCCTCTGATCATTTTTGTGGCCCTCCTCTGGACCCGCTCCAACAGGTGTTCCATGTCTTTTCTGTGCTGAGGACTCCAGAGCCAGATGCAGTACTCCAGGTGGGGTCTCACTAGAGCAGAGTAGAGGGGCAGAATCACCTCCCGTGACCTTCTGGCCAGCCCAGAATACAGTTGGCCAAGCTGTCAGCCTCATCTCTGTGCCTGGGAAGGTCAATGGAACAGATCCTCCTAGAAGCTATGCTAAGGCACATGGAGAACAGGGAGGTGATTTGAGACAGTCAGCATGGCTTCACCAAGGTCAAGTCCTGCCTGATCAACCTAGTGGCTTTCTATGAGGGAGTGGACAATGGAAGAGCTATGGACGTCATCTATCTGGACTTCTGTAAGGCCTTTGACACTGTCCCTCACAACATCCTTCTCTCTAAATTGGAGAGAGATGGATTTGATGGGTGGACTGTTTGGTGGATAAGGAATTGGTTGGATGGTCACATCCAGAGGGTAGTGCCTAGAGACCAGTATCGGAAATATCAAATTTGGGTATGACCATAGCAAAACAGGGATCAACAGGAAAAATGTAATTAGTGGTAGGTTATTTGGAAGGAGACTGGTGTGGAGAAAGGGAGGGACAAAGGTAGTAAAAAGGAGGGTAAAAAAGCAGGAAAAAGATAATAAGGTATGCAAATCACGTGACCTGGGGCTCTCTTTGATTTCCTGGGGGCAGCCCTGTACTCAGTCACCACAGCCTATATGAAGACAATAAACCAAGCCTATTGTTCTGACCATAACACATGCATTGAACCTGCTTCTGCAGTCAGGGGGTGGTGGGGGTTGCTTTCCCTGGCTAACAGGGGAACACCTGAACAGATGGATCAAGCATTCTGGTCTAATGGCATTGACAACATCCCATCACTTCCTAAGAGAGGCAATGTTTCAAAGATAACAATTGACAGATGCAGAAATAAAGAAGATCCAGGTAAAGGATGTTAAAGTTCAGATGCATACCCAAAGAACTATTGTATACTAATTTGTCTCTACTGTACTGTTTCATCAGAGAATAGTTTTAATAGTGTCCAAATTAGTCAATACTTGTAAGGCGTGCATTTGATGAATGATACCTTGTCCTGGGCTGAGTGACACAGGACTAACTTTTCTTCTAATGCTGGGGAAAAAACGCACTTTTAGAAGACTCTAGTGTCTGAATTAATGAAAATATTTACTTTATAGCCAGCCAGGCTATGTGGGATTCAAGGTCTTAGTATTTTCGAGCCTTGCCAGGGGCAGGGACAAGGAGGAGCAAGGCCTGGGCATTTGACCCAGGCTGGCCAACAGGATCATTTCATACCATGAACGTCACATTCAATATAAATTAGAAAAGTTTGCTGCATAGTTCTCTCTCCCTTGACAGCGGCGGGTCCAGATACCTCCTTGCCCCGGTGCCGGACCCCTGAGGCCTTCCCTTCCTCCTGAAGCCATTGCACTCGCAGTGTCCGACATTTGCTGTCCACTGCTGGGAGTGCACAGCTTCCTACTGATAGAATTGGCTGAGTATAGTTCTTGTATATCTTATATCAGTATCGGGATTAATACTGGTTCTTTAGTATTATTGTTAATTATTTAGTCTTAGTCTATTAAATCTTATATTTCAACCCTTGTGTTTCTTTGTGGTCCCCGATTCCCCTTTCCATGTGGGGAGGGGTCATCGGGTGATAGAATAATTGTCTAAACAATAAATTGTTATGGGTTTTCTGAAACCATAACAAATTTGGCACCAAACGTGCTATCTTAACAACTTTTGTGCCCAACGTGGTATCTTAACAAATTTTGTGCACATCATGATATCTTAACAAATTTGGACCCTAATGTGATATTTTACTGAATTTGGTGTATAACATGGTATTTTAACAAAGTTTGGGATGCAGCGGGGTATTTTAATGACCTTGGCACTTCGCATGATAGCTTGCACTTAATTTAAATAGTGCTGGGAAAATCAGAGGCCTTAATTTGAGAGTTCTGAAGGGTTGAAGTTGTAAACAGATTTGATTGGATTTGTCAAATAGGCATTATGGATCTTTTGGAGTTGTTTCAAAGTACTGTAAATGAAGTTCTCTGGTATCTCTGTGCAGCTGTATGTGGGCAGCTATGGGAGTGGTGCAAGAGTTTGTTGCCATTTCTCATTGGTTTAGGGAAGCTTATCATTTCTAAATGTGGAGTTAAAAACATTGCCTTGTTATTTTGTGTGGTGGCATTTTGCTATATTATCGGGTCTTTTGTAATCGTTCTGGTTTTTGTCACTTATGTAAGTGCATCTCTTGAATCATAGAATCATAGAATCACCACGGTCGGATTCACCTCGGGATGGGGGGAGCCCCTTTTTGGGCATTGCACATAATGATATCTTGGGTTATATTACAGGCCATTTAGCGAGGGGGGGATATCTCTTGAGGATTTGTATGTTCCAGTAGTGTCAGTAGTAACAGTTTTTGAGAGTTTGAAATAATACCCTTGGAATGTCATTGTGCTTATGTTTTTAATTTTTGCGGGCTTGTTTATGGGCTGGATCTACGGTAAAGGGAAGCATCCAATACAGACCCCAATGGCCCCCCTGACAGACATTGCTCCTGTAGAGACCCTGCTGGCCCCCACAACAGTCAGTGCTCCTGTGCAGACCCTGCAGGCCCCTGCGGCAGACGTTGCACCTGTGCGGACCCCGCCAATTCCCGAGACCCCACTGCCC
>JAHSPS010064988.1:19489-51251 GCA_033628365.1 Calidris temminckii
GCTGCTATGGGTATACCAGAAACAATCAAGACAGACAATGGCCCTGCGTATGTATCTAAAACCACACAACTTTTTTTACAGGAATGGAGCATTCGCCACATCACTGGAATTCCACACTCCCCTACAGGGCAGGCGATCGTTGAGCATGCCCATCAAACACTAAAGCAATTGCTAATTAAACAAAAAAGGGGGAGTCTGGAAGATCCACCACAGGAACGACCGTGGAAAGCCACTTTTGTTTTGAATTTTCAAATTAATTCAATTGGGATCTGGTGACGCCCATCTTGCCACTTAATCCCTAAAAACTGAATGTCCTGTGCAGGTCCCTTGACCTTACCCTGTTTGATGGCAAAACCAGCTTCCAGAAGGATTCAAGTTACCTTCTCCCCCTTCTCAAAAGCTTCTTTTGCTCTATTACCCCACACAATGATGTCATCAATGTATTGCAGGTGTTCTGGAGCTCCTCCCTTCTCCAGTGCAGTCTGGATCAGTCCATGGCAAATAGTAGGGCTGTGTTTCCACCCCTGGGGCAGTCGATTCCAGGTGTACTGGGTGCCTCTCCAGGTGAAAGCAAACTGTGGCCTGCACTCTGCTGCTAAAGGAACAGAGAAAAAGGCATTAGCAATGTCAATTGCAGCATACCAAATGGCTGCATTTGACTCCTCCAGTTCATATTGCAGTTCTAGCATGTCTGGCACAGCAGCACTCAGTGGTGGTGTGACTTCATTCAGGCCACAATAGTCTACTGTTAGCCACCAGTTTCCATCAGACTTTCGTACTGGCTATGTGGGACTGTTAAAGGGTGAGCGAGTCTTGCTGATCACTCCTTGGGTCTCCAGCCGACAAAACAGGTTCTGAATGGGAATCAATGAATCTCGGTTAGTGCAATACTGTCGTCAATGCACTGTTGAAGTAGCAAGTGGCACCTGCTGTTCTTGAACTTTCAGCAGTCCCACCACAAAAGGGTCATCTGAAAGGCTGAGCAAGGTAGACAGCTGTGTAATACCCTCAGTCTCTACAGCTGCTATACCAAAAGCCCATCGATACCAATCGGGTCTTTGAAACACCCTCTCTTGAGGTAGTCTATGCCAAGGATGCACGGGGCATCTGGGCCAGTCACAATAGGATGTTTCTCCCATTTATTCCCATTCAGGCTCACTTCGGCCTCCCATACAGTCAGTTCTTGGGATCCTTCTGTCACTCCAGCAATAGTGACAGTTTCTGTCCCTCTATGGTTCGATGGCATTAGGGTACACTGTGCACCAGTGTCCATCAGGGCTCTATACTTTCATGGCTCTAATGTAGCAGGCCATCGAATCCACACAGTCCAATGAACTTGGTTATCCCTCTCCTTCTCCTGGCTGGAGGCAGGGCAACCCTAATGCTGAGGACAGCAATTCCAATTCCAAGGTGAGTTCCTGTCTGGACAGGGGCAGTGCTTACTCTGAACTGGAGCAGCCATATTCATGTAACAATCCTTTCTTTTGTCCGCTTTCCCTTGCAACTTAAGCACTCATGCCTGTAGGGCTGAAGTAGGTTTTTTATCCCATCTCCTCATGTCGTCTCCATTATTGCAGAGGCAAAGCCACAGGAAACCTCGGAGCGAGTCCTGTTTCCCTTTGGTTGGTCTCATAGTAGGGCATTTTTTCTTAATGGCTGCGACTTTGGTCTTAGCTGCAACTTGGGTCTGAGCAGGAATTTGAGCCTGAGCTGCAACTTGGGTCTGAGCTGGGGAAGAGTAAGATTCTTTCCCAGTCTCAGAGAGTTTTTCAAGCAGTTTGTGAAGAATTGTCTCATTCTGCTCAACTATTGCCTTGGTCATTTTCTCCATTGTCTCATTCTGTGTCTTAGCTATGTTCTCTATTGTTTCAGTCATTGTCTTAGTTTGTGTCTTACTTAAGTTCTCTATTGCCTCAGTCTGTGTCTTATTTTGTTCAGCCATCTTCTCAGTTTGCCCAGCCACTTTCTTAGGTTTTCTATTGCTGCAATACCAATAAGACGAGAGAGACTATCTCCATACTGTCGTACCCTGTCAGCAACCTCATTTACAGTTGGTGTATCAGTACCAGATCCTCCCCCAGACCATTGTTGTCCACCACAGGCAAGACCTAAGCCAATCAGCAAAGTTGGTGATGCTTCTGTGAAAACATGTTTAAGAAAGGGGAGAAAACAGTGGACAGGCAGAAGAGGAGGAAAAAAAGAAAAGTGTGAGAAACAACAGAGGGAACACCAAGGTGAAAGGAGGAGGGCCATGGAGCACTTGCCATGCATCCTCAGCCCATGGAGGACCCATGCTGGAGCAAATGGATATTCCTGAAGGAATTGCTGCCTGTGGAGAACCCACACTAGAAGAGATTTTTCCTGACAGGACTGTGTCCCATGGAGAACCCACACTAGAGCAGAGGAAAGGTGTGAGAAGAAAGGAGTGGCAGAGAGAAACTACTGTTACATACTGATCATAAACCACCCCCATCCCCCCTGGTCTGCTTGGGAGGAGAGGGTGTAGAGGAGGCTGAAGTGAGGGAGTAAAGTTGAACCTGGGAAAGGGTGGAGGAAAGGTGGTGTTATAATTTTTGTCTTTGTTTCTCATCATCTAAATCTATTTTAGTTGTCAATAAATTAAAATAATTTTCCCCAAGTCAAGTCTGATTTGCCTGCGACTAATTGGTAAGTGATCTCCCTGTCTTTATCTCAACCCATGAGCTTTTCATTCCTATTCTTCCTATTTTCTCCCCATCCCCTCATCCCACTGGAGGTGGGGGAAGTGAGTGGCTGGGTGGGAGCTTGGCTGTTAGCCAAGGCTAACCCACCACACCAAGGAAGAATTCCAAATATGCAATATATACACACACAAAGTATAGTCACAACCAACCACATAGAGACCAAAACAGGCAGACAGCAATGGCTTTACCAGCACCCACATAAACACCAGTAGCACTCACATAAACAACACAGATCCCTCCATCCTGTTCTTCCTTTCCAGTGTCAGAGAGCAAGGGCCATTTGTTACCTAAGGGACAGGGCACAAAAAACAATAATACAGCCAGCAGGGCAGGGGCCTCACCAGCTAGGGAACAGCCCCACAGTATGCAAGCAAAGTGAGCAGGGCAGACCTGGAAGCCAGATTAAACCAAGAGTCCAGATCAACAGGCAAGTTCATGTTGATGAGCCAGGTCCAAAGTACAGCCAAAAAGTTAATCCACAGGTCAGGATCAGAATCAGGTTTGGTGAGGGTAAATAGGGTCAGATACAGCCCAATGATTACCAGGCAGGTCCACAGCAATAATATGTCTGATACCAAACCAAGAAATCAATCCACAAGTCAGGGTTCAGATTGATCCCAATGGGACTCATAGCCAGACACAAGCAAGGCTGTGGCTGAGCTAGAGACCACTAGTCCTGCAACATAGCTCAAACAGAAAGCAAGGGGCCCAGGTCTGAGCTTAAATGCAGCTCCTGGAGTCATGGACAGAGGCTGTAGGTGGAGGCAAAAGTTGAGGCTGCTCAGGGCCCTGAAAGGATTAATCAGGATTAAAGTTCACTAACAGAACATATGCCCTCACTCTTGATTCACGGGCACACTCTCATTTGCAGATCCCTTGAACAGTGGCATGGACTTGAGATCCACCCAGTAGTCATGCCCAGACCCTGGGCCCTTTACTCAGTCATGGCCCATGGGTATTTCCAGATGTCATGCTCCTACTTGCTGGCTAAGTCCGACTTGAAGTTTGCTAGCAAAACATATACGTACACTTACAGACACACACAGAATAGAGAGTGAGCTCACACAGAAAACAGTTAGGAATAGAGTTTAATAAGAAGATAGGACAAACTGCAGTGATCGGATGCAGGACTTCCCCAGACAAGCATACTGACCAGAAGCTTGCAAGCACACAACCAGCTCCTTTTATTCTCCCCTTCTCTCCATTTTCCCATGTTTGTTCTTCCTCCACCCACCTTGATCCTTCCCTTTCTCCACCTCAGTCTCCTCCCAAATAAACAACCCAACTCTAAATACTTTTTCCCCATTGGTCCCAGTTTTGCTACATATTAATCCATATTTCATATGTCTGATACCAGTTCCTAGGCACACGGCCATGTATGCTATTAGGTTCCACTTCCCAAAAGGTCCCCAATGTTCCCTGTCAGATGTCTGTGAAGTCTGGCCATTTCTCACATTGCTCGCCTTTAACCACCTGTGCCATCCAGCCGTCCCTCACAGAACTGCCTGTAACTTTTGTAAGCTTAGAATCATAGAATCTGTGTGAGCTAACACAGGCAGGACGCAGGAACAACCACAAAACCATGAATGAAATGCAAAGAGTAAATTTATTTTCATTACCTCACAAACCAGAGGATCTCTGAAGCAGCACCCGGGCAGAGGCATGCAAGCAGGAATGCAGGCACCACAGAGGTCAGTCCTTGCTAGAGAGTGTTACTGAACCTGCTGGGTTTGCCTGTATATCAGGGATTCACGCAGGTGTTGTTTACCACTGTGCTTTGATCTTTCCCACAGCAGGGCACAAATCTCAAGCATGCTTGATAGGGTGCCTCTGAGTCTATCACAGGCCTATGTTAACAAAATACAGATGTTCTACTTGTCAAGCACACAAGACTAAACAATGATTAGTATGATATATGTTTTTTCGTCACTTCAGTTACAAGTCACTTGAGTGTGTCTACAATCCTCCTTGCTAATCCATCTTCTGTTATTTTCCCACAGAATCATAGAATGGTTTGGCTTGGAAGGGACCTTTAAAGACCATCTAGTCCAACTCTCTGCCATGGGCAGGGATATCTTTCACTAGATCAGGTTGACCCATCCAACCTGACCTTGAACACTTCCAATGATGGGGCATCCACAACTTCTCTGGGAAACCTGTTCCAGTGTCTCACCACCCTCACAGTAAAGCATTTCTTCCTTATGTCCAATCCAAATCTACCCTCTTTCAGTTTATAATCACCGTCCCTTGTCCTGTCCCTACAGGCCCTGGTGAAAAGTCTCTCTTTATATATTGAAAGGCTGCAATGAGGTCTCCCTGGAGCCTTCTCTTCTCCAGGCTGAACAACTCCAACTCTCTCAGCCTTTCCTCATAGGAGAGGTGGTTCCAGCCCTCTGATCATTTTTGTGGCCCTCCTTTGGACCCACTCTAACAGGTCCATGTCTTTCTTGTGCTGGAACCCAGAGCTGGATGCAGTATTCCAGGTGGAGTACTCTCACAAGAGCAGAGTAGAAGGAAAGATCATCTCCCTTGACCTGCTGGCCACACTTCCTTTTATGCAGCACAGGATACAACTGGCTTTCTGGGCTCAATACCCCCCCCCGGTATTGAGCATGTGCACTGTAACTTTAAATGAAAGCGAGGAATACTAACCAATAGAAATTGTTAAGATGAGATACTAACTAGTAATTATAACTAAAGGTGTGTATTTTTGTGGTTTGAATCATGTAAATGCACCAAAGATTTTGTAAACCAGCGTGCTAGCTTCGTGGATTACCACTTAGCACCCATCTCTGCGCAGAAATAATATAAATAAATACCTCTGCTCTGTGTGTACATTGGCATCTTGCACACTGGGTAAATGACCCCACTTTTGGGACTGCAAATGGACTTGACCCCAGTTCACACTTTTGACTTGACCTTGGACCTGCCTCATCACCGTGGATTTGCCTGATGTTTTGGATGCATAAATGCTATTCTCTGTCTTTTCCTTCATGTTTCATTTCTGTGTTATGGGACCAGGCCCTGGCTGGTAAGGCCCCTACCCTGTCAGCTGTCTCATTGCTCTCAGCTTCCCATCCCTATAGGGATCAGCTGATCTTTGCTGCTTCTTGACATGCAGGTTAATTGTTGAGCACTGGTAGTACCTAGGCATAGTGTCGTGGTCAATTCAGATCTCTCAAATTTACAGGACAACGTAATCTGTGATTTAAACTGTATTTCTTAATGAGCTCATGAAACAAAATAAACACAACAAACGGAGGGCTCAATCCCCTATTGCCCAGACTAGTCTATCACATGAATTCACCTATTCACCATTCAAGTCATAAGGTTTCATAACTTATAACCCATAACTCTTAATATCATGTACCTATGAGCAAAAGAAAGAATTAGTTACCTAGCCAATGGTGAGAGTGCTCATCCTTCCTCCTCAGTCATAGTGCAGGTGTCCCCTTTGTCACACCTGGAAATATGAAAAGCTCAGCAGTTCAGCTGCTGTTGGATCTGCTTCCAAAGCCTTTTGGGATAAGCTGACGTTTTATACCCTCCAGCATGGAGGTTTGGTCTATACCATTTCCAGAAGTTAGTGGATTCTGAGGAAACTACAATACAAAAGATAATGGCTGCAAGAGACAGTGTTGTGGTTTAGGCCAAATTGGCCTATGACGGCGACAGATGCTTTCCCCCCACTTTCTCACTCGAGGAGAAAAAGGGGAAGAGATAAGGAGATTTATGAGTTTAGAATGAACTAAACTACTTTAATGAAATATTAATATTAAAGTTAAAAAGGAAATAATGAAATAGATACAATATATACAAAACCGCATCAAGCTCCCAGGATGACAGTCATGTCACCGGCAGGCACTGGGGAAGTCCCAGACTGGACTCAGAGATGGATGGGAACCGGGTTCCAGCTCTGGAGTCAGGAACGCACGGATCGGGATCAAAGGCAGATGAACAGACAGGGTCCTCTTAGGACGTCAGCCATTGAAGAAAGAGAGTTGACCCTTTGATCCCTCAGCTTTTACACTGAGCATGGGGCAGATGGGATGGAATACCCCTGTTGGTCAGTTTTGGGTCACCTGTCCTGTCCGTTCCTCCCCACAGGTGTGACCCCTCTACGCTTTTCCACTTCCGACCCTCCAACGGGGCAAATAACAAATTTGCCTGACCTTGGTTGTTATAGCAATAAGTATAAGCAAGGGCCTCTCTACATACCATTTCTTGGTATAATCAGGTCTTATCACTGTGAGAGTGAACAGTCTCTGAACAATATGCTGTTAATTTCAGAGTTTAGTTAGCTAGAAGAGGCCCAGCTAAAAAAGTAAAATTACTGAACAGAAAATTAGTTCTGTTTTACCTCAAACCAGGACAGTGAGACACAATGGAAACTTACTAGTTAAACTAAGTCCAGTATACATGCCAAGAAAAACAAGGGAACTCAGTATCGTTGTTGCCAAACTATGTGCGTACCCATGAGAACCTGACCTTCAAAGAAGGAAAACAACAAGAAGAAGGTGCAACAATGTGGTCACGTATCAGGCAGCTGATGTTAGCCAAGCCGGATCACGAGTCTGGTGAGGCTCACTGCATGTGCTGGCCACGTGTGCAGCAACCCTAGCTGGTACTTTCCCACTCACTCCGGAGCAGGATATAAGGGGGCTGTCTCGGGTGGAGGGAGAGACATGAATGCACTTTGAAGTTACAGGGGACACCCTGAAGGCGCTGTGCCTACCTTCTCCCCCCCCCGCCACCATACTGATGTGGCTCCTCGCCATCCTGCTGCTCAGGGGTGCTGCTACTATCTTTGGGTTGGTAAGACTCTCCTAAGTAACTGCTGTTTGTCGGTAAAACTCTCCTAAGTAACTTTTGGGACATTTGGGAATTGCTTATCAAGGCTTCACAATAAAGCTGAGTTAACATTTTGTTTTCATGTGAGCTCTCATTTGTACGTTGGAATCTCTCTAAAAGAAATGGTTACACACCAAAAGGCTGTGCCACCATACAGAGAGACCTGGACAGGCTGGAGAGTTGGGCAAAGAGGAACCTGATGAAATTCAACAAGGGCAAGTGTAGGGTGCTGCACCTAGGGAGGAATAACCCCATGCACCAGTACAGGTTGGGGGCTGACCTGCTGGAGAGCAGCTCTGAAGAGAAAGAGCTGGGAGTCCTGGTGAACAACAGGATGACCATGAGGCAGCAATGTGCCCTTGTGGCCAAGAAGGGTGCATCAGGAAGAGTGCAGCCAGCAGGTAAAGGGAGGTCATACTCTGCCCTGGTGAGGCCACATCTGGAGTACTGTGTCCAGTTCTGCCCCCCCCAGTTCAAGAAGGACAGGGAACTGCTGGAGAGGATACAGCAGAGGGCTACAAAGATGATTAGGGGCCTGGAGCATCTCTCTCATGAGGAAAGGCTGTGGTACTTCGGTCTTTTCAGCCTGGAGAAGAGAAGACTGAGGGAGGATCTGATCAACACCTATAAATACTTAAAGGGAGGGTGTCAAGAGGATGGGGCCAGTCTTTTTTCAGTGGTGCCCAGTGACAGGACAAGAGGAAATGGGCACAAACTTGAATATAAGAAGTCCCATCTAAACATGAGGAGGAACTTCTTCACTTTGAGGGTGGCAGAGTACTGGAATAGGCTGCCCAGGGAGGTGGTGGAGTCTCCGTCTCTGGAGATGTTCAAAACCCGCCTGGACAAGTTCCTGTGCAGCCTGCTCTAGGTGGACCTACTTTGGCAGGGGGGTTGGACTAGATGATCTCCAGAGGTCCCTTCCAACCCCATATCATTCTGTGATTCTGTAATACTGACAGAACTTGGGCTGCCTGGTCCCCTGAGTCAGAGGACCATGAGTGTGGGAACAGTGACTTTCCATTTGTGGAAAATGAAATTGTAAGGGACCAGCTGTATCAGCTGAATGTTCACAGTTCCGTGGGGACTGATGAGATTTGTCCCAGAGTACTGAAGGAGCTAGCAGATGTTATGACAGGACCCCTCTTGATCATCTGCCAAAGGTCTCGGGAGTCTGTGGAGGTCCCTGCTGACTGGAAGCTAGCCAATATTATTCCAGTCTACAAAAAGGGCATGAGGGAAGACCCAGGAAACTACAGACTTGTTAGTCTAACCTCATTTCCTGGGGGGCTACAAAGATGATCAAGGGAATGGAGCACCTCTTTGATGAGGAAAGGCTGTGAGACCTGGGTCTGTTTAGCTTGGAGAAGGGAAGACTGAGAGGGGATCTCATCAATGCTTATCAATATCTAAAGGGCAGGTGTCGAGAGGATGGGGTCAGGCTCTTCTCAGTGGTGCCCGGTGACAGGACAAGGGGCAACAGACACAAGCTGGAACACAGGAAGTTCCATCTCAACATGAGGAAAATCTTCTCTACTTTGAAGGTAACAGAGCACTGGAACAGGCTGCCCAGAGAGGTTGTGGAGTCTCCTTCTCTGGAGATATTCAAAACCTGCCTGGATGCATCCCTGTCCAACGTGCTCTAGGTGAACCTGCTTTGGCAGGAGGGTTGGACTAGATGATCTCCGAAGATCCCTTCCAACCCCTACCATTCTTTGATTCTGTGAAAAATTATGGATAAGATCATACTGGGTGCTATTGAAAGGCATTTAAAAAATAATGCCATCATCGGGCACACTCAACATGGGTTCACAAAGGGAAAGTCCTGTTTAACTAATTTGGTCTCCTTCTACAATAAGCTCACCTGCCTAGTGGATGAAGGGAAAGCAGTGGATGTAGTCTTTCTGGATTTTAGTAAGACTTTTGATACTGTCCCTCACAGCATCCTTCTCAACAAGTTGTCCAACTGTGGGATAAGCTGGTACGCAGTGTGCTGGGTGAAGAATTGGCTGAAGGGCAGGGCTTAAAGGGTTGTAGTGAATGGGGCTGCATCTGGCTGGTGAACGGTTACCAGTGGTGTTCCTCAGGGTTAAATTCTAGGGCCAGTTCTGTTCAGTATTTTTATCAGTGATCTGGAAGCAGGAGTTGAATGCACCATTAGCAAGATTGCCAATGATACCAAACTGGGAGGTGCTGTTGACTCTCTTGAGAGACAAGAGGCCTTTCAGAGGGATCTAGATAGATTGGAGTATTGGGCAATTATCAGTGGTGTGGAATTTAACAAGTCAAAATGCCTGATTCTGCACCTGGAACAGAGTAACACTGGGCACAAGTACAGACTGGGAGAGGAGTGGCTGGAGAGCAGCCCTGCAGAAAGGGATCTGGGGGTGGTGGTTGACAGCAGGCTCAATATGAGTCAGCAGTGTGCCCTGGCAGCCAAGAGGACAAACTGCATCCTGGGGTGCATTAAACACAGCATAACCAGCCAGTCGAAAGAGATTGTTACCATGCTGTAGTCAGCATTGATGCTGCCTCACCTTGAATACTGTGTGCAGTTCTGGGCCCCTGTGGTGGGTTGACCCTGGCTGAATGCCAGGTGCCCACCAAAGCTGCTCTGTCGCTCTCCCTCCTCAGCTGGACAGGGGAGAGAATATATAATGAAAGGCTCATGGGTTGAGATAAGGACAGGGAGAGATCACTCACCAATTACAGAATCACCATGGTTGGAAGGGACCTCAGATCATCGAGTCCAATCTTAATAAACAAAACAAAACCAAACCAAACCAACCCCCCCCCCAAAAACCAAAAAAAAACCCCACAAAACACAACACCCCACCACATCACACTCATCCACAAACCAATCTCGGGCACTAGAGCATGCCCTGAAGAGCCACATCTACACGTTTCTTATATACCTCCAGGGATGGTGAATCCACCACCTCCCTGGACAGGCTGTTCCAGTGCCTGACCACCCTTTCAGTAAAGAAATTCTTCCTAATATCTAATCTAAATCTCCCTTGCTGCAGCTTCAGACCATTTCCTCTGCTCCTGTCATTATTCCCTTGGGAGAAGAGGCCAACACCCACCTCTCTACACCCTCCTTTCAGGGAGTTGTAGAGGGCAATGAGGTCTCCCCTTGGCCTCCTCTTCTCCAAACTAAATATGCCCAGTTCCCTCAGCCTCTCCTCATAGGACTTGTTCTCTAGACCCCTCACCAGCTTGGTGGCTCTCCTCTGGACACGCTCCAGCACTTCATTGTCCTTCCTGTAATGAGGGGCCCAGAACTGAACACAGTACTTGAGGTGAGGCCTCACCAGTGCCGAGTACAGGGGCACGATGACTTCCCCACTGCTGGCCACGCTATTCCTGATACAGGCCAGGATGCCGTTGGCCTTCTTGGCCACCTGGGCACACTGCTGGCACATGTTCAGCCGGCTGTCCACCAACACTCCTAGGTCTTTTTCTGCTGGGCAGCTTTCCAGCCACTCTTCCCCAAGCGTGTAGCGTTGCCTGGGGTTGTTGTGACCGAAATGCAGGACCCGGCACTTGGCCTTATTGAACCTCATCCCATTGGCCTTGGCCCATTGATCCAGTCTGTCCAGATCCCTCTGTAGAGCCTGCCTACCCTCAAGCAGATCAACACTCCCACCTAGTTTGGTGTCATCTGCGAACTTACTGAGGGTGCACTCAATCCCCTCCTCCAGATCATCGATAAAGATACTAAACAAGATTGGTCCCAAAACTGAGCCCTGAGGGACGCCACTGGTGACCGGCTGCCAACCGGATTTTGCCCCATTAATCACAACTCGCTGGGCACGGCCATCCAGCCAGTTTTTTATCCAGTGAAGGGTACACTTGTCTATGCCATGATTCTATGCCAGCTTCAATTGTCTATGCCAGCTTCTCCAGGAGAACGCCGTGGGGGACGGTGTCAAAGGCCTTACCAAAGTCCAGGTAGACAACGTCCACAGCCTTCCCCACATCGAGAAAGCAGGTCACATGGTCATAGAAAGAGATCAAGTTGGTTAAGCAGGGCCTCCCTTTCATAAACCCATGCTGGCTGGCCCTGATCCCTTGCCTGCCCTGCACTTGCCGTGAGAGCTCTCCCAAGATGATCCTCTCCATGATCTTTCCCGGTACCGAGGTCAGGCTGACAGGCCTATAGTTTCCCGGATCCTCCTTCCGGCCCTTCTTGTGGATGGGCGTCACATTGGCCACCCTCCAGTCGTCTGGTACCTCTCCTGTTGACCAGGATTGTTGATAGATAATGGAAAGAGGCTTGGTGAGCTCTCCCGCCAGCTCCCTGAGTACCCTTGGGTGAATTCCATCCGGCCCCATAGACTTATGCGTGTCCAGGTGTATAAACAAATCATTAACTACTTCCTCCTGGATTATGGGGGGGTTGTTCTGCTCTCCATCCTTATCTTCCAGCCCAGGAGGCTGAATACCCTGGGGGTAGCTGGTCTGACAATTAAAGACAGAGGCAAAGAAGGCATTAAGTATCTCAGCCTTCTCCTCATCCTTGGTCGCAATATTCTCCCCGCCGCATCCAGTAAGGGATGGACATTGTCCCTGACTCTCTTTTTGTTGACATATTTATAGAAACTTTTTTTGTTGTCCCTTATATTAATGGCCAGGTTGAGTTCCAGCTGGGCTTTTGCCTTCCTAATTTTTTCTCTGTATAACCTAACAAGATCTCTGTACTCCTCCTGAGTTGCCTGTCCCCTCATCCAAAGGTGGTAAACCCTCCTTTGTTCCTTAAGTCCCATCAAGAGCTCTTTGTTCATCCAGGCCGGCCATTTTCCCCGCCCTTTAATTTTGCGCCTCATGGGGACAGCCTGCTCCCAGGCCTTTAGGATTTCCTTCTTGAAGAGTGTCCAGCTTTCTTGGACCCCTTTGCCCCGCAGGACTATCTATCTCCCAAGGGACTCTCCCAACCAGCGTTCTGAACAGGCTAAAGTCCGCCCTCCGGAAGTCCAAGGTGGAGGTTTCGCTAACCCCCTTCCTTACCTCACTAAGAATTGAAAATTTAACCATTTCATGATCGCTAAGCCCAAGGCGGCCTCTGACCTCCACATCTCCCACTAGCCCCTCTTTGTTTGTGAAAAGTAGGTCTAGCGAGGCACCTCCCCTGGTAGGCTTACTTACCAGTTGTGTCAGGAAGTTATCTTCCATACACTCGAGGAACCTCCTAGCCTGCCTGCTCTCTGCTGTGTTATATTTCCAGCAGATATCCAATAGGTTGAAGTCCCCAACCAGAACAAGGGCTGGCGTTTGCGAGACTGCAGTCAGCCCTTTATAGAATACTTCATCGACCTGCTCATCCTGGTTGGGTGGTCTATAGCAGACTCCCAGCACATAATCACCCTTGTTAGCCTTCCCTTTCACCCTTACCAATAAACACTCAACTTCATCATCCCTGGAGTCTATCTCTATACAGTCAAAACACTCCTTAATGTCCAGAGCCACCCCCCCTCCTTCCTTGCCTATTCCTTCTGAAGAGCTTATAGCCATTCATCGCAGCATTCCAGTTATGACCTTCATCCCACCACGTTTCCGTGATGGCGACTGCATCATAGTTGTCCTGCCGCACAATGGCTTCTAGCTCCTCCTGTTTGTTGCCCATGCTACATGCATTAGCGTAGATGCACTTGACCTGGGCTATTGATTTCACCCCCATCCTTGGCCCTTTACCCTCAGGCTCATTACCAGCAGGCCTGTTTTTTTACTGTCATGGGCAAAACACTCAGGAAAATTTATTTAATTTATTACCAATAAAATCAGAGTAGGATAATGAGAAATAAAAACTAAATCATAAAACACTCTCTCCCCGCCTGTGTGAGCCGATGCAGGCAGGACACAGGAACAACCACAAAACCACAGATTAAGGGCAAAGGACAATTTAATGTCAATACCTCATGGATCCAGGAACCTCTGAAGCAGCACCCGGGCAGAGGCAGGCAAGCAGGGGATGCAGGCACTGCGGAGCGAGAGTCCTTATTAGCATGAGAGTCCTTGTTAGCCAGGGAGTGAGGGAGCTCGGGAGCGAGGGAGCTCCCACTTGCTGCTTGGGCCTGTATTTCAAGGATTCTGGCAGGCAGAGTTCTTTGCTGTGCTTTGATCTCTTCAGCAGCAAGGCAAGAATCCCAGGCGTGTTTGATAAGGTGCCCCTGAGTCCATCCCAGGCCTATGTTATCTAAGTGCAGATGTTCTACTTGTTGAGCACACAAAACTAAGCAACAATTAGTGTGATAGGTGTGTTTTCCAGCACCCCACATGCGAGTCACTTGAGCGTATTTACAGTCCTCCTCGCCAATCTTCCGTTAGTTTCCCACATTCCACCCCCTCGCTCAAGAGACCACTTCTGCTGGGGTTTACAAAACTGGAGACATTCATTTAGGCTTGCAGGGTACAGTACAAACTAGCTTACAGAGGCATGCAATAAACATATATAGAAAAAAGAATAGACACATCTTTACAGTAATGCTCTGAGTCAGGTGTCCTGTTCCTCCTATCCAGGAATTAAACCCCTCAACCAGCTGGGCACCACCAGGAGGTTGTTCCGTTTGATGCATTCAGGCCTGGAGAATGTTGAATGTTGTGTTCTGGGCTGGCTGTTCCATCAGTTGCTTTGAAGCAACGTGTTTTCAAAGTTGAAGCAACGCTTCTGGTGTCCGGGGAGGAAAACGTTGACTGTCAGTCAATTTGTAATGTTCATTGGCACATGGCCGTTACCTACTCAGAAAAAAAAACAGCAATGAGACATTAATATCAAAGACACTTAGCACAGCATAATTCTATATCACACATGCTGGGGTTGATGCGCCACTGAAACAAGCTGTCTACGGATCTGCAGTTGTTAATGTTCCCTTAGTATTAAATGCAGACAAGTTAGTTGCAGTAGAGGCTACCCAAATCTGAGTGTTTACACGTTGATTTTGCAGAGATGTATCCAGGGCATGCGCTTGTAGTACCAGGCTACAAAGCATGATGAGCCAACCTGTGACAGGGGAGGAAAACAGCAGTGACATGTCCTCCCAGTGATACATACGTGCTGCTTCAGCTCCTTCAGCTACTATTACTTCGGGTTTGATAACCTGATGTGGGGTAATTGCCCACACGGATTGTAGAGCTATGGCTTGTGCCTTTTCAGAGTGAACTTCAATTAGATGTTGGGTTTGCAACACCAATAACAGCATTCCAATGCTATCTCCTCTAGATGAGGCACAGGTATTCACCAAAGACACCTGAAATACAAAAACTCGAGAATTTGATATTAACAAAGGATGTAAAACAAGAGGAGAAGTTGGGTTATGATGTATAGCAGAACCTTGTAATGCCTTCGACCAAAACCCTACAGGTTCTTTCTGATTTTTCATCCCTGTCATCTGCCACAATCCTGAGACTGTATCATCTGGAATTGTTACTAATTCAAATGAATATCCTTGCTTAGGAGTGTATAATTGTGCATGTTCAATCAAAGCATCTTTGCAGGCATCAAAGGCTTCTTGTTGTTGCTTGGTCCCCTGCCAGACAACTTTCTTCCTAGTTAATTTCTGCCAAAGGCATATTAATATGACCAAATGTGGTGTAAAAGTTCTCCAGTCCCCTAAAAGTCCTCCAAAGGTCTGTAACTGTTTTACTGTGATTGGTACAGGAAATGGCTGCTTTGCTTGCTGTACCTGATTTGGTATTTTTCTAATTTGTCCATGCCAAACTATTCCCAAAAATTGTAGAGTGGCACCAGGGCCCTGTATTTTCTTTGGATTATTTGCCCAATCTTGGTCCTGCAAATGAACTTTTAGTAATTCAGCAGCTGCTTCACTTTCTTGTTGCAACTCTGCCATAATCAATTGGTCATCACTATAATGGTAAACAGTAACTGTACCCGACCACGCTGCTAAATCAGCTGCTGTCCTTAGGTGGCAAATGGAGGGACTGAGTTTGCATCCCTGAGGCAATACTTATAAAGTATATTGCTTTTGTTGCTGGGCAACATCTTGCACTGAGGTGTCAGGCAGGGTGGAGGGGGGGCGAGGAGTTGGTGGTGAGGCTGGGGGTGGTCGGCTTTTTTGTGTAAATGCTAACTTTTGCCACCAGGGAAACATTTCTGATGTGATCCCATCTATCCCTGTTTTTGGGATACCAGCTTGTACAAAATCATTCCACATTTGTTTCCTTGTCACCTGTGCTGTAACTCCTTTCCATTTTGCTGCCTCTCCTTTGTTCACCACCCGCACGGAGGGTCCCGAAATCACAGCCCCGGTTGCCCTCAATGTGTTTGCTGGGGCGCCTACATTACCCACAGCATTTGTCACTGCTGGTATAATCCCAGGGTTTAGTGAGGCAGGCGCTCCTCTCAAAAACTGCATTTTGATACTTTTTGTCACTGCTACACTGTGCGGATTGAATCCTGTAACGAACACATGAGCCATCCTCATCTGCTGCACCAAATTTATACCTTCCTCCATTATACACCAGTTTCCAAGGGACAACACAAATTCAACAGGTTCTGTATCTGCTGCTAAAACTGCTGCACACAACCACTGATACGACATCGGGGCAACAGTGTCTCGCCTGTCAGGACTTCTGACATTTTGCAGCTGAGCACATCCTTGTTCTACCTGATCACCAATGGCTCTAGGGCTTAGAAAATCTTTTTCACTCACTGATAAATGGATAGAAGCAGCTCCACTATCCCATGCTTGCAAAATCCATGACAGTACGCCTCTCCCACTCTTTTGCTGAAAGATCTCTAAAAATTCCCTTAACTCTTTCAGAGTGCAAGTACTAGTGATCTGCACTCCTCTGTCTGCTCGTTCCTGCTCCCCTCTCATTTGTATGAGGGGTTGTACTTCCACCACCTCAGTGCTTTTTAAGCCCAGAGCAAATTCAAACTCAGTCTCAGAGTCTGAGGATTCACTCCAAATATTTTCATCCCATTCCTTGGGATCCCATGACTGGTTTGTAGTGAGAGCACAAACTTCAGAAATCGAAAGCTTACTTTTCCCATATTTGTCCCTTTGTTTATTAACAATACACGCTACCAACTGATCTACATTATCTTGCATCTCATAGCACCGCTCTGCTTGAACAGCAATTACTTCTTGTGCAATCACGTTTGCATCTTGCAAACTCCTGTTTTCCTTTTCCAATTCTCTCACTTTATCACGCAATGCAATAACTTCATGATCAAGAGCTCTTAGTCCGGTAGCTAGCAGCCACCCCAATCTACCCGCTAATTTGTGAGAAGAATCTGATGCCGCTTTCCATGGCAACCCATGCATAGCCGTTTGAATGCTCTGGGGGGTAATCACCGCCCCATCATCTATTTCAGGCCATGCCTCCGGCGGAGCCAATTTAGCCAAAAATGTCGCCACGGGGGTCCAGTGCTCCGTACTGGGCCATCCCGGAATAGGGGGAGTCACCATAGTGGCGTCCCCAGCTTTTTTATCAACCATGGCATGGGTGTTCCTGGAACTGCCGACTACGCCAAATGTGTGAGTGGATGCAGGCAGGACGCAGGAACAACCACAAAACCATGGATTAAGGGCAAAGGACCAATTTAATGTCAATACCTCATGGATCCGGGAACCTCTGAAGCAGCACCCGGGCAGAGGCAGGCCAGCAGGGGACGCAGGCACTGCAGAGCGAGAGTCCTTGTTAGCAAGGGAGCTCGGGAGCTCGGGAGCTCCCACTTGCTGCTTGGGCCTGTATTTCAAGGATTCTGGCAGGCAGAGTTCTCTGCTGTGCTTTGATCTCTTCAGCAGCAGGGCAAGAATCCCAGGCGTGTTTGATAAGGTGCCCCTGAGTCCATCCCAGGCCTATGTTATCTAAGTGCAGATGTTCTACTTGTTGAGCACACAAAACTAAGCAACAATTAGTGTGATAGGTGTGTTTTCCAGCACCCCACATGCAAGTCACTTGAGCGTATTTACAGTCCTCCTCGCCAATCTTCCGTTAGTTTCCCACACTGCCCCTCTCTTCTTCCTGGACTTAACTTCACTCCTGATTTCTCTACCTCCTCCCTCCCTGAGCAGCACAGGGGGATGGGAAATGGGGGTTTAAGTCAGTTCATCACACGTTGTCTCTGCCCATCCTTCCTCCTCAGGCAATAGACTCCTCATGCTCTTCCTGTGCTCCAGCATGGGTCCCTTCCATGAGGTGCAGTCCTTCAGGAAAGGAATGCTCCAGCGTGGGTCCCCCACCAGGTCATACTTCCTGCCAGCAAACCTGCTCCAGCATGGGCTCCTCTCTCCATGGGGTCACAGATCCTGTCAGGAGCCTGCTCCGGTGCAGGCTCTCCACAGGGTCACAGCCTCCTTTGGGTTCATCCACCTGCTCTGACGTGGGGTCCTCCACAGGCTGCAGGTGGATATCTGCTCCACTGCTAACCTCCATGGGCTGCAGGGAGACAGCCTGCCTCACCATGATTTTTATCATGGGCTGCAGGGGAATCTCTGCTCTGATGCCTGGAGCGCCTCCTCCCCCTCCTTCATTGACCTTGGTGTTTGCAGAGTTGTTTCTCTCATGTATTCTCACTCCTCTCTCCCAGCCACTGTTTTTGCACAGCATGTTTTTTTCCCCTTCTTCAATATGTTATCACAGAGGCGCTACCACCATCACTGATTGGCTCAGCTTTGGTCAGCGGTCGGTCCATCTTGGAGCTGGTTGGCACTGGCTCTATCACACATAGGGGAAGCTTCTTGCAGCTTCTTACAGAAGCCACCCCTGCAGCCCCCTTGCTACCAAAACCTTGCCATGCAAACCCAATACAGCCCCACAATTTAAGAAGGATGTTAAGGTCCTTGAAGGTGTCCAGAGGAGGGCAACAAAGCTGATGGAAGGGCTGGAAGGCATGTCCTATGAGGAGTGGCTAAGGAGTTTGGGTTTGTCTAGTTTGAAGAAAAGGAGGCTGAGGGGTGACCTCATTGCTCTCTACAGCTTCCTGAGGAGGGGAAGTGGAGAGGGAGGTGCTGAGGTCTTCTCCCTGGAATCCTGTGACAGGACGCATGGGGATGGTTCAAAGTTGCGTCAGAGGAGGTTTAGACTAGACATTAGGAAGCATTTCTTTATGAGGGGGCGTCAAACACTGGAACAGACTTCCTAGAAAGGTGGTCAATGCCGATGCCAGTTAGTGTTTAAAAGGCCTTTGGACAATGCCCTTAATAACATGCTTTGACTTTAGATCAGCCCTGTATTTTCTAGGCAGTTGGACTAGATGATCATTGTAGGTACCTTCCAACTGAAATAGTCTAGTCTAGTCTTTGAAGCCCTCCCAGTGTCTGGTGTCATAGATAAGTACTTATAGCAAGACCAACTCTAGGGATGCTGGATCAATAGAGAAGCAGATGGATGATGACACTGCAGAAATATAGTTCTTTGCAAAGTTATACTATGATTAGTAATTGGGAGTGTATATTATAAGTAGTGATTGGTCAAATTGTGTTGTGCCTGAATGCTTGAAAGGTATAAGAACCCTGTGTAAAACCACATTTGGTATGCCCCAATGCCGTGGTTTAGCTCCAGCTGGCAACAAAGAACCACACGGTTGGTCACTCACTCCCCCCCAGTGGCAGGATAGGGGGAGAATCAGAAGAAAAAGGCAAAACTCGTGGATTGAGATAAAGGCAGTTGAACAGAACAGCAAAGGAAAGAGGAAAGCAACAACAGTAATACTGATAAAGGAATATACAAAACATGGTTAATGTTCACCAACAGGAACCCGGAAAACCCCCAGCCTGCTCCTGAGCCGCAATTCCTGCCCCTCCAGCCAGCTTCCCCAGCTATATACTGAGCATGGGGCTCACATCTTATTGAATACCCCTTTGGCTAGTTTGGGTCAGCCATTGGTACTGTGTCCTGTCCTAGCTCCTTGTGAAAATTAACCCTATCCCTACCAGAACCAGGACATTATCCACCCCTTATTCTAGACAAACATACATCTATACATACAGATATCGTTCCCTTAGTCTATAGGCCATCCTTCTAAAAAGTCTGTTGACTTCATTTAATTCATGACTTTGGGCTCCATCTGTTAGAACAGTCTATCAGGGCAGGAGAGATGGTGTGTGGTGCTGGATTGTTGCATGCTGTTTCCAGAGCTCGCGGATGGTGTATCTGGTGCAGTCCATGGTGCGGTCTGTGGGTTGAAGATGTTGATCTCAAGAAAGCTGCTGAGCACCAGGTGCTGAAGTCAGTTCTGACGCCATCGCAGCAGCACTTCACTTGGTTTCATCAAAATCCATCTGTCATTAGTTTGGGTGATTATTACTGTACTACCACTGATATGGCTGTCATGCTTACAGAAGGATTTGAATTATTTTATTCCCCTTCTCAAAAACTTCTTCTGCTGTGTTGACCCATACGATGATGTCGTCAATGTACTGCAGATGTTCCGGAGCTTCACCCTGTTCTAGTGCAGTCTGGATCAGTCCATGGCCTATGGTGGGGCTGTGTTTCCACCCCTGAGGCAATCAATTCCAGGTGTACTGGATGCCTCTCCAAGTGAAAGCAAACTGTGATCTGCACTCTGCTGCCAGAGGGATTGAGAAGAATGCATTAGCAATATCAGTTGTGGCATACCACTTGGCTGCCTTGGACTCCAGTTCATACTGAAGTTCTAACATGTCTGGCACAGCAGCACTCACACAGTCCACATTTAGCCTCCACTCTCCATTAGATTTCTGCACTGGCCATATGGGACTGTTAAAGGGTGAGCGAGTCTTGCTGATAACTCCTTGAATCTCTAGTTGACCAATCAGCTCATGGATGGGAATCAGAGAATCTCGGTTAGTTCAATATTGCTGCTGATGAACCGTTGTGGTAGCGATCGGCACCTGTTGTTCTTCAACCCTCAACAGCCCCACAACAGAAGGGTCCTCTGAGAGACCAGGCAAGGTAGACAACTGTTTAACTTCTTCTGCCTCCAAGGCAGCTATGCCAAAAGCTGAGACAAGGGGAGAAGAGAGACTTCCTTCATATTGCCGAAGTCGGGCAGCCACCTCATCCATCGTTGGTCCCTCTTCGTCTCTCCATTCCATCACTGCCAATGAGTTGGCATATGATGATGGGGCGCTCCATACAAACTTCCGCCACATGGGCCGGATCTCATCAGGATCTGGGGGTAACTGTGCATTGTCCAGGTCATGATAAATCATTTCCCGCGTGGCTAATTCTCTCAGGTACTGGATACCTCTTTCCATGGTGGTCCACTTGCTCGGATGACACACAACATCTTCACTGAAGGGGTACCTTTCCCTTGTGCCTGACAGGAGTCACCTCCAGAGGCTGAGGGCTTGTGTCTTTTTCCCAATCGCTTTGTCAATGCCCCCTTTCCTAGATAGGGATCCCAGCTGCCTGGCTTCCCTACCTTCCAATTCCAAGCTATTGGCTCCATTATCCCAGCACCGGAGCAGCCAGGTGACAATGTGCTCGCCTGGAAGTCGGCTGCCATCCATCCATCCATCCATCCATCCATCCATCCATCCTCTACCGCCATGCCAATCCATCCTCTACTGGATAAGGGAGGTAACATAGTGACAAAGGATGAGGAGAAGGTTGAAGTCCTGAATGCCTTCTTTGCCTCAGTCTTTAGTAGTAGGATAAGGGGTTCCCTAAATATCCAGACCCCTGAACTAGCAGGCAGCGGCGGGGAGCAGAGTGAAGCCCCTGTAATTCAAAGGGAGGTGGTGAGGGACCTGCTCCAACACCTAGATGCAAACAAGTCTATGGGACCAGATGAGATCCACCCGAGGGCACTGAGGGAGCTGGCAGAAGTGCTTGCGGAGCCACTCTCCATCATTTACCAGCAGTCCTGGCAAACTGGGGAGGTCCCAGCTGACTGGTGTCTAGCAAATGTGACGCCCATCCACAAGAAGGGCCAGAAGGATGATCCAGGGAACTACAGGCCTGTCAGTCTGACCTCGGTGCCTGGGAAGATCATGGAACAGATCATCCTGAGTGCCATCATGCAACACATGAAGGACACCCATGCGATCTGGCCCAGCCAGCACGGGTTCACGAGGGGCAGGTCCTGCTTGAGAAACCTGATCTCCTTCTATGACAAAGTGACCCGCTTGTTGGATGAAGGAAAGGCTGTGGATGTTGTTTACCTGGACTTCAGCAAAGCCTTTGATACAGTCTCCCACAGTATCCTCCTGGAGAAACTGGCTGCTCATGGCTTGGGTGGGAGAACTCACCACTGGGTTAAAAACTGGCTGGAGGGCCGGGCCCAGAGAGTGGTGGTGAATGGAGTTAAATCCAGCTGGCATCCAGTCACTAGTGGTGTCCCACAGGGCTCGGTACTGGGACCCATTCTCTTTGACATCTTTATCAATGATCTGGACGAGGGGATCGAGTGCACCCTCAGTAAGTTCGCAGACGACACCAAGCTGGGTGGCAGTGTCGACCTGCTGGAGGGTAGAGAGGCTCTGCAGAGAGATCTCGACAGGCTGGATCGATGGGCTGAGACCAACGGGATGAGGTTCAACAAGGCCAAGTGCCGGGTCCTGCACTTGGGTCACAACAACCCCATGCAGCGCTACAGGCTGGGGGCAGAGTGGCTGGAGAGCTGCCTGGCAGAAAAGGACCTGGGGGTGTTGGTCGACTGTCGGCTGAACATGAGCCAGCATTGTGCCCAGGTGGCCAAGAAAGCCAACAGCATCCTGGCCTGTATCAGGAACAGTGTGGTGAGTAGGGCCCAAGAGGTGATTGTCCCCCTGTACTCAGCACTGGTGAGGCCCCACCTCGAGTACTGTGTCCAGTTTTGGGCCCCCTACCATAAAAAAGACATCGAGGTGCTGGAGCGGGTCCAGAGAAGAGCAACAAAACTGGTGAGGGGTCTGGAGAATAAGTCTTATGAGGAGAGGCTGAGGGAGCTGGGATTATTCAGCCTGGAGAAGAGGAGGCTGAGGGGAGACCTTATTGCTCTCTACAACTACCTGAAAGGAGGGTGTAGAGAGGTGGGGGTCGGTCTCTTCTCTCAAGTCACAGGCGACAGGACGAGAGGAAATGGCCTCAAGTTACGCCAGGGGAGGTTCAGGCTGGATATTAGGAAAAATTTTTTCACTGAAAGGGTTATCAGGCATTGGAATGGGCTGCCCAGGGAGGTGGTTGAGGCACCATCCCTGGAGGTGTTCAAAAGATAGGTTGATGTAGTGCTGGGAGGTATGGTTTTGTGATGGTGATACTCATTGCTTGTTGTGCGGGTGTCTATTTTTGTCAGTTAGGTTGACGGTTGGACAAGATGATCTTTAAGGTCCCTTCTAACCTAGAAGATTCTGTGATTCTGTGATTCTGTGAAATCTTTTCGCATGTCCCGCAGCTCACTCAGGGACAGGGATCAAGTGATTATCTCTGGTTCTGCCTCTTCCTCTTGTTCTCGTGATGACCCTGGATCATCGTCATCCCTCACTAAACGAACTGATTTCTTGGTGTATCTCTTCTTCTGGATAGGGGCAACTGATATGGGCACAGGTTGGTTTTCTGGTTCAGTTGCAGTGCCCGTCACTGGGGTTGGAGTAGCCACAGCGCCTGCTGCAGGGGTTGGAGTAGCTGCAGTGCCTGCCACTGTGGTTGGAATAGCTGCAGTGTCTGTTGCAGGAGTGGCAGTAGCCACACTGCCTGTCGGCCTGGTTTCCTTTTCTTTCTCCTGAGGATGCTGTGCAACATTGAGCAATGCTTGGTAGATACTGGTCAGGACCCAGCACAATGCAGTGAGTTGTGCCTCTCTGGAATAGCCACATTTTCCTTTTGAATATTCTATCACTTTATCAGGGTCCTGTAATTGTTTGGTGGTGACATCCCAGACCATTGGAGGTGAGAAGCTCTCTAGATACCTGCCCATGTTCTCCCACGTGCCATGCCACCCATGCCAGCCTTGGGACAGATCTCTGGGTGGTAGTCTTAAAATAGTTGTTTAACCCTAAACAAGAGCTGAAACACATTCAGGAGACCTAGCAATAGGACCAAACTGGTTTGCATGTCCTAGGAGTATTCAAAATTCTCAAAAACTGGCATACCCATACGAAAGAGAAAAGGGAGGTGAAAGAGCTGGGGAAAGTATCCCCCCCTGCTTCCCTCATAGACTCAGTGTGTTTATTAATAAATTCCCCAAGGTATGGGCAGGAAAGCAGTGCCGAATAAATGCCCCAACATAACCATCTGAACAGTGATGCTATCATATCATAAGCTGATATCACACAGGACAGCAAAATTATAATCCCGATCCCTCTCCCAGAGGTGATAAACATCATCACGGGGAGTACATAGAACATGTAATAATTTACATAACACATCCATGAAAACAAACGAAGCAACATTGTGCCCAGCAACTAATACAATAAATACATATAACAAATTCCTTTTAGCACACTCTGGTCAGATCTGTCGTTATCTCAACCCTCCGAGTGCCCCACGTTGGGCGCCAAAAAGGACTGTGGTGGTTTGGCCTCAGACGGCAACAAAGGACCACGTGCAGCCGCTCGAGCAGACCAGAGCCCCCACTGCCAACGCAGCCAGGAGGGGAAAATCGGAAGAAAAAGGCAAGACTCATGGGTTGAGACAAAGGCAATTTAACAGAACAGCAAAGGGAACAAGAAACAACAAAAACAATAACACTGACAGAGGAATATACAACCATGATTGCAATACCACCACTTGCCCAGCGCACCCTGGACGCCCCAGACCACTCTGCTCCCCCGGGGGTGACTTCCCCCTCCCTCCCCCTTCCCCGGCTAGCTCCGACTACCCCCTGGGCATGGCCAGGGGAGGAGGGGCAGGAAGTCATGGCTTGGGAGCAGGCTTGGGCATCCCAGTGATCCCAAATTTGCCCCAAAAGGTGAAATAGAAACTGCTCAGAGACTAAGTTTTCAAGTCCATAAGCAGGAGGTATTTATTGCAACGCGTTGGGGAACTCTCTCCAGGCCAACCCTGGACCCAGAGTTCCACCGGTTAGCAGTCAGTGCAGCTTTTTATACAAGTTTGAGTGTAGGTTACATCATCTTTACATGCATATTCCTATTTTTACATGCATATTCATATATAGGCGGAGTCTTCCATTTTTGGGGAGTCGTCTGGTGGGAGTTCCGATGCCTTCATCAGGGTGGGGGTCGTCTTGTGAGTCTTCCTCAGGTTAAACTTCTGAACTCTTCCTAATTTGGGTGGCTTCCTGGTGTGCTTGGCAAGGTCGGAGTGACCTTGGTCCATCCTAAAATTGCGAAGTGTTCTCTTCTGCTAACATGTCCTGTTCTCTCAGACAATTTATTACCTTCGTGTTTTGGTGGAATTTGGAAATGTAGCCTAACTGACCATAGACGGGGGCCTGTAACTGCTCAGAGCTACGATAAGTGTAGGGAGTAGTCCTGAGACTAGCAGAATGTTCTCTTATTTCTGACAAATGGGGGCCCAAAAGTATGTCAACGAATTACTGGAAGGATGTTTAAACAGGGAAGAATGTCTTGAAGCAGCAAAACAGTGTTGTCGACCTTGCTGGGAGATAGGGGGATCCAAAGAAGGAACCCAGCTTACGTTTTAACTCCCTATTTCTCGAAGACTGCTTCCTTTTGAGCGGTTTCACCGGGTGCTGTCGGTAAGCGGTGGTATCGTAATTGTGTTTGTATATTCCTCTATCTGTGTTACTGTTAGTATTTTCTTGCTCCCTTTGCTGTTCTGTGAAACTGCCTTTGTTTCAACCCACAAGTTTTGCCTTTTTCTTCCAATTCTCCCCCCACTGTTGGGGGGGGGGGGGGTGAGAGAGCAGCTGCATGGTTCTTTGTTGCCATCTAAGGCTAAACCACAACACCTCCCCATGTTGATATATCAGCCATCGTCCTCCATACCAACAAGGCTTTAATCACTAGGCTTGCTTGAATGCAGCACGTCTCACATTCATGGATGACCTGTGCAATAGTGTCCATGGTCAAGTCCACCCCTCGGTCACAAGCCCATCTATAAGTTGCATCTCTTCCTTGATGGCCTGAGGAGTCATGGGCCCATTGAGTTATGAATAATTCACCCTTATGTTGCCAATCCAGATCCACCTGAGCCACTTCAGTCTTAGCAGCCTGATCCACCTGCTGGTTGTTCTGATGTTCCTCAGTGGCCTGATTCTTGGGTCCATGGGCATCTACATGACATACTTTCACAACCAGATTCTCTATCTGGGCAGCAATATCTTGCCACAGTTTGGCAGCCCAGATGCGTTTGCATCTGCGCTGCCAGTTGCTCTGCTTCCACTGTGGTAGCCACCCCCACAGAGCATTTGCCATCATCCATGAGTCAGTATAGAGATAAATACTAGCCATTTTTCTTATTCAGCAATATCTAAAGCCAGCTGGATCACTTTCACCTCTACAAACTGGCTCGATTCACCTTGTCCTTCAGCGGCTTCTTCAGCTCATCGTGTTGGACTCCACACAGCAGCCTTCCACCACAGCAGCAGAAGGAGGCTGCTCAGGGCTGCTCCTGTGGGGCAGGGGCCAGGCCAGGGGCAGTCCAGTGGATGTTACAGGTGTGGGCAGGTAGGTGTCAACTGCAGGCAGTGCAGAGGCACGCCAGTCCTGGCAAGGCAGTGTCCTCACACCACTGGAAAAAGTCTGCCTGTGCTCCCTGTTTCCTCTCTCCCCTCCTCTTCAACTGTTTACTATAGGTGGCAAAAAGATCATGCTATCATTAAAAGCACATCCCTTCACTTTGTACCAGTTCTGGGGAAAGAGAGCAAGATGAGTGAGCAAGCACATTGAGGCAGGCCACTTGCTGCCACTCCCGCAACGCTGGCCACTTCCTGCGCTGCCACAATGCCTGACCGGGGAGGCCCAGGAGCTGACCGACCGACAGTCTGGGAGCTGTCTGCTCACTGCCGGCCTCGCTGTTGGGGATGCTCAGGGTAAATTACTTGCATTGTTTGAACTGGGATTGTGGTGGGGAGAGGGGACAATGATGGCTTACAATTGGGGTTGCATGTTTGCTTGTTAATTGGGTTGGGTTTCTTCCACCTGTCTTTAAGCAGTCTAACCTGGTGCTCAGAGGCTCTGAGATCTCAGGGGCTGGAGAAGGAAGGGAAGTATTGCCAAGGTGTTCAGGCACAAATCTGGATTCACTTATGAGTTTGCAAATTGCAGGTTGCATCCAATAAAGCAAACAGCTCTCAATACAGAGGACTGAAAGGAGGTTGTAGCGAGGTGGATGTTGGTCTCTTCTCCCAAGTAACAAGTAACAGGATGAGAGGAAATGGCCTCAAGTTACGCCAGGGATCGTTTATATTGAATAATAGGAAAAATTTCTTCACCGAAAAGATTGTCAAACATTGGAACAGGCTGCCCAGTGAAGTGGTTGAGTCACCATCCCTGGAGGTATTTAAAAGATGGGTAGACGTGCCACTTAGGGACATGGTTTAGTGGTGGATTTGGCAGTGCTAGGTTAACAATTGGACTTGATGATCTTAAAGGTCTGTTCCAACCTGAATGATTCTATGACTTTCCACAGATGTCACCCTTGGGGGTACCACAGGGTATTTCCTCTGTGCCTGAGTCACGTTGACCTCTTGAAGTCAAGGGCTGCAAGAGGGTATCCATCACTGGGCACTATCAAGGAGGTGATGCGGGAGGCCATGCTGGCAGTGTGCTGGCAGCATGATGGTACTCTCCATACCTACACAGGGCAGGACAGGCAGGCCCCTGGCCCGGCAGCTTGGCATAAGACCAGGCTGCATGGGAGTACCCGAAGTGTGATCCATAATAGTGAATGACTTTGCTTTGCCAGGTGTCATGGTTTTGGCTGGGATGGAGTTAACTTTCTTGCTAGCATCTGTTATAGTGCTACGTTTTGGATTTGGGATGAGAATAGTGTTGGTAGTGCAGTAATGTTTTCGGTTGTTGCTAATCAGTCAAGGACTTTTCTGCTTCTCACACCACCCCACCAGCAAGTAGGCTGGGAGTGCACAAAAAGTTGAGGAGACACAGCTGGGACAGCTGACCCCAACTGACCAAAGGGATATTCCATATCATATGATGTCATGCTCAGCATATAAAGCTGGGGGAAGAAGAAGAGGGAACGTTTGGAGTGATGGCGTTTGTCTTCCCAAGATAACTGTTATGCATGATGGAGCCCTGCTTTCCTGGAGATGGCTGAACACCTGCCTGCCAATGGGAAGTAGTGAATTCCTTGTTTTGCTTTGCTTGCGCGCGTGGCTTTTGCTCTACCTATTAAACTGCCTTTATCTCAACCCACGAGTTTTTTTCACTACTACTTTTCCAGTTCTCTCCCCATCCCAACTGGGGGGAATGCGCAAGCAGCTGTGTGGTCCTAGTTGCTCGCTGGGGTTAAACCACAACACCAGGAAGAAGTAAAAAAAAAGATACTAATGCCAGCACAATAATGAGGTTTCATGGAGTTTCTGCCTGACAAAGTTAATGTTTGGGAGGAAAGATGGTGTAAGTTTCTGCAGGGAAGTGGGCAGGAAATGCACTAATTCCACAGCCCTGGCAGGGGACCCCAAATGTGTTTTGTGCCTGCCACCTCCTGGTTGGTGCACCCACAGCAGTGCATCCCACAACACAAGTGCAGTCACCTGCAGGCCTTGCCCTTGCCGCTATGCCAGGGCTGCTTGCCATGTTGTTGTCATCACTTATCTGGTATGCAGGTCCTATTTTGAAAAGTGTCCCATCTCCTACAATAGCACGATACAGCTTTGACTCAAGTGAGGCATGCAGTGCTGTACAGTCAAATGTGATGTGAGTACCTGGGTATGGTGAGGTATGGGTTACCAGGGGTGTATTGCTGGGACTTCTGCCTGCCTTACATGGATGGAGTAACACAGGGAAGGAAACAACGTGTTTTGCCAGTCACGCACTTTGCATCCTGCAGTGCAGCGAGCAGTACAAGAGGAGGCTTGTGCTGACTTCTGGAAACAAAGATGTCATGAACAGAGGAGCAGCTCAGGCATCACACCTATGTGAAATGTGTTCACCTGATTCGTGTAAATATGGAATAATGCTAGGACCGCATGGTGAAATGTGACCCTCTCTATATATGTAACCTTTAACCATTCTGTTTGTTCTTGTGTAACCGTGGGCTTAGGAGAAGCAGGATGGTATGTATATAGTTTCTATTTCTTGCAAAACCCCCCTAACGAACATTCTAGAATACCAGCTTAAACCAGTTTTTGTTGCTGGCCACATGGTGCTGAGCGGGAGGGGTCTGTGGGGCGCACGCCTGGAGTCGGGGGTCGTCCTGGGGGCGAGCCGAGGAAAACTGCTGACTTCATCCACCAACCACCGGGTGGGAGTCAAAGAAGATTCCAGAAGGTGAGGAGGGCATGCGCCAAAGAAGACACGCCTATCCCTGGAGATCATTAGCATAGGCCAACCCTTTCTATGAATATGTATTAGCAGAAGAAATATAAACCGAAAACGGGAACTGCACATGGTACGTCTTGGTTGAGCAGAGACTCCCGGCGCACTCAGTGCTGTTTGCTTGTCTTTACTCGTTTAATAAATTGTAAACTTTAATTGGAATCCTGTTTGAGGCTAAATCATTTATCACAATTGGGGGCTCGTCCAGGATGGTCTTGGTTCCTGAATTCTGACTTGATCTAGGGGGGGCGCCCCACCGCTTTGGTGGCTCCTGGTCGGGTCAGGTCGGGACTAACGCCATCCTGAACCTGAGTAGGGACAAGCAAAGAATTTAATTTTTTTTTGAGCTCCCTTGCCGGCTGCAGCAGTTTGTTTTGCCCGTAATTCTGCACGCGAAGATCCGAACGAAGACGACGGAGTCGTAAGTTTTTAAAGGCGTATCCCGTTTGGTTGGGTGGGATTCGGTTGCCTGTGTGTGTAAGAGTGTGATTGAGACGGAACCTGGTTCCGAGGCGATTGTGGAGGTCTTCTAACCGCGGTTCCAATCTCCCGCGAGGTACTTGGCCGGTGAAGGACCGAAGCGATTCCTATAGGATTCGTGGGTGGGTGATAGGTCCTAAACCCCCTGCAAGACACTCTTACCGGTAACCAAGGGCTGTAGGAATTGCCACAGTAAAATTCCTAGATGGGTCAGACAAAATCGAGAACCCAGGACCAGGAGGAAGGGAGCGAATTACCAGACATACTATCAGAAAGTCCATTAGGAATAATGATTAGGAATTGGAATGAAAGGGGCCCCAGAAAAGGAAAAAGTGTATCAAAATTGGTCCAATATTGTATGATTGAATGGCCGAAGGAACCTTTAAAACCATATGTTTTTTGGCCTGTTTTTGGATCTTTTGAAGACTGGATTTGTCAGGCCTTAAGTATGTATGTTAATTTAAAAGAACCTTTTAGTCAGGAGGAAAGTGATTATGCAGAATTATGGATCAGGACTTCACGTCCTTTTCCAGCCTCAATATTTGCATTAAAAACAGATGAAAAGTTTGAGGAAGAAGGAGATAAAAATGAAAAAGGAAAGGAAAAAAATGATCAATGGGAGCCACTGGATTACTTACCACCTCCAGATTTTAACAATCCACCTCTGGCGACAGCCCACCCTCTGGCGGCAGCTCCACCTCCGGTGGCCGTAGCCCCTCCACCAGTGCCACCGTTGTCCCTGCCCCCACCACCACCAGCACCGGAATTAGATCAACCTCCGGCTGCATGTAGGAGAAGTAGGACTGCCGCGTCTGAGGGAGCTTCTCTGTATCCCTTATGAGAGGTACCCCTCAGAGGCAATCAGGGAGGCATCGGGTTTGTGACAGTCCCATTAAATACCACTGATGTAAGGAATTTTAAGAAAGAAATGGGGACTTTATTAGATGATCCCCTTGGAGTAGCTGAAAAACTAGACCAATTCCTAGGCCCCAATACCTATACCTGGGAAGAAATGCAATCCATTTTGGCGATCTTATTTACTGCTGAGGAAAGGGGAATGATTAGACAAGCTGGAATGAGAATTTGGGAAAGACAGAATCAGGCAGGACCCCCGGGAGATCAAAAATGGCCACATGTGGATCCCCACTGGGATCATCAACAACCCCAAGGAAGACAAAACATGAGGGATTTGAGAACATTAATCATACAGGGAATAAAGGAGGCGGTTCCCCGAGGGCAAAACATTAATAAAGCATTTAATGAACAACAAGGAAAAGACGAATCTCCAACAGAGTGGTTGAAGAGGTTGAGAAAAAGCCTGCAAATGTATTCTGGAATTGATCCGAATACAGTGGCTGGGACCGCACTCCTTAGAACACAATTTGTAGCCAAATCCTGGGGGGATATAAGAAGGAAGTTAGAAAAACTTGAAGACTGGCAAGAAAGAGGATTAGAGGAGTTACTCAGAGAAGCCCAGAAGGTCTATGTTAGGAGGGATGAAGAAAAACAGAAAGTAAAGGCAAAAATTTTTTTTAGCAGCAGTAAAAGAAAGCCAGAAAAATAAGAGTTCATCTGAAGAGAAAAGGGAAAAAACAATAGAGCAGACACCCCGGGGACAGCCTTATAGAGAGAGATCTACAGTTCCCGTCTGTTACTACTGCAACAAGAGGGGACATATTCAGAGGAACTGCCGTAAGCGAGAACAAGATGAGAAAATGTTCCAAGAAGATTAGGGGTGTCAGGGGCTCTATCTTCTGGGGACTTCAACATCAACAGAGCCCTTGATAAAATTATTAATTGGTCCCCATAAAGAGGAAGTTTTATTTTTAGTAGATACAGGAGCCGAAAAATCAACCATTCAAAAACTTCCACAAGGAATAGAAGAAGGGAAGAGTTATATATCAGTAGTAGGGGCAAAAGGAGAGCCTTTTAAAGTACCTATCTTAAAAGATGTACAAGTAGAAACAGAAAAGAAAATTTGTCTTAATGATTTACTTTTGCTCCCTGAAGCGGAATACAATTTATTAGGAAGGGACTTGATTTTGAAATTAAACTTGACCATTCAGAGTCAGGGGGACAAATTGCAGATTAAATTATATACTTTAACACAGGAGGATGAAGAAGCTATTAACCCCTCGGTGTGGTATAAAGAAGGGGAAACTGGAAAGATAAAAACGGACCCCATAAGCGGTCAAATAATAGATCCACATTGCCCAATTAGAATCAAGCAGTACCCTATACCCATGGAGGGTCGAAAAGGATTAAAACCTGTAGTTGACAGACTTTTAGAAAAAGGAACTTTGGAACCATGTATGTCACCTCATAATACACCCATCCTCCCTGTAAAGAAACCGG
>JAHSPS010064988.1:81166-147891 GCA_033628365.1 Calidris temminckii
TTATTTCTTGCTTCAAGTGCAATAGCAGGCTGGAGGGTGTCCTTAGGCTCGTCTCTAGTACTCCGGTATTTAACCCCCTCCCCCTTCAAGTCTAGTTTAAAGCCCTTTTGACAAGCCGTGCCAACTTATGTGCCAGTATCTTCCTGCCCTTCTGAGACAGATGTTCCCCATCTGTTACTAGCAGACCTTGTGTTAGATACAGGCAAGGCCACATAGGTGGTGTAATCACCAGTACCAAGTGGGAGCTGCCTGCAGGCTCCTCTGTTACATTGAGCTGGCTAAGTTAATCCTTCGGCCAAAGAATTTGTGCAACACAGCACAGACCTGAAGGCCATGCTGTATGCATAGCATGGCGCAGCACAGCACAGACCTGAGCCTACTCAGGTTAATTGTACTGTGGATCACCAACTCCTCGATATACAGTGGTCTTCTGGTCAGGATCACTATATTTCACCCCTTGTTTCACATACACTTTACCTTTCCCAAAGATATTGTGCAGAAAATCCCATTGCCAGAGGTCGATGTTCACAAAGGAGACAGAGGAGTCCTGGAAAGACTTGATTTGAATAAAGGGAGAGTCCACTGGGGCATATATCCCTGTGGGGTTCTTCCAATTGCTGGAGGACGAAGCCTCCATTTTATCCTAATTCCCTGGCCGTATGGAACCCTCTTCCTTTCCCCATTGGCTGAGGTACTCGGAAGGTACAGACTTCTTGATCCGCCTACTGCATAGAAGTTCAACTTCTGTGGTTTTTCAGTTGTCTAACTTTTGCATTTTCAGTTATTTCCCCTATTTTTTCAGTTATCTCACTCCTGCAGTTTCAGTGAACTTCCCTGTTTGTGGAGACACTGATGCCGTGAAAGACGAAATCAGGACTCAGTAGTTGGGATGACTATTAAGCAGGTATCCTTTATTGCAGTGCTGGATGCACAGGGGGTAGCTCCTCCAAATGTGTGCGCTGCCTGGGGCATTTCCTTTGAACTTATACAATGAAGTATTACATATTTGTAAATTGCATATAAATATTCATAACCTTTCCCCGGTCTTTATTACAATGAGTCTCTGCCTTTAACTCCTCCCAGCTGCGCACGCGCAATGCTTCCTGGTGATCGTGGGCCAGGGTCTTGGGGATGAAGGCTGTACGTCTTCCTCGCTGTGCCCTTTTCACCTTTCGGGATGATCGCTTTCTCAAGAAGTTCCTTCTTTGAATCCCTTATCTCCCAGCGAGGTCAACATGACTTTTACTGCTTCAACACATCCTGCCAGTAATTCATTACCATATGCTACCTCACTCTTGGAGCCCCCCATTTGTCAGATAACATTGTGCTGGCCTCACGATTGCTACCTACATGCCTGCCTTCCTGTCTTGTTACTTATTGTAGCTCTGCAGGGAGGTAGGTCCCTGTTTGTGGTCAGCCAAGTTATATTTGCTAACTCATACTTAAGTAAGAAAACCTTCAAGCCATACCTAGCTTTATTCTTTAATTCAACACTCTTATCCCTATCTTATCAATCCCTCCTCTTTTTATTTCAATATTTGTCTTTACAAAGTTTCAGTCACCATTAATTGGATCTTTTCTTCTTGGCTTATTTTTGGTTTTGGAACTATTTGCAGAGACATCATCTTTTGTCCCCCTTGTAGCTAATTCTGGGTCAGCGGGCACAACTACTACTTGCATTCTTCTGACTACTGAATGAGCTGCATAAAACAAGGTATCATACATGGTACAAAAATCAGAGCTGCTACTGCACAAAGAGAGAAAAACAACATGTGTTTAATCCATGGCCCACCAGGCAACCATGAGAACATGTCTAATTCCCATCCTTTCCAGGATTGAACTGGCACATGAGCTAGTTTTCTCATTCCTTTTGTCATCTGTTTTTACTACCTTCCCGTGATCATCACTTTGTAAGCAACAGTTGGATTCATTTAATTTTCTGCAAACTCCCCCTTCTTCTGCCAGTAAATAATCTAGGACCATTTGGTGTTGGAAAATTGCATTCCTCATTTGAGTAGATTGGTCTGCAAGAAGCTCAAGAGCCTCAGATGTCTGTTTAGTTATAATTTCAAAAATAGCTCGTCATCTAATTATCTTATTTAAATTATAAATGGGATCTCTTCCTCCAGAAATCACCTTGTGGGGATTCCAAGTTGCTGGTCCATAATATTGTATAATTTGTTCAGGTGGCCATTCATCTTTTCCCCATGATTGGGAAGTACCTTTAGTTAGGGATTTATCAATTGATTGTCGTTCTCTTAACAAATCTTCATATACATTAACTTGTTTCCTTGAACTTGTGGTAATAAGAAAAATAATCGTCTAATATATCCCACATAAGATATCCCTGACCAATTTGGAAGTAAACTCCAGTAGGCATGTTGCCCACAAATCCAGTAATGGCCCTTCAAAGCCCAAGTCCCATTGGTGAATGGGCCTTCCTATGTCTCATTATCATGTGGTATTTCATAGTATAGAGTATTTTTTTTTTATCCCAATGGTCTTCCTGCTATACTTAAATCACCGTAGGAATCGCAATAATCACATTCAAAGGCTCCTGCATCTGGGTGCCATTTACAGTTCCATCCCCTATCATTCTTAGTTTGATTTGTAGCCAACCAAAATTTTCTAAAATAGGTCCTAGTTCCATTTGAATTTTGCCAGGCCCATTGATAAACCCTTATTACATTATATTTGCAAATGGTGTTGTCCCGCTGACAAGCCAGGAATAAAGAATCTCTAAATCCCACTTTCTGTGTAATTTCTCTCGCAACTGCTTTACATCTGCTATGCCAAGGTTCTTTGAAAGAGCACTTTACCTAGGTGCCATCTATAAGCTTTACATGTGTTTGGTTCCATCTTCCTCGGTATCTAAAGCAATTATAAGGTCTACTATAAGGATTATAACAATCCATTCCTGATGATAGTGTCCATTCACATTTGCTTTTCCCTACATTTTTCCCTCCCGGCTTGGTTCTATTCAGACAGCAATTTCCTTTTCCTAGGTACTGTATTTTCCATGTACCTCCTCCTTCCTCCCAGAAACCAGTTCCATTATGCACTATACTTAAGTCACTCACCCACCATTTAGGCTGGACAGGCTGGGCTACCCACGGCCAATCTTCAGCTCCTCCTGGGCCTCCACAGACCCAGCAATTACTGAGGTTAAAAGCTTTGGCTACCTCTTCCCCTAGAGTCAAAAATCGGTTTTCCCATCTGTTATGGTGTGAGAAAACCCATAACAATTTATTGTCATTTAGACAATTGTTCTATCACCCGATGACCCCTCCCCACCTGGAAAGGGGAATTGGGGAACACAAAGAAACACAGGGGTTGAAATATAAATAGATTTAATAGAATGAGACTAAATCATTAACAATAATACTAAAGAACCAGTATTAATCCCGATACTGATATAAGATATACAAGAATTATACTCAGCCAATTCTATCAGTAGGAAGCTGTGCACTCCCAGCAGGGGACAGCAGATGTCAGACACTGTGAGCGTAATGGTTTCAGGAGGAAAGGAAGGCCTCAGGGTTCTGGCACCGGGGCAAGGAGTTGTCTGGACTGCCGCCATCAAGGGAGAGAGAGCTATGCAGCAAACTTTTCTAATTTATTTTGAATGTGATGTTCATGGTATGAAATGATCCTGCTGGCCAGCCTGGGTCAAATGCCCAGGCCTTGCTCCTCCTCGTCCCTGCCCCTGGCAAGGCTCGAAAATACTAAGACCTTGAATCCCACATAGCCTGGCTGGCTATAAAGTAAATATTTTCACAAANCTATGGTCCCTTCCAACTCTAAAAATTCAGTGAAATTCAGTGAAAAAATTCAGATAAGTCCCCTTTCTCTTCTTTGGCTGGTAGATATAGAAGGTCACTAGTGAATGCCCACATGCATCACTCTCTAGAGTCACGAGCATGGCTTCCTTTGTCTGCCTGGTACCCCTGCCTAGATCCCAAGCCCTCTTACCTGCTTAACGGATCCCCTACTCACCAGCTAGTCCAGCCTGATGCTCACTAGCAAACACAAATGCGTGCACCCACACACTCGTCCCACAGGCACTCCACGCTCACAAGTTCCCCCTCCTATTCATCAGCTAGTCTAGATGGAAGTTTGCTAGTGAATGACATGCATACACCCACACACACTAGGTTTGGGCAAGACACTCACCTCCTCCCCCCCAGCTGGCACCACGCATGTAGGTTCTGATCTGTGGTCCTGCTCCAGCCACTGGCACTGAGCCCTTCAGTTGCCTCACTCATGCTGGTCTCCCCGCTCAGTAGCTGTTTTTTTGGGACACACACAGGTTTAGGCTGGGCTGGCCACTGAAAAAATGACACCACCCCAGTGGCTGGTGACTGAGGGCCCCACCCACTCCAGTGACTGGCACCGAGACCTTCCCACTTGTTCTAATAGCGATGCAACAAGCCGGGAGCACCTACACCCCCGATCTGACTCCAGCAGTTGGTACTCCAGGCTCAAAGTCAGTAGGACCTTCCCAAGATCCAAAGAGTTATGGCCCCTCCAACCACTTATCCTAGGACCTTTACTTGCTCCCAGTAGCTGATACCACAGGCTGAGGACACCTACACCCGTAGTCTGACTCCAGCAGCTGGCATCAAAATAAACTGATGCCAGTCCCCCAGTAGCTAGCACTTAGTTCTTGCAGCACGTATACACACAGGATAGAGTGTGAGATTTCGCAGAAAGATAAGAAAAGATTTAAGATGATGATAGGACAGACTCAGACAAACAAGCATACTGACCAGCCCCTTTTACACCCCTTTGTGTCTAGTCCCCTCTTTGTTGCTCCCCCTTCACCTGCTCATTGCCTCATCAGTTTGCATAGTTCCACCGATCCCCCTCCAACATCCTAGACCCTCAGGGTTACATCCTTATAAATTTCAAAGCCCCACTAGCCTGCAGTTTCTTGATAGCCCATCAATTAGCGTTACTGACCAGGTTTGTTTCTGGCTATTGTTTTTGTTAATGGTAATTGGTCAGGCTTTATGTCTCTGTGTGTTTATCTCCCTTCCTTTCTTTTTCCTCCCAACTGAAAAATTAAAAATTCTCACAGCCCAAATACCCTTACCAATTAGTGCGACTGACCCAAACCCACAATTTTGGGTTTCTTGATAATGGGAGGGCCTACATGGCACCAGTCTTGATGGCATCAGATGGGATTCACCTTTCTGAAAGGGGGAAGAGGGTCTTTGCTCACCAGCTAACATGGCTCATTGACAGAGCTTTAAACTAGGCTTGAAGAGGGAGGGGGACAATATCAAGCTTGCCCGTGACAAGCTGTGGGATGACATGCCAAAGTTAGAGGGACAGGCTGCTAGCGAGGGCCCACAGTTTGTTGCTCTGAGGCATGCTGGCTACACTGAAGCACACTTGAAATCTTATGGAGATGAGCCAGGTGCTCCTGTGGTAATAGGAGCCAACAGGGAAACACCAGTGAAATACCCCAAAGGAATTGAGGGGTGTTCCTCTAAGAAGGTGACACAGTCGACAGCCCAGTTGAAGAGCCTCTACACCAATGCAGGCAGCATGGGCAACAAACAGGAAGAGCTGGAAGCCACCATGCTGCTAGAAAGCTACGACCTAGTTGCCATTACTGAAACTTGGTGGGACTGAAGTGTGGTTATCAATGGGTACAGGCTGTTCAGCAGGGACAGGAGAGGAAGGGGGGGCAGAGGGGTTGCTCTCTTCATCAAGAAATTGATAGATTGTGAAGAGCTGTCTCTGAAGAATAGCCATGAGCAGGTTGAAAGCTTATGGGTGTGCAGAAAATCCCGTAGCCAGAGGTCGATGTTCATAAAGGAGACAGAGGAGTCCTGGAAAGACTTTATTCGAATGCCCACAGGCATTCCCCTGTGGGGTCTCTCAGTTTTCCAGAGGACGCAGCCTCCATTTTATCCCAATTCCCTGGTTGCATGGAACCCTCTTCCTTTCCCCATTGGCTGAGGTACTTGGAAGGTACAGACTTCTCAATCCGCCTATTACATAAAAGTTTAACTTTTGCAGTTTTACAATTGTCTAACTTTTGCATTTTCAGTTAATTCCCCTATTTTTTTGGTTATCATCTCAGTCCTGCAGCTTCAATTATCTCTCCTATTCTTTTGGCTATCTCACTCCAGTAACTTCAGTTAACTTCCCTGTTTGTGGAGACACTCTTATCCCTATGTTATCACGGGTAAAAGGAAACAAAAGGAGCCTTGTGGTTGGTGTCTACTACAGACTGCCTGATCAAGGAGAGCCTATTGAAGAAGCCTTCTTACTCCAGCTGCAGGAGCCATCATGGTCGAAGGCTCTCATCCTGCTGGGGGACTTCAACCACCCCAACATCTGCTGTAGCATGGCAAGCTGGAGGCAATCCAGGAGACTCCTGGAGTGCATCAAGGATAACTTCTTAAGCCAGGTAATAGACAGCCCTACCAGAGGGTATGCAATGCTGGACCTGTTGGTCACCAACGCAAGTAAACTAATTGATGTCCAGATTGGAGGCATCCTGGGCTGCAGTGATCATGCAGTAGTGGATCCCCTGCACTAGTGGATCCCCTACTAGTGCACCCCCTGAGGGATATGGGTCAGGAGAAGAGTAAAGTCAGGACCCTGAATTTCAGGAAAGCAAACTTCCATCTCTTCAAGGACTTAGTCAATAGGACCCTTGGGAAATTGTGCAGCATGAATATTGTGCAGCATCCTCAGAAGAAAGATGGAAACCAGGCTGACAGGCAGTGTGGCTACTGCCACTCCTGTGACAGACACTGCAGGTACTCCAACCCCAGTGGTAGGCACTGCAGATACTCCATTCCCTGCAGTAGATGCTGCAGCTACTACAACTCCAGTGGCAGGCAATGTGGTTACTCCCACTCCGGTGACAAGCACTGCAACTGAACCTGAAAACCAACCCATGCCCATATCAGTTGCCCCTATCTAGAAGAAGAAATACACCAAAAAATCAGTTCGCTTAGTGAGGGATGACGATGATCCAGGGTCATCACGAGAACAAGAGGAAGAGGCAGAACCAGAGATAATCACTCGATCCCTGTCCCTGAGCGAGCTTCAAGACATGTGAAAAGATTTCAGCCGACTTCCAGGTGAGCACATTGTCACCTGGCTGCTCCGGTACTGGGATAACAGAGCCAGTAGCTGGGAATTGGAAGGTAGGGAAGCCAGGCAGCTGGGATCCCTGTCTAGGAAAGGTGTGACATTGGCATTGACAAGGCGACTGGGAAAAAGACACAAGCCCTCAGCCTCTGGAGGTGACTCCTGTCAGGCACAAGGGAAAGGTACCCCTTCAGTGAAGATGTTGTGTGTCATTCGAGCAAGTGGACCACCATGGAAAGAGGTATCCAGTACCTGAGAGAATTAGCCACGCAGGAAATGATTTATCATGACCTGGACAATGCACAGTTGCTCACAGATCCTGATGAGATCCGATGCACAAGGCCCATGTGGCGGAAGTTTGTATGGAGCGCCCCATCATCATATGCCAACTCATTGGCAGTGATGGAATGGAGAGGCGAAGAGGGACCAACGATGGATGAGGTGGCTGCCCGACTTCAGCAATATGAAGGAAGTCTCTCTTCTCCCCTTGTCTCAGCTGTGGAGAAACTGTCCCGGAAGGTCCAGCACCTTGAAGAGAATATGTCCTACTCCCCACATGTACAGGCCAGTATCTGAGCTGTTAGGAGCAGACGTTTCTCCACTCAAGATAGAGAATACAGGGGGTACACACCACGAAGCACCCTGTGGTTCTGCCTGCATGACCACGGAGAGAACATGAGGAAGTGGGATGGACAACCTACTTCAGTCCTACGGGCACAGGTACAGGAATTGCAAGGAAGAACAACCACAAAAGGGGTTCTCTCCAGGAAAAGTGCCACCCTAGTTTTCAGTGCGCAGTTCCTCAGACAGAGTAGAAGGCCTGATCTTACTTCTGATCCTCTTGAAGGAACTTCCAAGTCTTTTCTGCAAGAAGTGAGTAACGGATACTATGAGCAGTATTAGAGGGGCCCTGCCTCCAGCCAGGTGGGGGAAAGGGACAACCGGGTTTATTGGACAGTGTGGATTCAATGGCCTGGCACATCAGACCCACAGGAGCATAAAGCTTTAGTGGACATAGGTGCACAGTGTACCCTAATACCATCAAGCTACAGAGGGGCAGAACCCATTTGTATTTCTGGAGTGACAGGGGGATCCCAAGAGTTGACTGTACTGGAAGCTGAAGTGAGCCTAACTGGGAATGAGTGGCAAAAGCAACCCATTGTGACTGGCCCAGAGGCTCCATGCATCCTTGGTATAGATTATCTCAGGAGAGGGTATTTTAAGGACACAAAAGGGTACCGGTGGGCTTTTGGCATAGCTTCCTTGGAGGCAGAAGAAGTTAAACAGTTGTCTACCTTGCCTGGTCTCTCAGAGGACCCTTCTGTTGTGGGGTTGTTGAGGGTCGAAGAACAGCAGGTGCCGATCGCTACCACAACGGTTCATCAGCAGCAATATTGAACTAACCGAGATTCTCTGATTCCCATCCATGAGCTGATTGGTCAACTAGAGATTCAAGGAGTGATCAGCAAGACTCGCTCACCCTTTAACAGTCCCATATTGCCGCGATTGAGAGACGGGACGCAGCTTGATGCAAGCAAGATGTCAGTTTATTAGGATTTCTTAGGTTCCTTATATCTATAGCAAGGACAGCGTGTCTTCTACTAATTGGCTAGTTCTAAAACATTAGGCATTTACTCATTGGTTAATACTAACATACCTTCCTTGCCCAAATCACAAAATTATTAGCATATTCTTTTTTCAACACAATTTACTGCCTGTGTTCCTCAACAGAGCAAGCACTCTCTGTTCCTTCTAGACAATCTTGTTATCTTGTTCCTCCCAAGGCTTGTAGCCGGCGATTTCCAGCATGTCCTCTTTTATCAGTTGTGCGACGCTTGGAGTTTTGCTAAGGCTGGCTGAACTCTGGCCTTCATCTCCCCCTTCCTTTTGCACAACAAGAACCTTTTTAATAGATCTCGCAATTAATTTCTGTAGGCATTTTAACAAGCAAGGTAAAAGAAATAACAAAAGAATAAAGACAACCAAAGCATACACAGCCATTTTGACAAAGCTTCTTAACCATCCTGATAACCCCCACCCTCTAAAAATTTTGTCTAACCAATCCCAACTATCATCCTGCTGGAGCTTAAAAACTCCCTCTTTAAGCTGTTGAATACTGGCATGAATTGATTCTGAGTGATCAGAAAGATTCATACAACACATGCCTTCAAAATCCTCACATCCATGGCCTTGTGCTAATAACAAAAAATCTATAGCAGCTCTATTTTGCAGTGTAGCATGTCGAACACTATCAACGTCTAACAAAAAGTCAGAAAATGCATTACTACTAGCATTAGTCTGTTTAGCAAGCCAACAGCCAAGTTTATCCAAAGTTGCCAAGGCTTTAAAACGACAAGCTAGATGTTCCTCTCAAACCTCCCAACATGATCATGATCAAAAGCATTGTGCCAGAGGCAGTTATTACACCAACAGCTAGCAGTGTCGTCCTACACCACCATTCCCTCTTACAAGTGTGACATGTACACAGGACCCAAGGGTCGCAGGTATTACAAAAAGTACAAGAAATTTCTGCAATTAACACTTCTTTGCACTAGTTCATATATAGTCCTTTTTCGCCTGCGGTGTTCAGTTTACGTCGTCCCGACCTTCCTCAGGAGATCCGTCAGTTTGTTTCTTGGAGGGATGGTCCAGAGAATAATCAGAGGTCTCAGTAGTTGGTTGTTGTAGGGATTCACGGAAAGGCCGTACACTCTTTGCTGGAAGCCATCTAGGGCCTCTTTCTGTGGAGACACAAGCATAACCTCTGCCCCATGTGATAAGGGGATACGGTCCCATGATCTTACCTGTTTCAGGATCTCGAACCAGCACTGGGGGCTTAATTCTTGCCTCAAGTGAAGCATTCGTGTTAAAATGTCGAACTATTGGAGGGTTATTATCTAACAAAGAACAATTCAAAAAGTTAAAAACATATAAAGCTTTCTGTAAACATTCCTCCGGGGCAGTCCCTACTCCCCCTTTTTGTTGTTGTAATAAACGTTTCAAAGATTGGTGAGAGCGTTCTATTATGGATTGACCTGTAGGAGAATGAGGGATGCCAGTAATGTGTGTCACACCCCAAGAGTCGAGAAAGGTTTTTGTTGCAGCTGAGGTATATGCAGGGCCATTGTCCGTTTTTATTTGAGAGGGTATGCCTAGGGTAGCAAAAGCACGCATTAAATGCTTGCCTTCTCTCCTGTGTGGCAAGAAGCAAACAAAGCACCAGAAAAAGTATCAATAGAGGAATGTACATATTTCAATTTTCCAAATTCTGAATAATGTGTGACATCTGTCTGCCATAGTTCCAGGCTCTGCAGACCTCTAGGGTTAACTCCTCCCGCTATTGATGGAAAAAAATGTTTTTGACAGTCCGGACATACCGCGATTATATTTGCTGCTTGCTGGGAAGTGAGCCCAAACTGTCGTTTGAGACCTCCAGCGTTCTGGCGAAAAAAGGAATGGCTGAGTTTAGCCTGTGCTATACGATCTGGCAATACTTGTACCGGTAGTGTTAACAAATCAGCTTGTCGATTTCCTTCTGCAATAAATCCAGGTAAAGAGGTATGTGCTCTGACATGCATGATAAAATAGGGATGAGGGCGCGAATCTAAAAGAAAGATAAGCTCTTGCAATAAGGCAAATAAGTCAGAATGTGAAACTTCACGCAGTACAGACGCTTCTGCACGTTCAACAATTCCTGCAACATAAGCAGAATCAGTGATTATGTTAAGTGGTATAGACCATTTTCGAAAGACTCGAACAACTGCAGTCAATTCTACTATTTGAGGAGAACCAGGGACAGTCTCTATGTCTGAGTTCCATTGCCTCCGTTGGTCATTCCACCACAAGATAACTGATTTATGTGAGTTTCCAGATCCATCGGTAAATACAGTGAGGGTCTGTAATTGCAAATCACTCCTTTTTGGTTTGGGTATCAGAGAGAAATTACTGTTAAATAGTTTATGTGGAGGTGGGTGAGATGTGAGTTGACCTGCATAACCTGCCAATGCCATGCAAAAGGCATCTGATTGCTGATAAAGCCACTGTAAATACATGTCTGTCACTGGCAAGCAAATGGATACAAAATCTACCCCTGACAACGTTAACAGACGCTGTCTAGCTTTAATAATCAGGGAAGAAAACATTTCATGCTGTGTCAGGATAGTTTTTGTAGGTTGGTTTGGTAAGAAAACCCATTCGATGATCAATAGTGGATCTGATTTCAGAGGATCCCATTGAAACATTACTGCATGAGGCTGTCGAGCAGGATTTAAAATAATTAGGTAAAAGGGTAACTCAGGAGCCCATCGATGTGCTTGCCGGTGAGCAATTGCTGTAGCAACCTTCTGCAGAGAATCAATAGCCTCAGGACCAAGGCTACGGGGGGAACTTAAATTTGTATCCCCTTTAAGTAATTCAAATAAGGGACTCAATTCCACATTAGAGATCCCCAACAGTGGTCGAACCCAATTGATTGTCCCCAGTAATTTTTGCACATCATGCAAGTTTTTTATATCTGTCCTTATCTGTAAAGATTGAGGAATTATAGTTTGAGCTCTTATATGCCAGCCTAGGTATTTCCATGGCGGCATTTTCTGAATTTTTTCCGGCGCAATACAGAGGCCTGCCGAATTAACAGCAGCTGTGACAAGGGCTACAGCTTCCTCCATGATCTCGTGATGTTGTGCACCCACCAGGATGTCATCCATATAGTGGTACAATAAAACATTGGACATTGCAGTCCTGACAGGACTAAGCACTTTAGCTACATACCATTGACAGATTGTAGGGCTGTTCTTCATTCCTTGTGGCAGCACAACCCACTGGTATCTCTGCAACGGGGCTTGCGTGTTGACGCTTGGGACCGAAAAAGCAAATTTAGGAGCATCGTCTGGATGCAGTGAAATATTAAAGAAGCAGTCTTTAAGGTCAATAACCGTCAAATGCCAATTTCGAGGAATCATAGTAGGGGACGGGAGTCCTGGTTGGAGGGTTCCCATATCTTCCATAGCGTCATTAATTTTTCTGAGGTCATGGAGCAGGCGTCACTTGCCAGATTGTTTTTTAATTACAAAAACAGGTGAATTCCAAGGACTAGTGGAGGGCACAATATGCCCTTTTGTTAACTGCTCCGTAACTAATTCTTGGAGGGCGCGAAGCTTTTCCAACGGTAGGGGCCATTGATCTACCCAAATAGGGGAATCCGTTTTCCATGTTAATTTTAGGGTGTCGCGCACTTCAATGACCCCATCTAAAAATGGGTCCGAATGGACATTCCCCACTGTGACAGCACATCACGTCCCCACAGAATCATAGGAACAGGTAACACAAAAGGTTTAACAGAGGCTACATGCCCTTCTGGACCATTAATTTGGATCAATTCTAAACTTTGTTGGCTACTACCAGTTCCTCCAATCCCTGCCAATGCCTGGGAAATATTAGCTAGAGGCCATTGTGGGGGCCACTTAGCCTGAGAAATCACCGTAACATCCGCTCCAGTATCAATGATTCCATTTAACACTACTTGCTGTCCCCCACAGGTAAGGGTACATTGACATACGGGTCGCTTCTGAGAAATGGACTGCACCCACAGAATTTGTGGGTTCCCCGTAGATCCAAAGCCTCCCCGCCTTTGTTGAGACTGGCTAGGAATGGGGGAGCCCGTCTCCTTGGGAATCAGTATTAATTGTGCTATACAGCTACCTTTTGGTATTGTGCAGGGGGGGAATGGGGTCCATGCCATGATCTTAATCTCATCAGTACTGTCAGAGTCAATGACTCCTGGTAATACAAAGAGACCCGACAAAGTTGTAGACGACCTTCCTAACAATAGCGCTTGTGTTCTAGGGGGTAAGGGCCCCGAAATGTTCGTTGACAATAGGTGAACCGAGGAATCGAGTAACGTTACTGTGTGGGCGGTTGCCAGGTCCAATCCGGCGCTGCCTGCTGTTGCTGGGCGAAGACTTGAGGCGCTGCTGCCACCCTCCGGGGGTTTGGAGTCATCGGCTGCGGAATTTGTGTCTGCGCGCGTCGCTGCTCCGCGCTCCGCGATCGGTTTCCCTGTATCAGCTGACCCTGGAAATCATACTTAGATCGACATTGATTAGCGTTATGACGTCCTTTCCTGCATCTAGGGCAAATTCCAGGAGCCTGGGGCTTGGCACCAGCATTAGTAGCTAAATAATTCTTTATCAGGTGACCAGGTTTGCCACAGCCGTAACAATTCCCCAGACCTGTTGGACCACGCATGGCTGCAAAGGCAGCTGCCATAGTTTCATATTTATGATCTACAGTACCGATCCTATTACAGGCTTCAACCATCTCAACCAGGGTAGGGTTCTGATTAGGGAGGGATTTCAAGAGCTTTTTACAATCCGCATTAGCATTCTCCACGGCTAGTTTTAACAACAAAATCTCCCGCGCATCCACATTATCTATCTGACGCTCCAAAGCCTGCTTAAATCTGTCAATAAACTGCATATAAGGTTCTCAGGGCTCTTGAGTAATCGTGGTGAAGGCTTTTTGAGGTTTTTGTGCGTCAGGAACCTTAAAAAAAGCCTTTTTTGCCTCACCTCGGACCTCTTCAAGAGCCTCCCGTGGGATGTCTCGAGCTTGGGCTACAGGATCCAAGTGCTGTCCTGTCCCCATAAGATGTTCTATAGTCAATGCAGCTATGGCCGCGTTGTTGTGACCCATGTATGTGAGAAGGAGTGCCTGGAGCCCCCTTCTCCAGTGCGATTCCCATAAAGAGTACTGTGTTGGAGTTAGTAACAATTGAGCTAAGGATTTTAAATCATGCGGAGTCATAACATAAGTATCAAAAACAGAGGACAACAGACTTGCAAAATACGGAGAAGAAAGCCCATGCTCAGTAACAGTACGGCGCAGCTCCTTAACTACCGGAAAAGATAAAGCCTCCCATTGTGCCCCTCGGCCCTGATATATCACAGGGGCCACAATTGTCCTGGCTATTTCCAATTCTCCCTCTTTCAAGGCTTGCCATTTAATGTTAGCCCATACATCATGTGGATCGGGGGGGTAGAGGTCCGGTTCCTTCTCAGGATCCATCGGCCCTGGGTCAAAAGGGTTTTCTTCTGGGGGATAGCCCACCACATCAACATTTGGAGGTTCAGGGGTTTGCAGCAGTGGAGGCGCAGTGGGGGATTTTTCCCCTGTTTTTTCATTGTCATTATTACTCTTCTCTTGTGCCTTAAGAGTCTCAAAAATTGTCCTCCACCACGGGAGCATACGCTGAGCCTCAGCATTCCCGGTTGTTGCCGCATCCCACAGCTTCACCCCCACGTCATCCCAAAGTTCCCTCGTAAAAATGCTCGATGCAGTTACCGTGGGTATTTTAACCTGTGCCCATTTGAGCATCATCTTAAGGTCTTGCCCAGGGACGTTTTTCCCATGTTCATGAAGAAGAGCTTTCATAAGCTCATATACATCTCTTTCCGGGGAAGACTCTTGATTCCCCATGTTTCCCACAGCTCACCTCTCTTTTCCGGAGGGATTTCTGGCCGGCCGGCTCCTGCTTCCTTTCAGCAGCTCATTCAACGTTCTGTGGGACTCGCAGCATGCCGCTCAGTTAGGCGGTTCGTCGACCCATCACGTCGGGGTCACCAATTTGCCGCGATTGAGAGACGGGACGCAGCTTGATGCAAGCAAGATGTCAGTTTATTAGGATTTCTTAGGTTCCTTATATCTATAGCAAGGACAGCGTGTCTTCTACTAATTGGCTAGTTCTAAAACATTAGGCATTTACTCATTGGTTAATACTAACATACCTTCCTTGCCCAAATCACAAAATTATTAGCATATTCTTTTTTCAACACAATTTACTGCCTGTGTTCCTCAACAGAGCAAGCACGCTCTGTTCCTTCTAGACAATCTTGTTATCTTGTTCCTCCCAAGGCTTGTAGCCGGCGATTTCCAGCATGTCCTCTTTTATCAGTTGTGCGACGCTTGGAGTTTTGCTAAGGCTGGCTGAACTCTGGCCTTCACCATATGGCCAGTGCGGAAATCTAATGGAGAGTGGAGGCTAACTGTGGACTATTGTGGCCTGAATGAAGTCACGCCACCACTGAGTGCTGCCATGCCGGATATGTTAGAACTTCAGTATGAACTGGAGTCCAAGGCAGCCAAGTGGTATGCCACAATTGATATCACCAATGCATTCTTCTCAATCCCTCTGGCAGCAGAGTGCAGGCCACACTTTGCTTTCATTTGGAGAGATGTCCAGTACTCTGGAACATCTCCAGATGTTCCAGAGGTGGAAACACAGCCCCACCATTTGCCATGGACTGATCCAGACTGCACTGGAACAGAGTGAAGCTTCGGAACATCTGCAGTACATTGAGAACATCATCGTATGGGGCAACACGGCAAAAGATGTTTATGACAAGATGGACGCTGTCAGATCCCGATGGATGTGATCAATAAAATAGCAGCTATGTCTCCACCAACTAGTAAAAAGGAAGCACAAGCTTTCCTAGGCATTGTGGGGTTTTGGAGGATCCCAGATCACAGTCTGATTGTGAGCCCTCTATATCAAGTGACCTGGAAGAAGAATGATTTTAAATGGGGTCCTGAGCAGCAACAAGCTTTTGAACAAATCAAACAAGAAGTAGTCCATGTAGTAGCTCTGGGGCCAGTACGGGCAGGACAAGATGTTAAAAACGTGCTCTACACTGCAGCTGGGGAGAATGGCCCTACCTGGAGCCTCTGGCAGAAAGCACCAGGGGAGAGTCGCCGTCGACCCCTAGGGTTTTGGAGTCGAGGATACAGAAGATCCAAAGCCCGCTATACTCCAAAGGAAAAGGAGATACTGGCAGCATATGAAGGGGTTCAAGCTGCTTTGGAAGTGGTTGATACCGAAGCAGAGATCCTCTTGGCACCTTGGCTGCCAGTGCTGGGTTGGATGTTCAAAGAAAGGGTCCCTGCCACACATCATGCAACAGATGCTACGTGGAGTAAGTGGATTGCACTGATCACTCAGCTAACTCGAATGGGAAACCCCAGTCACCCAGGAATTCTAGAGGTGATTATGGACTGGCCAGAAGGCAAGGATTTTGGAATGTCACCGGAGGAGGGGGTGATGCATGCAGAAGAGGCTCCACCATATAATGAACTACCAGAAAACGAGAAGAGATATGCCCTGTTCACTGATGGGTCCTGCCGGATTGTGGGAAAGCACTGAAAATGGAAGGCTGCTGTGTGGAGTCCTACAAGACAAGTTGCAGAAGCCACTGAAGGACAAGGTGAATCAAGCCAGTTTGCAGAGGTGAAAGAAATTCAGCTGGCTTTGGACATTGCCGACCGGGAAAAATGGCCGGTACTTTATCTCTACACCAGTTCATGGATGGTGGCAAATGCCTTGTGGGGGGTGGTTACAGCAGTGGAAGCAGAGCAATTGGCAGCGCAGAGGCAAACCTAGCTGGGCAGCTGAACTGTGGCAAGATACTGCTGCCCAGGTAGAGAATCTGTTTGTGAAAGTACGTCATGTAGATGCCCATGTACCCAAGAGCCAGGCCACTGAGGAACATCAGAACAACCAGCAGGTGGATCAGGCTGCTAAGATTGAAGTGGCTGAGGTGGATCTGGACTGGCAACATAAGGGTGAAATATTCATAGCTCGATGGGCCCATGACCCCTCAGGCCATCAAGGAAGAGATGCTACATATAGATGGGATCGTGACCGAGGGGTGGATTTGACCATGGACACTATTGCACAGGTCATCCATGAATGTGAGACATGATGCAATCAAGCAAGCCAAGCGGTTAAAGCCTCTTTGGTATGGAGGATGATGGCTGAAATACAAATATGGGGAGGCCTGGCAGATCGATTATATTACACTCCCACAGACCCATCAAGGCAAGCGCCATGTGCTCACAATGGTGGAAGCAACCACTGGATGGCTGGAAACATACCCTGTGCCCCATGCCACTGCCTGGAACACTGTCCTGGGCCTTGAAAAGCAAGTCCCGTGGTGACACGACACCCCAGAGAGAACTGAGTCGGACAACGGGACTCATTTCTGAAACAGTCTCATTGACATCTGGGCCAAAGAGCATGGTATTGAGTGGGTCTCCCACATTCCCTATCATGCACCAGACTCTGGGAAGATAGACCAGTACAATGGACTGTTAAAAACTGCATTGAGAGCAATGGGTGGTGGGACTTAAAAATATTGACATACACATTTAGCAAAGGCTACCTGGCTAGTTAACACCAGGGGATCTAGCAACCGAGCTGGCCCTGCCCAATCAAAACCTCCACGCACTGTGGAGGGAGATAAAGTCCCCGTAGTGCACATGAAGAATATCTTAGGGAAGACCGTCTGGGTTAGTCCTACCTCAGGCAAAGGCAAACCCATCCATGGGATTGCCTTTGCTCAAGGACCTGGGTGCACTTGGTGGGTGATGTGGAAGGATGGGGAAGTTCAATGTGTACCTCATGGGGACTTGATTTTGGGCAAGAATAGCCAATGAATGAAATTGTATGATGTTAATTGCTAAATGACCCTGATGCTGTACATCTCATTTCTATAACTGCTACTGGTTGTACTATAGTAAGATTCACCCAATGTAATGACAGATGGACTCTGATAAAACAAACAACAACAAAAAAAAAATCCCAAGGAAAGTGCAGCAGTGAAAGGATCAGAACTGACCTCAGCAGCTGGCGCCCAGCAACTTCAGTGAGATCAACATCTTCAACCCATGGACCGTGGACACGAGCTGCACTGGACACATCAGCCACAAGCCCCAGAAATACAGCATGTGACAGTCCAGCCCCACACACACCATCTTGCATGCCCTGAGAGACTGTTCTAACAGTTGGAGTCTGAAGTCATGGATTAAATGAACTCAACAGACATTTTAGAGTGATGGCCCATAGACTAAGGACATTATACCTGTATGGATATATATATACATACATATATATATGTCAGGGGGAATTGATAGCATTTAAATGAAAACTGTAAGATCTGGGCATGGCATAGATGGTATGGAATGAGGGGTGGATAATGTCCTGGTTCTGGCAGGGATAGGGTTGGTTCTCCCCAGGATCTAGCAGGGACACAGGTATTCCATCCCATGTGAGCCATGCCCAGGGGGTAGCCTGGAGCTGGCCTGGGAAGGGGAGGGAGAGGAAGTCACCACAGGGAGTGGGCTGGGGCATCCCAGGTTGGTAAGCGGTGGTATAGTAATCGTCGTTGTATATTCCTCTCTCATTGTTTTTTTGTTCCCTTTGCTGTTCTGTTAAACTGCCTTTGTTTCAACCCACGAGTCTTCCCTTTTTCTTCTGATTCTCCCCTCACAGCCGGGGCTGGGGGTGGAATTAGTCCAAGAGAGCGGCTGCCGCTTGTTGCCATCTGAGGCCAAACCACTACAGAAGGCAAGAGACCAGCATGGCTGAGTTGAGACCTGCTGGTCAAATTAAAAGGCAAGAAGTAAATGCACAGGCAGTGGAAGCAGGGACAGGTATCCTGGGAAGAGTATAGGGACGCTGCCCGGTTGTGTAGGGATGAGGTCAGGAAGGCCAAGGTGCAGCTGGAGCTGAACTTGGCAAGGGACACAAAGAATAATAAGAAGGGCTTCTACAGATATGTCAGCTGGAAAAGGAAGGTCAATGAAAATGTACTCCTACTGATGAACACAACCGGCAAACTGGTAACAACAGACAAAGAGAAGACTGAGGTACTCAAGAGCTTTTTTGCCTCAGTCTTCACTGGCAACCTCTCTCCCTACACCTCTCAAGTGGATGGACCTGAAGGCAGGGAATGGGGGAGCAAAGTCCCTCCCACTGTAAGAGAAGATCAAGTTGGAGACCACCATAGGACCTGATGAGATGCATCCCAGCATCCTGAGGGAATTGGCTGATGCAGTTGCCAAGACACTCTCCATCATACCTGAAAAGTCATGGAAATCAGGTGAAGACCCCAGTGACTAGAAAAACGGAAACATTGCACCCATTTTTAAAAAGGGTAGGAAGGAAGACCCTGGGAACTACCGACCAATCAGCCTCACCTCTGTGCCTGGGAAGATCATGGTACAGATCCTCCTGGAAGCTATACTAAGGCACACAGAGGACAGGGAGGGGATTCAAGACAGCCAGCTTGCCAAGGGCAAGTCCTGCCTGACCAACCTAGTGGCCTTCTATGATGGAGTGACTACATCAATGGTCGAGGAAAGTGCTATGGAAGTCATCCATCTGGATGTGTCCCCAACAACATCCATCTCTCTAGAGAGATATGAATTTGATGGCTAGACTATTCGGTGGATGAGGAATTGGTTGGATGGTCACATCCATAAGGTGCTGGTCAACAGCTCAATGTCCAGATGGAGATCGGTGAGAAGTGGTGTCCCTCGGGGGTCCATATTGAAACTAGTACTGTTTAATAACTTCATCAATGACATAATGCAATCGAGTGCACCCTCAGCAAGTTTGCAGATGACACCAAGCTGAGTGGTGTGGCTGATATGCTCGAGGGAAGGGATGCCATCCAGAGGGACCTGGACAAGCTCAAAAAGTGGGCCCATGTGAATCTCATGAGGTTCAACAAGGGTGCAAGGTCCTGCACCTGGGTCGGGGCAACCCCCAGTATCAATACAAACTGGGCGATGAAGGGATTGAGAGCAGGCCTGTGAAGGACTTGAGAGTTCTGGTGGATAAAAAATTGGACATGAGCCAGCAATACGTGCTCACATCCCAGAAAGCCAATCATATCCCGGGCTGCATCAAAAGAAGCTTGGCCAGCAAGTCAAGGGAAGTGATTCTGCCCCTCTGCTCTGGTGAGATCCAACCTGGAGTACTGTGCCCAGCTCTGGAGTCCTCAGCACAAGACAAACATGGACCTGTTGGAGTGGGTTCAAAGGCAGGCCTCAGAAATGATCAGAGGAATGGAGTAGTTCTTCTATGAGAGTGTTGGGGTGGTTAAGCCCAGAGACGAGAAGGCTCTGGGGAGACCTTGTTGTGGCCTTTCAGTACTTAAAGGGGGCCTACAGGAGAGATGGGGGCACCCTTTTTATCAGGGCCTGTTGTGACAGGTCAAGGGGCAATGGTTTTAAACGAAAAGAGGGTAGATTTAGGCTAGATATAAGGAAGAAAATTTTTATGATGAGGGTGGTGAAAGACTGCACAGGTTGCCCAGAGAGGTGGTCGATGCCCCATTCCTGGAAACGTTCAAGGTCAGGTTGGACAGGGCTCTGAGTAACCTGATCTAGTTGAAGATGTCCCTGCTCATTGCAAGGGGGATTTGGACTAGATGACCTTTAAAGGTCCCTTCCAACCCAAATCATTCTATGATTCTATCATGTAACATCTCTGCATAGTTGTTGGGTGTGTGGAACCTGGTTTCACCCTGGCATAAGAGTAAGCAAGTTGTTGGTGATGTCACAGAGAAACATGCTGCAAGATTATCCCTGGATGGCAGGGTATGTCGAAAGATTTGGGCAGTTGCCTATGGAGGTTATCACCTCTGATAGCCTGGGATTTTACTACTGAATAGGCTTGTAATCCCATTGAATTGGTGCGCCACCTGACAGAAAGGTTCCTTGCCTACCCCAATGAGACCCAGCAGCTCCTAGAACTGTTTTGGGGTTTGGCTTGTGATATTGAACACTCTTTCTTTGCAAACAATGGACTGGAAAAAACTTTTCTGTGCACAGTTTAGTTGAATATTTCCCACCATTTCATTACAACAAATCACAATATTTACAGTTTTATAGAAAACCACCCCCCCATTTATCTGAAGCATCCAATAAAAAGGGGGCACTAAATAGAATAAAAATGTTCCCTTTCCCCATTTTTGCATTCTGAACAGTGATTTCATAAAGATATTTTATTATAAAGTGTTAGTATACTGACTTTGTTTCATACTTGTGACAAGAACGCCTGAGTTGGTAGGGAAAGGGACAAGAAAAAAAAAAGGAAAGCTCATTTAATCAGTTTGCAAGAATTTCCAGCCATTTATTTTATTTTATCAAAAGGCATTATTACAACTGATCACAAACAGGAGAAATCCTGGCTATTTTACAGTTTTAGGTACAGAACTTAAATATTCAAGCTTGTGATGAAAAGCGGCAAGGTGGTTGCAGTGTACAAAGTAAAAAAATAGCTTTGGAAAGTGAACAGAAGTCCTTGAGAATTCTTTACTAAGAAAACAAAACTAAGTCCTCATTTCTTCCTGAAACATGATCACAGGTCAGTGTTTAAAAATTCATTTGCAAACATAATTTAAACTGTGTTCAGCCTCAAAACAGTTTTTTTATGAGATCCAGTCTGAATGGGGCAGTGTTGAGGTCCCTATAAAAGTAAACATTTTCCATTTCTTAAAGAGGGGAGAAAAAAAAAAAAGTGCCACAACATTTGCAGCACAGTGCAGCATAAACTTTAAATACAAAAATATTTTTCTATTGTTGGGATAACAGACCTTGCATCCTGGAAAGAAGTAACAATACTGCTACTGAGAATATCCAGTCCATATCTTTCAAGTCACATAAGGCAATTACTGTGTTAGCTTACTGTATATGGCTAAAAGGGTCAAGAAAATGTCAGTCTTTGTTATGTTTTCCAGCTACTCCACGTATGTTCAGGTGTACTTTTGTGATCTGATGAGTGTTCAAATGGAGATCTGTGTCCTAAAGGAGATCTTGAACCATAAGGAGACCTCTGATCTAATGGTGACCTTGGGCCACTACCAGAAGCTCTGTGGTCCATTTGCCAGTCTGAGTGGTACCTATAATCTCTGGAAGATTTATGATGGCTGTACTCTGAAGTGGAACGGTGATCTGAATGTATCCTGTGGTCTGAATGGGAACGGTGATCTGAATGAGGGCGACTGTCTTTTAAACTTCCTTCCAGGTTTGACCTGTGATCTCTGCTCCTGTGGTCATCCAACTTTCTATGTTTACTATCGCTATAGTATCTGAAAAGATTTATTTATATTAGTATTACTGAACACACAGTAAGAACTACAATTATGTCAATTCAACAGAACTGCAATAGAGACATTTCTTTGCAATTCTGCATTACTCAGAAAAGATACTTTGGTGCTTACTACAAGCATACTGCAAAACTGGGAAGGGAATTCTTAACAGATTTTACAATTTACCTGCTGTCTTGTTTATAGTGATCCCGGTCTCTGTGGTCTTTTCCATTGCTGAAGGCTGTATAGGACCTTTTCCTAGAGTCACTTTTCTTGTAAGCATCTCCCTGATGCCTGTCCTTATGATGATCATGATATTGCGACAAATGTCTATCAGAAGAATAACTGTCCCTGCTACTGTCATCATGGTTTGTATTCTCTTTCAGTCTTTCAACATCTGTTTAATAAAACAGAGTTTATAAGTAAGTCTCATACACTACAAAGTTTTTTCTTCAAACAGCACTTCTACCTGTCAGATTTAAAGCAATATGAAAATGGAATTATAATTTGACAGAAACAAGATCTAAATAATTGAAAGAAAAAATGCACTAATGTGAGCAAATGAGAGAAACCTCAGAATTAAACAGAAGGCAAGCAAGCTAGAAATGTAGATATATAGGGCTGAGAAACTAAAATTTTCCACCTTACAGACTGAATGGAGAGGATCAGTGTGGTCCAAATGAGCAGTGAGTAGAGACCAGGTGCCTTTAGTAGAGCAATTTTAAACAGAATGGTAGGAAGTTCCTCTCTAAGGAGAGATAGCCCTAGCATGAACATCAGTTTTAAAGGTACACCTTGTTAATGAAATGTTTTTAGTGGTATTCCTAAAATACATTATACTCATTTTAAACCCATGATAACCTACACAAGGTTTTACATAACATGATAAAACCAAGTATTACAAGAGGGCAAGTGTGGGAGCATAGAAAAACAGTATTACTGTTAACAATGAAAGACATCCCATATAACTGATTGCTAACCATGACTTCAGGGAATATCTCTCTTATGATATGGTGACATTACAACTGCTACAAACAGGTATAGAGCCTCCAAGAAGTTTACAAGTGTTGAGTTGGCCTCTCTCCCTCCTCAAAATTAAATACAAAAAGGTGTTTTGTTGGGGTTTTTAAAATTAATTTATTTGCTTTAAAAGAATAGCCAAATAACTTGCTACTAAAATCAGTAATTACCAAGTTCAGTCCATGCTCAGTTGAATTTCATCAGCAAACTAGTGAAGTTAAAGTAAATCAGCCTATCCCTATGATATCCAGCATTATGGGAGTTCTAGGAGACAGTTTTAAGCTTATTTAATTTTATATACCATCATTTAAGATATTCAGCACAATAATGTGCTCAAGATTTCTTACCTGGATTTCTAATTGCATGTGTATTCACATTGCTGCTAATATTCTGGTCACTGTGTTGCTAAAAGAGACAAGTACAAAAATTGTCATTGATAAATCCCAAAGTTGCACCTGAATTCTTCAGAAAATATCCTAAGAAAGCAGACTAGTTTACTATGAACAGTAAAATACACTTCAAATGTATTGAGTGTACTCAATTGATACTTAATAAAACAGTTATAAAACATAGAATAAATATTTGTATATTTAGAGGGTCTGAAAGTATTACCTGAGATTCCTGGCGTTTTTTGATTGCATGTTTATACAGTTTGTGCAGCTTTCTGGCATCAAATTCAGTAAACTTAGAGACAAAAATCCACAAGTTTCTGAGGAAAAAGAAAGAGAGGTTATTACTCTTCCATATATTAGTTTTTATTGTATCATACAACAGAACATGGACTTAAATGAAATTATTTCAACAGTAATTCAGTAAACTGAAATAATTGTGAAGTCTGTTACACAGAATATTACCTAGCTGTACAGCAAACATTACTTAGCTGTATTTCAAACATTTGATTCCTTTAATAATTTGTCCTTTTGTAATATTTATCGTGACTGCAGAATGCAAAGTTCATGAAAAGTAGTATTAAAAGCAATCCTGTTAATAGAATGATTTGTGCAATTGCATAAAAATGTAGTTTTCAATTTTTTGTGCAATTCTTCTGAAAGATTGTTTGAAATATGTCAGAAAACTTGAGCATTTACTACTTAGTAAAGATTCTTCCAAACTTGAAATCTCTTGCAGTGTAAGAAATTTGACCTACATGCCTCATTTCCTAAAGATATCAGGGACAGGATTTTTTCACAGAATTCCAAAGCCTGGTCAAAGCTTTTGAAACAAAATGAGAAATCTGAAAGAGGGTGGAAGTAGCATAGCAAAAACTTTGATCCTAATCTATGCTATGAAGGAAGAAAGGAAAACAAATCAACTCTTTTGGTGTCAAGAAGCCAAAACCCTAAAGACATTTGCTTCTATGATCACAGACACCAGATCTAAAGTCTAGAATTCTTTTAGCAAAGTTTACAGGTGGAATACTTAAAAGACTACAGAATACTACTGTTCTAATTAGTGTTTAGTTCAGAAACATCTCAAGTGCATAGTCTAAAGAAATAACTATCACCTGCTCTTTCACTGTGATGATTTAAACATTATAGTTTTGACTTAGAGGTTTGCAAAAGTAGACGCAACCAGCCAATGGCGTTCCCAATGACATCTGTATAAGAAATATAGAATGAAAACCTTTACTAAATTCTATGTCTTATTAAAGACAGAGGAAATTCAAATTTTAATAATCTATGTATGGTACTGTAGCATTATCATGAATTAATATTATAGTAGCTCCACTATGAATTTCTACTTCAAGAAATATAACATTTACCAAGGTGTCTTTAAGACATGGATATTGGTTTCGTATTTCAGTTCACCCTAATATTTTGAAGTAAAGCAAGTACAAACAGCAGAAATATTCTATATTAACAATAGTCTGCAAGGAAATTAAACACTTGACTGAGTGTCATATATGGAAGTGCAGGATAGATTTGAAACCATAAAGGATTAAAGTGCACAGTATGATAAAACTAACTCAAATTGTATTAAGAACAAAATATAACAAGTTTATAAACCACCATTTTTATTTTTTCCAAAGTTATCACCTCACAGATGCATAAGAACACTTAAAACTCTTCTTTCATTTTGAAATACATCTCTGAGTATGTTATGATAATTTTTTTTATACATTCATAGTTAATATCTGATTTAATTTTAGAGTATATTTTTAAAAAGAATAAAGGATTCTGCAACTCAAAATCATTCAAACTTCCAACACACAAATTTATAACGGCCTATTTTTAGTATGAATTAAAAAAAAATACAAAAACCACAACAAACTTCAAAGTTGAAAGAGCCAGATTCTTTAATGATAAGAACTCTTTTCCACTAAACATTAAATATAATCTAAATACAGTCATTTTCTGTTTGCTTTTAGTTTTAAGAAGTAATTGGACAAAATGCATTGCTATGCAAGTATGAAAAAGTGAATCCATTAAAAGCTGGAGCCATTTATAAGCATCTTTTTATAAGTCCTTATTTAATACAGCAGAAAAATACAAGAAAGGGAGAATAAGAAACAAGAGAAATAATTAAAAACTATTCTGCTTAATAGAAGCTATTATGGATTTTCTTTTTTCAGGAAAAATCATGCAGAATAACTTACTTTCTCCACTGTTTAATTTGTTCAGGATTTGTGTACTCTTTTAGACATTCAGTAATGTGGTCCCCAATTTTGATTAGGCACTGTCTAGTATGCTCCAATTGTTCCCTTTCAGAAAGGCCTTTCTCTGGTCTATCCAGTTGTTTCAATGCTGCTTTGACAGGTCTCATTCTTTCTTTACACTATAAAATGTAAAAAAGGAATACATTAATTCAAAGGAAAATAAAAAGATAGTAAAAATTGTAAAACATGTCCCACCCTTATTGTGCTATTTATATAGGCAAAGACAGTACTGTTGTAAGGCAAATGAAAAACAAGTCTTCACTCACAGCTCTTTTAGTTTTGTTACAAGGTTTCATTTGGAAAAAGTAGTATTTTAAATCCAGTTGAAAATTTACTCCTATATGAAACCATTAGATTGCATGTAATAAATATTAAAGGTTTAAGAAAGCACTAATTTAATATAAAAAAAAATTCTCAGGGAAAGGAATTATAACTAGGTTTTACAATCATGGGTTTAACTTTCAGCACAAGTACATAGGACAAGACTTATTTTTAGGACCTCAAAAGCTATACAAACACAGTGTCAAGATTAAATATGAGAATGTTTAATGTATTTTACGTAGATACTTTCTGCAACAATGAAACTTGGCATTCAACAGAGGAGCAGCATTCCTCTGAGCAGTTTTTAAGCCTGAGTTCTCTGCAGATACTGACAGAAACTGAGCTATCTAGGATAAAGCTAGCTTAGGTGTGCCTAAATTAGTAAGAGCGATGACAACACAGATGTATCCATAGATATATTTCATATGTGCATTCTTGAATTTTCACACTAATTCAAACGTGTTAATAGTAAATGCAGATAAACCAGTTAGCATGTTCTAAATTATAGACACTTGCTTGGAAATACCATTCAGTCACAATGGCAAGGTGGACAGATGAAATGCATATTTTTACTTGTCACAAGGTAGACAAGTCAAACGAGTTAGCCTCAACAACCCACAACAGTAAATGTAAGAGTGCACCCTCAGCAAGTTTGCTGATGACACCAAGCTTGGTGGCGCAGTTGACATGCTGGAGGGAAGGGATGCCATCCAGAGGGACCTGGACAGGCTGGAGAGGTGGGCTCATACAAATTGCATGAGGTTCAACCAAGCCAAGTGCAAGGTCCTGCACCTGGGATGTGGCAACCCCAGGCACAAATACATGTTGTGTGGAGAATGGCTGGAGAGCAGCCATGAGGAGAAGGACTTGGGAGTGCTTATAGATGAGAAGCTCAACATGAGCTGGCAATGCACGCTGGCAGCCCAGAGAGCCAACCGTGTCCTGGGCTGCATCAGGAGAAGTGTGGCCAGCAGGTCTCGGGAGGTGATTCTGCCCCTCTACTCTGCACTCGTGAGACCCCACCTGGAATACTGTGTCCAGCTCTGGAGTCCTCAACACAGAAAGGACATGGACCGGCTGGAACAGGTGCAGCGGAGGGCCACGAAGATGATCGGAGGGATGGAGCACCTCTCCTATGAAGACAGACTAAGGGAGCTGGGGCTGTTCAGCCTGGAGAAGAGAAGGCTCCGGGGAGACCTTATAGCGACCTTTCAATACCTGAAGGGTGCCTATAGAAGAGCTGGAGAAGGACTCTTTGACAGGAAGTGTAATGATAGGACAAGGGGAAATGGTTTCAAATTGGAAGAAAAAAGATTCAGATTAGATATCAGGAAGAAATTTTTTACTATGAGGGTGGTGAGACACTGGAACAGGTTGCCCAGGGAGGTTGTGGATGCCCCATCCCTGGAGGTGTTCAAGGCCAGGCTGGATGGGGCCTTGAGCAACCTGGTCTAGTGGGAGGTGTCCCTGCCCATGGCAGGGGGGTTGGAACTCGATGATCTTTAAGGTCCCTTCGAACCCTAACCATTCTATGATTCTATGATAATGCTAATTAGATTGCATCTGACCGTGTCATAATGATGAATATATCTTCTGGAACAGAGGGCCTGGCCAAAAAAAAGTTCTATACGCAAACTCAACCTAGAACTGCTCCCACTAAGGAAGAGAGGCATGTCTGTATATCCAGAATCAAAAATATGAGGGGTTTTGGAGAACATCACCATCACTGTGTCAACATCTAGGGACAACTCAAAAATCAGTGAAACTGTTCCATTACCAGTTCATGCCATTAAGTAATTAAGCAGCTACATTACATATTGCACTAACCACAGCTTAAAGCAACCTTTAAACAGACAGTTTACCAAGTACACCACTTAAGCATAGAGGTGAACAGAGAAGCATAATTGTACATGGGAATCGAGTGATTATCAGTCACCTATCCACACACGAGATATCCTAGAAATGATGGATGAATCATATAACATTTAGATAAAAAACAAAACAAAAACCCCCACATACATAAACCGGTCAGTAACATACTGATGAGAAAACAAGACAATTTGCCTCTCACGGCCAGCACTACAGTAGACCCAGTAAACCTGTCTGGCAGTAACAGACAACTGTTGAGGCCTGAATGATAGAAATTCCACAGCAGAAAAGTAGCTGCTCAAAGTAACTCCTCAGCATCTTTCCAAAGTCTCCAATCGACCTATAAAATTTTACATAGATTGAGTTTAACTACCTTTTTTTCTTCCAATATTGATTTTGTTGTGGTCAAAAGTAGTGATATAACTGAAATTCTTTTGGTATCAGAGATATTACTCTGGCAAGATATTTCTAAACTACAGCAGCTGCATTAAAATGCATTCATTTCTGTCCTTTAAGAAGCAGTATCCATGAATTATTCTTGAGGATGGATCTTTACAGTCTGTATTTAAAACTATTCAGAGCATAAATGACTAGACAAATACTCTTCACTATACTGCATAAATGCAATAAAACAAAACTGCTGGCCTCAAAACAAAATTGACTTTAGTAAAATGTCGATAACGCTTCACTGATCTAAGATTTTACTGGCAATAAATATCTGTGCTATAATGCCTAATAGCAGAATCAAGAACATCAGAAATTGTGTTCATTTAGAATATCAAGTGTAAACACTAAGTTATCAACAAGGGACTTACCACACTGAATGTCTTCTGATCCAGTTCTTCAGATTCTTCAGATATAGGAACCGGTTCACTAGTTGCAGTAATATGAACTGGAATATCCAACAATGAAACTTTTTTATTTTTTTCTTTATTTTCAGATTTGATTTCATTTACCTAAGAACAAAAAATGAAAATGTATCTGATAAGCAAACCTTATTTTTGGGCTGGAATTATACTGTAATTAGGCAATCACTGTAATTACTGAATTCTCTTCAATAATAACAAGAAAAAAAATAAAATCTGGCATTCAATGACAGTACCTTTTATTTTCTCTCTCCAAGGGATGGAGAAGAACAATGGACAAGTTTCTTGCACTACTTGCGCTCTCAGTCCCACTAAGCTATGCATCTTTAAAGAGGTAATTCCCCATTTCATTTGCCTGTCCTTGTAGTTACAAGTGGTAAAAATAAAACTTCAAATGATGCAAAAGATTTCAATGAAATGACAACTGTAAAGTAAATGACCTTTTCAATTCAAAATTGTTCACAAAATCCTGGTGGCCTTTTCTAGTGCTATATAAGAAAAATAAACCTAGTTACCTTTTCTTCCTTTACTTCTTTTTCTTTCTGTGCAGATTCTTTTACTTTGTTTTCTCTTTTTTCTTTAATATGTTTTAATTCTTTCTTATCCTCTTTTTCTTTTTTCTCCCTTTTCAAATCCCTCTTATTTTCTTTTGTCTCTCTTTTTTCTTCGGCTTCCTTCTTTATACCAATATCTGGCTCAGGCTTTTCTTCACTTTCTTCTGCTGCTTTTATTTTTTTATGTGGATGTTTGACTGAAACAATCTCATCCTGCAATACACAAGCATATGTGTCACATCAAATTGAGTTCCCATCTATAAAAGTTTTGTAACCATCAGATTAAAATGTACTTTTTATCTATGTATGATTTCTTGAGAATTAGGTTTAACCCCTATCAAATGGAGCCAGATGCAGTTGCCGAAACAAAATGAGGACTACTGACTCATTTCCTTGATGGGACACAAGTACTGATTGGGCAGCGGTAATGGGGGGGTGTGAGAAATTAAGTCCATTTAACTTTCATATTCCCAAAGAAATCTGCCCCTGTAAAAGGTAGTTAAGCTGTAAAGAGCTAAAACTAGTAAGAAAGTAGGCATCACAAAACTGAGCTGATTTTTCAGGCCATGGTGATGATAAAAGACCTCTGTTCTGGTTAGCTTTGTTCCAGTAACTTTTTACTGACCACAAGTTAACCATTCACAGTCACAGGAGAAGGGAACAGAGTTCCAAATTTCTCTTTTCCAGATGTGTTCTGAAGAATCTGGTGTTCTTTCAGCTACCTTCAAAGTCACAAAATTAGGCACAACATAGCCCCTAAACTTCATAAATTTAAATGACCCAACAAAAACAGAGGCCTAAAGGAATACATCAGAAGTAATAAAAACATAACAAAATTGAGTAGTCTATTAGAATTAAAGTCCTGACATACACAGACATTCAATTGCATGTCTCAAAACATCATGTATCCATGTTGTTCTTTCTAATTAGATTTTTTTTTCCTGAGCCTGAACAAAAGTTGCTACCTGAAGAATCATTAGCAGTAGTAATAATGGATTAGTCAGAAACATTAGTTTTATGTTCAGATGTTACATTAAAATTGCATTTCTAGCAGATACAATGCTCAAGTCTTTAAAGAACATTGAAATTGCACAGCATCACTTGCAATTGGGCGACATTATTTTATGATATTATAATTTGGAAAAGTAATCATAATGTCTGAGCTACAATCTTATCATTAAATTAAGATTGATATAATCTTCCATGTGATTATATTGATGCAATATTAACTGCCACAGAAGGAGGATGCCATTCAAGTGCTTCAATTTTATTAAGTTAAATAGAAAGTGCTACTAATAGAAACAACTGAATAGCCATCTTTAGCATATGAATGATGTTTACCTCATTATCCTCATCATCTTCATCAGATTTTTCTGAGGGTGGTGATGAGGAGTCACTTTTTATTTCTTCTTTAATTTTTGCAGCCTTTGTTGCTCTATTCTTCTTAGTTCTTGTTTTCCTCCTCTTTGAATTGCCCTGAATGCAAATTTGTACCTTTATTACACTTGTACACTGACAAGTGTCTTTGCACCACAGTTGCAGAATAAGATTTGGTTTTTATGTTAAAGAAAGCATTCATTTAATTTATTGCCACTAATTTCCACCACTTTTCTCAGAAGTGGAGACTGAGCCTAATGCAACACTAGAAAATATATACAAATAAGAGAGAGTAAAACAATATTAAACTTGCAATTCATTCATTGAATTCATAGCCTCATACAATATCATTAGCAATACAGAAAAATCACACAAAGCAAAGAAGAATGGAACTAAGAATAAAACAAGTATCTGCTGACATGCCCGTAAGCATATTATGTTCTCTCACTACTGTATATCAAGCTTTACTTACTGCACCAGTAAGTCTTTGCGCTTCTTTTCTTGCAAGGTCTTTATTCAGTAATTTAATGAGGTAATCTGCACGGGTCTGTAACTGCTTGGCCTGAGGTTTCTTATCTGGATCATCAGGTAAAATCTGAGGAGAGCAATGGTAGTATCAACTACAAGTACACATTATCAAATTAGGAAGATGTTAGTCTGGAGCACTGGGAACAGAAAAAGCTGAATTAAAAAAAAAAAAAAGGTAAAAAACCAATCCACTCCAACTATACCTGACCAATATGCCAGCATGCTTCAAAGAATGGAGAATTTCTTAAATGTTTTATTTTTCCCCAAACACACAACTAACGTGGTCTTGGAAATGGTCTCACAAAGTTTACAGGAAACTCAAGAAACTAGCCTCAGATTTCTGTTTCCACTCTCATAGTTTATCTAAAAACTTCAAAGCTCCTGTACCACTGTCACCCACAGATTTCCTAGTTCTGCCTTCTGCTTCTAAATGCATTAACTCATCACCACAGGATATTTCAGAATCCAAAAATATGAATGAGTGGTTTCATAAAACAAGCAAATTAATGGAAGGCAGGGACAGGATATCATTAAACAGATTTGTATACAACCCTGTCTCCTCAAATCCCAAAGCTACGGGTTGATATCAGTCTCACTGAGTTTGCTTCACTCGTCTTTCCCTAAATGTTTCTCACTTCTAAGCAGCCATTGTGCTACGTCTACTCTGATGAGTACAGCTATTCTCATGTTGTGAATGAAAGACAATTTCAAGCAAAGAAACCAGGGATAGGAAAACCAAACCAAAACCCCAAAACAACTGTCCCTCCAAAAGATCAAGAAGAAAATTAACACAACTAGAGCATTTAAACTAGGGAAACAAAAGACAGAAGAGAGAGAATTCAGGTGACAGAGATCCAAATACATAGAAATACAGAAACATAAGAGACTCTAAGAAGGTATACTTCAACTGAATACACAAAATCTTGAAATCTAATAATTTACCAGAAGGATACAAAGGAGTACAACTGACCTAACTTCTGTGCATTTTCAGTTATCATAAAATAAGCTCTTTTAGTAACTGTTCTTATTAGCATTATTACCTAAACAAAAAAAAAGTCCTTGATGAAATTTTGTAGATGACATACCTTCTGTGTCAAACTGAGATCAGGATCCATTTTTATCATTTCCCAACTGCCATAGCCATATTCATAGATACCTATTAAGAGATTGGAATCATCTTCCTTACCCCAGTCTATATCAAAATGAGCTGCCTTGGTATGGCATGGGATGACGTATCTAGTAGAAATAAATTAGAAACATAAATAAGCAATCTTCTTCAACTTAGAAAGGGAGAGGGGAACACACCACATATCACTAAGATCCTGGCATACTTTGGCATATTTAGGTAAGCAATTCAGATATCTATCAGGTTTTCTTACAATTTCTATAAAATATTGAAATAAGTACCGAAACATGTTTTAAAGCAGATCAAGATTAAGATATAAAGAACATCAGACAGGTCATGGATTGAGTAAGACCTGGTTAACCATGAAGATAAGCTTAAAATATAATTCAAGTGTAATTTCTAACTGAATAAGCAGATAGTCTAGGGACTGTGATACACTAAAAAGTTCAGAGGGCTAAACAACTACCAACAATTATCATCTGCTCCACTTTGACAGACATTGCTTTCTCTCAGGCAGAGGTGACACAAAGCAGCTCCTCAACAAACCTAATTTCTAGTTTGGAATAATTAAGAGTAACTGAACCCAGTCCCCAATGAATACAGTTCAGAAGCCAAAGCAAATATTGGCTTCTAAGGAGAGGGAAGAAAGAATAAAGGATGTGGAGCAGATTTCTGCTGCCAGTTCTTAGAGGGAATGGAGCTACACTGGTGTCCCAGTGTGCTTAGAGTCTAGATTGCTTAAATATATACATAAAAGCCTTGAATAAATTTCTACATTATGGTTTCCTTTAGGAAAAGAAAAAAAAATACCTTTTCCTTTCTTCTGGATCTGAAGGAATGGATTTGTGCAATGGTGCCAATTCTTCTTCATGAGAGATGACTAGCTTTGCATTCACCTGTACTCCTGATATTCGGAATGTTGGGCCTTTAACTTTCCCAAGTCTACCTCCTTAAAATAAAGGACCAAATTATTAAAATATTTAGCCTTTATGTGTATCTTATAGACAAACATAAAGAAAAAAGAAAGCTTGATGCTATAGCAGCAGACATTCAATTATAGCAAATGACTTGTTCTTAACCAAACACTTAAATTAAACCCCAGAAACCCAAGGTATTCCAGATAATAATAGCAGATTAATTTTAAATTTCATGGTACAGCAAAAACATGCTGCATTCTACTGCGACAACTCAGGCAAGGGGGGGGGGGGAAACAAAACCAGAAAGTCTTCTTACTGTAATCTTTTTTTCTAAATCACCTATCATGCTAACATTTTGTTTATGTTTTCCCCTAACACAATTGTTTTACTATAATCAGAGTGCAAGAATTATTCAGATCTCTTGACACTTTTTATTCCTCTCCCCCACCCCCACACTTCACCTGCTCTTTCTTGTCCAAAGGAATTGTCCTTTAAAGCCTTAATGCATCCATTATGTACAAGTTCTCCAAGACGTCTAAGGTCCGTCTCAGATTTATCAACTAGCTCAGCATCTCTAGCTATAGCATCCAACCTGTAAGAAAACAAATATGATTTTGCAGCTCTAAAACTAGTATTATGAATGACTCCTTCAGATTTTGAAACTAGAGAAGTGATGGTGTAAGTTATCATTCACCCATACTTCCTATGCTGTGTACAATTTTGATTCATGCAGTTAAAAGCAGCTATATAAAAGAATACAGAAACTATAAAAAAGGGTGCTTCACATAGAGGACAATACAACCAGAACTATAAGGGACACTAACTAGACAGTTTTGAGTTACATTACTACACATTCTTTTAAATAGAAAATGAACTGTTACATATAATAAGATCACATAGACTATAAATACTATACATACTATTAAAGAAAATGAAGGTGGGAAATTATTCTCAACATAGAGAGTAATACAGAAAGCTTAAAATAAGAACTGACAATGAGAAAAATGCAAAACTAGCAGTTAGTCTGTCGAAAGACTATGGCTTTATTCACTCTATCAAACAAGAAAACCATTGTCATTAATGCAGTTTAAACAAGACAGTAGGCAAAGTATAAAGAAAAACAAGCAGAAAACCAAGCCAGACTCATCCCACAGGGAAGTCAGCTGCCTCCCTGGGGCCAGGATTAAGTATATAAAGAGAAAACTCTCTACCCTAGTTTGGCCCTCAGATTACTACCCATTACTGATATTTCAAGCAGGCGGTGATGAGGTAGCTACCAGAAGTCTAAGGGCAATGAAGAGAGACTTCAGGGCCCTGGGACAGCTGGTTAAGGGATCAGGAGCACAAGTAGTGTTCTCCTCTATCCCACCAGTTGCAGGGATTGATGAGGGGATAAACAGGAAGAGCCATCATTAACTCTTGGCTCCAAGACTGGTGCAACCGGCAGAACTTTGGTTTCTTTGATCATGGGTTGATCTACAGGACACCAGGCATGCTGGCAACAGGTGGGGAAAAGCCTAACCAGAAGGGGAAGAAGGGCTCATTAAAAGGGCTTTAGACTAGGTTTGAAGGGGGATGGGGATGAAACTGGGATTACTAAAGTGGAGCCTGGGAACAGCATGCCAGTGCTTGTGGGTAAAAGTGCTAGCAAGGTCTTGCAGTCTGTTGTCTTAGTGGAGGTGGGGGATGGTGATCCATGTGGTAGTAAAGACATGAGGGGTAGTAATAGGTTGGCAACTACAGAAGGGTCTGAGCGTGTTCAGGTGGGAATTAGGGCTTGTCCCCCCAAAAAAGTGGCAGGACAATTAGCCCAGCTGAAGTGCATCTACACAAATGCATGCAGCATGGGCAACAAACAGGAGGAGCTGGAGGCCATTGTACAGCAGGAAAACTATGATATAGTTGCCACCACAGAAACGTGGTGGGAAGACTCACACAACTGGAGTGCTGCAATAAATGGCTACCAACTTTTCAGAAGGGATAGGCAAGGAAGGAGAGGTGGTGGGGTGGACCTCTATAGTAGGGACAGTTTTGAATGCCTAGAACTTAACAATGTGAATGACAGTGTTGAGCGTTTATGTGTAAGAATCAAGGGGAAGGCCAAGAAGGCAGACATCATGGTGGGAGTTTGTTACAGACCCCCCCCCAACCAGGAAGTAGAGGTTGATGAAATATTCTATAAGCAGCTGGCAGAGGTCTCGCAATCGTTCACCCTTGTTCTCGTGGAGGACTTCAACTTCCTAGATGTCTGCTGGAAATATAACACAGCAGAGAGGGAACAGTCCCGGAGGTTCCTGGAGTGTGTGGAAGACAACTTCCTAACACAGATGGTGAGGGAGCCAATCAGGGAAGCACCCTACTGGACCTGCTGCTTGTTAACAGAGAAGGTCTTGTGGGGGATGTAAAGGTTCAAGGTCATCTTGGGCAGAGTGATCACGAGATCATAGAGTTTTCAATTCTTGGAGAAGCAAGGCAAGGAGCCAGTAGAACTGCCACCTTGGACTTCCGAAGGGCAGACTTTGGTCTGTTTAGGAGCATGGTTGAGAGTGTCCCCTGGGAGACAGTCCTGAAGGGCAAGGGTGCCCAGGAAGGCTGGTCATACTTCAAGGAGGAACTCTCAAAAGCACAGGAGAAGGCCATCCCCAGGTCCCAAAAAACAAGCTGACGGGAAGAAGACCAGCCTGGCTAAATAGGGAGCTTTGGCTGGACCTCAGGTATAAAAGGAAAATTTACGATCTCTGGAAAAGGGGGTTGGTAACTTATGAGCAATACCCAAGACGTAGTGAAGCTATGCAGGGGGAAAATTAGAAGGGCCAAAGCTCAAGCAGAACTTAACTTGGCCACTACAGTTAAAGATAATAAGAAGAGGTTCTTTCAGTATATCAATAGAAAAAGGCAGACTAGGGAAAATGTAGGCCCACTGATGAATGAGGGGGGCGCCTTATTGGTGGAAGTCACGGAGAAGGCAGAGTTACTGAATGCCTTCTTTCTTTGGTCTTCACTGCTAAAACTGACCCTCATGAATCCCCTGGAGACAAGAGGGAAGGTCTGGAGAGAGGAAGATTTTCCCTCTGTAGAGGAGGACTGGGTTAGAGACCACTCGGCCAAACTAGACATCTCTAAGTCCATGGACCTGATGGGATGCACTGGCGAGTGCTGAGAGAGCTGGCAGATGTTATTGCTGGGCCACTCTCCATCATCTTTGAAAGGTCATGGAGAACAGGAGGTGCCTGAGGACTGGAGAAAGGCCAATATCACTCGTCTTCAAAAAGGGCAAGAAGGAGGACCAAGGGAACTACAGGCCAATTAGTCTCACCTCTGTCCCAGGGAAAGTAATGGAGCGGCTCGTGCTGGACGTCATCTCCAAACATCTTAAAGAACAGGAAGTTATTGGAAGTGGTCAACACGGATTTACCAAGGGTAAATCATGCTCGACCAATCTGATAGCCTTCTATGATGTTATAACTGGTTGGTTGGATGAGGGGAGAGCAGCAGATGTCATCTACCTTGATTTCAGCAAGGCTTTTGACACTGTCTCCTGTAACATCCTCATTAGGAAACTGAGGAAGTCGGGGATAGATGAGGGGTCAGTGAGGTGGACTGAGAACTGGCTGTGTGACAGAACTCAGAGGGTTGTAATTCATGGAGCAGGGTCAAGTTGGAGGCCTGTAACCAGTGGTGTCCCCTAGGGGTCAATACTTGGTCCAGTCTTGTTCAACATATTCATCAATGACCTGGACGAGGGGACAGTGTGTATCCTCAGCAAGTTCGCTGATGATGCCAAACTGGGAGGGCTGGCCGACACTCCAGAGGGCTGTGCCGCCATCCAGCGTGACCTGGACAGGCTGGAGAGCTGGGCAGAGAAGAACCTAATGAGGTTCAACAAGGGCAAGTGTAGGGTCCTGCACCTGGGGAGGAAGAACCCCAGGCACCAATATAGGTTAGGGGTGGACCTGCTGGAAAGCACTTCTGAGGAGAAGGACCTGGGGGTCCTGGTGGATAGTAAACTATCCATGAGCCAGCAATGTGCCCTTGTTGCCAAGAGGGCCAATGGAATCCTGGGCTGCATAGGGAAGAGTGTGGCCAGTAGGTTGAAGGAGGTCATTCTCCCCCTCTACTCTACACTGGTGAGGCCACAACTGGAATACTGCGTCCAGTTCTGGGCTCCCCAGTTCAAGAGAGACAGGAAACTACCAGAGAGAGTCCAGCGTAGGGCAACAAAGATGATTGAGGGATTGGAGCATCTCCCTGATGAGGAAAGGCTGAGAGAGCTGGGACTCTTTAGCCTGGAGAAGAGAAGGCTGAGGGGAGACCTTATTAATGCTGACAAGTATCTAAAGGGCGGTTTGAGGGAGGATGGAACCGGACTCTTTTCAGTGGTTGCCAGTGACAGGATGAGGGGCAATGGGCACAAGCTGGAACATGGGAAGTTCCATTCAAATATGAGAAAAAACTTCTTTATGGTGAGGGTGACAGAGCCCTGGAACAGGCTGCCCAGGGAGGTTGTAGAGTCCCCTTCTCTGGAGATTTTCAAGACCCGCCTGGATGCCGTCCTGAGTGATGTGCTCTGGGCAATCCTGCTTTAGCAGGGGAGTTCGACTAGATGATCTCTAGAGGTCCCTTCCAACTCTGATGATACCGTGATTCAAAATTTAAAGATTTGTCGAACTGGCTATCTATGTTCATACCATATATGAAGAAAAGAAAAAAAAAATTAAATTAAATTCATGTTATAGTTAAGGCAAAAGATTAGGCACACTATTTTCTCTTCAACCTAAAGTTTCTTGGTGTATTGTTCTAATTTTAATGAAGACAAGGTTCCAAGTTGCTATACAAATATAATCAAATACGTTTACCTTTCAAGTGGGCCACCAAATTTCTTGTAACTCTTGATAAACCTAGTAACAAAAAATAATTTTGCAGTTAAAAAACATATGCTTAACTACACTCATTTTAAAAATGTATTTGTAAAGTCTTAGTACAAGTCTATGTGGACAATGCAAAGAAAATAAGAACTAGAGACTAGGACAGCCTTGTGTATCAAGATAACCCACATTTAAAGCCAGAATTCTATTTGGTTTAATAACTGATGTAAACAAAATAATAGAAGATACAATTTATTTCAAAAATTACTTTACTAATTAGTTTCACAAGACAAAGGATTCAGCAATGTGATGTGTCTAATTATAAAAATCAAATGTGGTTTTATAATAAATAGAGAATTCGGACATTATGTTAGGCCTCATAATAAAGAGGAACTAGCTGCAATTTTAAGGTGGCTTTAAGACTTAGGAAAACATATGAAAGATAAAGGAATGCAAGCACAAGAATACCCCTGACAAAAGCAGCAAACCATTATGTTAGATGAAATGAAAAGGAAACAAGGCTCTTTAAGGTTATTTATATAATAAAAAATATTTTATAAGCGTTACAGTATTTTAGAGAAACATACTAAAATTACAGAAGCGAAGTACCATTTCACAAACCACTCGAAGTAAAGCAAAACAATTTCTCCTCCTATGAAAGAAGTATTTTTAGCACCAAATATTGATGGGACCAGCTGTACAGATTCACTTATTTACTGGTTTTCACTGAGATAAAGTTAATTTTCTTCAGAGCACCATACCTGCTTATGACCAAAGCAGTGTTGATAACATGGGAATGTTTTAGTTATTGCTGAGCAGTGCTTACACACAGTAAAGGCCTTTTCTGCTCCTCACACACCTCTGACGGCAAGTAGGCTGGGGGTGCACAAGAAGTTGGGAAGGGACACAGCCAGGACAGCTGACCCCAACTGACCAAAGGGATATTCCATACCATATGACATCATGCTCAGCAATAAAAAGATGGGGAACAAGGAGGGAGAGGGGACGTTCGGTGTTATGGCATCTGTCTTCCCAAGTAAACGTTACACATGATGGAGCCCTGCTTTCTGGGAAATGGGTAAATGGGAATGGGAAGTAGTGAATGAATTCCTTGTTTTGCTTTGCTTGTGCACACAACTTTTGCTTTGCCTATTAAACTGTCTTTATCTCAGCCCATGAGTTTTCTCATTTTACCTTTCTGATTCTCTCCCCAGTCCCTCTGGGGGAGTTTGATCGAGCAGCTGTGTGATGCTTAGCTGCATGATGCTTAGCTGCCTACTGAGGTTAAACCACAACAACCTATCAAAATGGATTTTGTATTTTTTTTATTTTTATTCTTAAAAAGCACTGTATAACATTAATTCATTTACAATGGCAAGAAATTTAAAAACTCACTGAACCTTTTGTAGGTATTTCCACAAAAATGTCCATATTGTTTCTTCAACTACAGTTTTTAGGTTAAATGATGGGAAGTAGAATATTTTGTTTGTTGGGTTAAAAAAATAAAGCTCACCCATTTTAGAAACTTTTTTGAAACCACTGTCTTCAGGGGATGCAGGAAGAATAAAAGACTGTAAAACAATTGAGAACATTTTTCGAACCCAGCGTTATCCCTCACCAAAAAAGGTTCAAATTCTGGACGTAACAGCTCTATATGTCAGCATCCCAAACTACACAGAGTAAAGCCTTAAATGTCTAGAATAAAAATTTTCAACTAAATTCAGGAAAAATAGACCATTTTCCATATTTTCAAACTCTAAAATGATAAAAAAATATGTTTTTTCCCTTTAAATATACATCTTCCCCCACATCTTACCGCCTAATCTCTGCATCGCTAAATCCTTTAATATTTTCTCGAGGAATAGTTCGTGGTCGTCCACGTTTTTTTGGTCGTTTTCTTTCTGAGATGGAGTCACTATCAGATCCGGAATATCTTCTGCTCCTACTGCGTTTCCCTTCACTTCCATTAAAGCTGATCTGGAATTTCAGATTAAGTAGTTCAAAGCTACATGACTAAAACATTTTATTAATGTGTTATCTAGCCTGTCAAAAATGGGGAGGAAGAGGGGGGGCACCATGTGTGAAAACCACCCAACCCAAAAGTACAAGCCAAAACAACAGCAACAAAAAACCAAACAAACAACAACAAAAATAAAAATCAAAGTTAGTTGGTCAAAACCCAGAGATACCTGCTTTGCACAGTTTCTCATCCTTGGGAGCATATATATTTCTTCAAGCTCTTTTTGTCTTTCTTCCTCTTCTATTCGTCGCCGCTGGACTTCTGGAATGATATCTTCCCAGTTTCTTAAATTTTGTTCTGGTTCCAACTCAATGTCATCTTCATCCATATTGGAAAAGTTAGCCACCTTATGTATTGGAAGTATTTTCACCAAATCAATACATGATTTTGTTTAAAAAAAAAATCAGTAGTTAATATTTTTAGGAAAATTTAGTTTAGAACAGCATATTTTATTTATTTATATATACACAAAATGTACACATATAAAATGCTTCATGAAGCACTGTCTCTAATTAAAAGTATTTTCATATATGAAACGCACACACTTCATGCAACATGGCCGAACATAAAGATGATAATATTTTTCTTCTTTTACAAATTGAATAATGTAGAAATACTATGAAATGCCTCCCCATTATCTGTGATTGTTGTTTAATTTCCTTCAAAGCAGAAAGCAAATCTAACTGAATACCCGAGTTAATATGAAATTATAATAATGTAGAACTAACCAAACATTAATGAAGTGTAGAAATCACAATATGTTGCAAATGAATGATTAGCAGGAAAGTGATTTAGTACTCTACTGATCTAAAAAAATCCTGCCCTGCTTTAAACGCAAAATAAGAAAAAACACAACACACATACCAAACCTAAACAACAATAAAAAGATCCACACAAAAAAAAAACCCAAACCACCACACACAATTTGGACCCACTTAATATTTTAAGTGTTAACCAGTTAAGCATATCTGGCATTCACGTTTACATGGGGGCTTAAAGGAATTTCTAAAAGTCATCAACTAAGAAATCCAAACTTCATTCTCTGTTTCCAGAAGTACCACAGGTGCTTAACAGCATAAAGCATTAAATGAAAAACAGCCCTCCCCAGTATTCTAATAATTAAATCAGACTAATGTATTTGTAAATCTCTTTCTTATTTTGTTAGCAAAATACATTATGTATTTTTAAATGTTTGCACTGGCAGTATAGGTGAACCCTGTACAGGTGAAAAGACACTCTATGCCAAAGAGTTGACTTATTGTTGTACCTATTTCATAAGAATAAAGAAAAGAAGAATAGATGCACAAAGGAAGAAGAAGAAAAAGTAACATTTCTAAAGGAAAATATAATTAAGAGAAGAGGGACGGAATAGAGCAATACCTTGAACTGTGAAAGCAACTCATCTCCTACAGTTAGTGGGCCTGGCTCATTTTCTCGAGTTTCAGCTCTCTTCAGGATTTCATCTATATCCATTTCCTGAAACAGAAGTTTCTCTTTACAACAAAAGAATTCAAACACATTTTTACTTTCTCTGTCCATCAAGTGTAGATGCACTGTTCCATCTACCTGAGGCTCCTCCTCTTCCCCTTCAGGTTCTTTAAAAAGTTCCTCAGCACCGAACTTCAAAATTGCTGATAACTCTTCCTTATTAAAAGGTGTTGAGCTAAAATACAGAGAGTTTCAGATAAATACTTCATCTTAGTGAATTTTTTCAAATTACTATAACCATGAGTCAAGCAAACTTCCTTTTGACTTAAATAAAAGCTATATTTAATATGCCAAAAACTGTACAAAGACAATATACTTTACAGTATTTACTTATGTAAATCTTTATCACATACAAGTAAAATAACTTGCATTTTTACTCACTCAGGTACACTTAAGCATAAGTTAATATGAAAGAATAAACAAATGTACCTGGAAGGAGTAGAGCCGGTATGTAGTACAGTTTTCCCTGTTGTGTCCATTCTCTGAATTACTAGGTGATCTAACACCATCTTTTTCTTGGCTCTTTCAAGTATATCTTCTTCTACTGATCCTTTTGTGACTAGCCGATAAATATTAACCTATGCATATTATAAAAAAGGCTTTATTTACATGCTCACAAATTACACATGAAAACAATATTCAGATGAAGTTAACAAAAAATCCTTGAGCAACAACAGGGAGAAATGTTAGTCATGATTACAAATCTTCTAAATCTTATTGAACTAGTATTTCATATATGAAACTAGTCAATCATTTTACCATGTTCTCTAACATAAATTATTTTAAAAAAAAAAAAGGAAGAAATCCTTAAGACCCCTCCTCTTTAAACTTCTGTGATTAGGCACAAGCATGGCCACAAGGAAAAATGTTGTATCTGATTACTGCTTGAAGTCTTCTGCAAGAAAGAAACTATGAAGAACTACGAAGTATTGGACTTCATTAACATTAAGTAAAATAGATGCCTGAAGTTATTTTCTAGAATGACATGATGCCAATGAACATGGGACAAGTCCACAACTCTTCTCCCTATCCATCCATATACAACGACTGCCATGCAAATTATAATTTTTTTTTAAAGGCAAATTAGCATTCTTAACATTTTTAGACATTCTTGGCAAGTATTAGCTATTCTCAAAATACATAAGAATGGTGATGGCCCAGACAGCTTATGGCTACCATTTGAAACCCTCCTTCAGGTTTGAAGATTAAAAGACAAGTGTGCACACCTGTTTCTTCTGTCCAATTCTATGGGCTCTAGCCTGCGCTTGCAGATCATTCTGTGGATTCCAGTCAGAATCAAATATAACTACAGTATCAGCAGATGCCAAGTTTATACCTAATCCTCCAGCTCTGGTAGACAGCAAAAAGCAGAAGTCCTGAAATTATAAAATAAGAAATAGTTTTATATATATTAGCTATAATATAGTTGAAGGAAGCAATATGACACTTCTTTATATGCTCTGTGGAGCACACTATGAACTCATACACTTCTGTAAGTATATCATGAACATATATTAGACTTGTAATACAATAAGGTGCTCGCCATGGCTAGAGCCAGTAGATTGCTATTAGAATAGAAGAGACTAGAAAATTTCAGTTGGAAGGGACCTACAACAATCATCTAGTCCAACTGCCTGACCATCTCAGGGCTGACCAAAACTTAAAGCTTATTATTATGGGCATTGTCCAAAGGCCTCTTAAGCACTGTCAGGCATGGGGCATTGACCATCTCTCTAGGAAGCCTGTTCCAGTGTTTGACCACACTCTCAGTAAAGAAATGCTTCCTAATGTGATCAAGTCTGAACCTCCACTGATGAAGCTTTGAACCATTCCCACGCATCCTGTCACTGGATACCAGGGAGAAGAGCTCAGTACCTCCCTCTCCACTTCCCCTCCTCAGGAAGCTGCAGAGAGCAATGAGGTCGCCCCTCAGCCTCCTTTTCTCCAAACTAGACAAACCCAGAGTCCTTAGCTGTTCCTCATAGGACATGCCTTCCAGCCTTGGTTGGACAAGCCATCAGCTTGGTTGCCCTCGTCTGGATGCATTCGAGTACTTTCACATCCTTCTTAAATTGTGGGGCCCAGAACTGCAAACAATACTCAAGGTGAGGCCGTACTAATGTGAAATACAGCAGGATAATCATCCCACTTGTCTGGCTGGTTATGCTGTGTTTAATGCACCCCAGGATGTGGTTTGCCCTCTTGGCTGCCAGGGCACACTGCTGACTCATATTGAGCCTGCTGTCAACCAGCACCCCCAGATCCCTTTCTGTAGGGCTGCTCTCCAGCCACTCCTCTCCCAATCTATACTCGGCATTACTCCATCCCAAGTGCAGAATCTGGCATTTTGACTTGTCAAATTTCATGCTATTAATCATAGCCTGATGCACTAAACTATCTAGATCCCTCTGGAAGGCCTCTTGTCCCTCAAGAGAATCAACAGTTTGGTATCATTGGCAATCTTGCTAATGGTGCATTCAACTCCTGCACCTAGATCATTGATAAATATATTGAANAATCATAGCCTGATGCACTAAACTATCTAGATCCCTCTGGAAGGCCTCTTGTCCCTCAAGAGAATCAACAGTTTGGTATCATTGGCAATCTTGCTAATGGTGCATTCAACTCCTGCACCTAGATCATTGATAAATATATTGAACAGAACTGCCCTAGAATTGAGCCCTGAGGAACACTGCTGGTGCCCGGTCATCAGCCAGATGCAGCCCCATTCACTACAACCCTTTAAGCCCTGCCCTTCAGCCAATTCTTCACCCAGTGGACCACGTACCTGCTCATCTCACAGTAGGACAACTTGTCCAGAGGATGCTGAGGGACAGTATCAAAAGCCTTACTAAAATCCAGACAAATTACATCCACCACCTTCCCTTCATCCACTAGGCAGGTGACCCTTTTGTAAGAGGAGATCCAATTATCCACTGCTGCTGTTTCACACGGGTACCAGTGATGCAGCTGGAAGCAGCCTAAAGACTATAGAGCCCTGGGAGCAGTGGTCAGGGACTCCAGGGTGCAGGTAGTTGTTTCATCAACCCTCCCGGTCAAAGGGAAGGGAGTTGATAGGGCCAGACAAATCTGTAAAATCAATAAATGGCTATAGGACTGGTACCACAGCTAGGGGTTCAGCTACTTAGAATATGGGACTCACTCTGAGAAACCGGGTCTATTGGGGTTGGATGGGGTTCACCTGTCAGAAAAGGGGAAGAACATATTTGGTCAGAGGCTTGCCAACCTTGTGAAGAGAGCTTTAAACCAGAGTCACTGGTGGAGGGGAACCGCAATCCATCCCATTCCTACCAGTATGATGCTAATACCAGTATTAAATGCCTAGAGCCTGGAGAAGGGTTGTAGGTCAGCAAGAGAGTACCTGGAGTGCAGCGTAAAGGAAAACGAGCCACTCCAGCCAGTAAGTTAGCTCCATCAGGGGCCCAACATAAATGCCTCTATGCAAACGCACAAAGCATAGGGAACAAACAAGAGGAGTTATGGAAGGGCTACGATCATATTGGTATCACAGAGACATGGTAGGATGGTTCCTATGCCTGGAGTGTTGGAATGGAAGGATACAGGCTTTTCAGGAAGGACAGGCAGGGGAGATGAGGAGGGGGTGTTGCCTTCTATGTCAACGACCAGCTGGAGTGCATGGAGCTCTGCCTGGGGATGGATGAGGAGCCAACCGAGAGCTTATGGGTCAAGATTAAAGGGAGGGCAGGGACAGGTGATGTTACAATGGGGGTCTGCTACAGGCCACCTGAATGGGAAGACCAAGTATATGAGACCCTCTATAGACAGGAGCAGTTCCACGTTCCCAAGCCCTGGTTCTCACGAGGGATTTCAACAACCCTTATATCTGTTGGAGGGACAACACAGCAGGGCATAAGCAATACAGGAGGTTCCTGGAATGCATAAACGATAACTTCCTTCTCCAAGTGACAGAGGAGCCAACAAGGAGAGATGCCATGCTGGACCTTGTTCTCACCAACAAGGAGGGGCTGGTGGGGGAATGCAAAGCTCAAGGGCAGCCTTGGCTGCAGTGACCATGAGATGGTGGAGTTCAAGATCCTTAGGGCAGTGAGGAGGGCATACAATAAGCCCACTACCCTGGACTTCAGGAAAGCAGACTTTGGCCAGGAGGTCTGCATGGATGAACATGGAGCTCCTGGACACTCTCAAACAGAAAAAGGAAGCCTACAGAGGATGGAAGCAAGGACAGGTAGCCTGAGAGGAGTACAGAGAAATTGTCTGAGCAGCCAGGGATCAGATTAGGAAAGCTAAAGTCCAGATAGAGTTGATTCTGGCCAGTGATGTCAAGGGCAACAAGAAAAACTTCTATAGATATATCAATGATGAAAGAAAGACTAGGGAAAATGCGGGCCCACTCAGGAAGGAAAAGAGAGACCTGGTCACCCAGGATATGGAGAAGGCTGAGGTACTCAATGACTTTTTTTCCTCAGTCTTCAAGCAAGGGCTCTAACCAGACCACCCAAGTCTCAGAAGGCAAAGACAGGGACTGGGAGAATGAGGTACTGCCCACTGTATGAGAAGACCAGGTTTGAAATCAGCTGAGGGACCTGACGGTGCATAAGTCCATGGGACCTGATGAGATTCATCCCTGGGTCCTGAGGGAACTGGCGGATGAAGTTGCTAAGCCACTATCCATCATATTTTAAAAGTCGTGGCAGTCTGGTGAACTTCCCGCTGACTGGGAAAGGGGAAACATAACCCCCATTTTTAAAATGGAAAAAAAGGAAGACACGGGGAACTACAGGCCAGTCAGTCTCACCTCTGTGCCCGGCAAGATCATGGAGCAGATCCTCCTGGCAACTCTGCTAAGGCACATGGAAAATAAGGAGGTGATTAGTAACAGCCAACATGGCTTCAACTAATGGCAAATCGTGTCTGACAAATTTGGTGGCCGCCTACGAGGGCATTACAGCATTGGTGGACAAGGGAAGAGCGACGGACATAATCTACCTGTACTTCTGCAAAGCATTTGACACTGTCCCACACAACATCCTTGTCTTTAAATTGGCGAGACAGGGATTTGACAGTTTGGCCACTCGCTGCATAAGGAATTGGCTGGATGGCTGCACTCAAAGACTTGTGGTCAATGGCTTGATGTCCAAGTGGCAACCAGTGATAAGTCTATTGCTTTAGGGGTCAATACTGGGACTGGTACTATTGAACATCTTTGCTGGCAACATGGATTTTGGGATTGAGTGCATCCTCAGCAACTTTGCCAATGACACCAAGCTGTGTGGTGCGGTTAACACGCTGGAGGGAAGGGATGCCATCCAGAGGGACCTGGACCCATCCAGCAGGGCCTGTTGCGATAGGGCAATAGTTTTAAATGAAAAGAGGGTAGGTTTAGACTAGATATAAGGAAGAAATTTTTTATGCTGAGGGTAGTGAAACACTGGAACACGTTGCTCAGAGAGGTGGTAGATACTATATCCCTGGAAACATTCAAGGTCAAGTTGGACAGGGCTCTGAACAACCTGATCTAGTTGAAGATGTCCCTGCTCATTGCAGGAGGGGTGGATTAGATGACCTTTAAACGTCCCTTCCAACCCAAGCTATTCTATGATTCTGTGATTCTAAAAGGTGGTTTTTCAAGACTGACCAGCACTCATGGACTCCTAAGCCCTCAAAAGCAGATTCCCAGGGTACTCTGCTAAATAACTCCCTGAATAGCTTAAAGTTTGCTCTCTTGAAATCCAGGGTAGCAACTTTGCTGTCCTTTTTTCCCATTATGCTGAAAATTTTAAACTCAACCTTTTCATGATCCCTGTGGCCAAGACAGCCACCTACCAACACATCCCCCACGAGTCCTTCTCTATTCACAAACAGCAAGTCTAGGGAGGGCATCTTTCCTAGTTGGCTCACTGAGCACTTGTGACAAGAAGTTATCACCTGTAATCTTCAAGAATTTCCCAGGCTTGCTCATCACAGCAGTATGATATTCCCAGTTGATGTCTGGGAAGTTGAAATCTCCCACAAGGACAAGGGCTACCGATCCAGAGATTTCTCCTAATTGCCTATAGAATAACTCATCAGCACTTACATCCTGGCTGGGCGATGGGTAGTTGACACCCACTACAACATTTCCTTTTTTTTTTTCCTTCCCCCTAATCCTCACCCAGAGGCTCTCTACCACACCATCGCTAACTGTAAGGGCTGTACAATCAAACCTCTCCCTTACGTTTAGTGCAACATCTTCACCTCACCTGTCCTGCCTATCCCTCCTCAACAGCCTGTAGCCCCCCATCCCAGCACTCCAATTGTGGCACTCATTCCACCAAGTCTCACTAATACCAATGATATCGTAGCTCTAGGAGCTGACCAACACTTCCAGTTCATCCTGTTTGTTTCTCATACTGTGTGCACTGGTGTACAAGCATTTCAGATACGCTCCTGGGACCTGCATGCTCCCAGGAGCAGTGCAAATGTTCCCACTAGCATCGCCATCCTTAGATGATGCTCTGCCAACCCTTGGTTTACCTACCCCACAATCCTGTTGGTATCCCCTTCCCCCATCGATTCTAGTTGAAAACTCTCTCAGTCATTATGTTGTGGGTTAACCCTGGTAGGCAGCTAAGCACCATGCGGGCACTCGATCGCTTCTCCCCCACACCCCCAGTGGGACAGAGGAAGAGGAAAAGAAGACTGAAAGCAAGGAAACTTGGGGGTCAAGATAAAAATTGTTTAATAAGCAAAGAAGAAGTGGAAGAAGAGAGAAAGAAAAAACAAGTGATGCAAAGACAATCACTCACCACCTCCCATGGGTAGGACCAATGCTCAGTCAGTTCCCAAACAAAAGATGGCTAACCTCCCTAAACCCCCTCCTATTCCTTTTTATTACTGAGCATGGTAAGTTTGGGTCATCTGCCTGATTATGTCCCCTCCCAACCTTTTGCACCCCCCCCCCAATCTATTCACTAGGGGAGCAGAGTGAGAGAGAGCAGGCCTTGACACTATGCAAACACTGTTCAGCAACAGCTAACACACTGGTGTGNCAGAGTGAGAGAGAGAAGGCCTTGACACTATGCAAACACTGTTCAGCAACAGCTAACACACTGGTGTGTTATTAGCATTGCTTTTGTCACAAATCTAAAATACAGCACCATATGAGCTGCTATGAAGACAATTAACTCCAGTCCAGCAGACCCACTATAACTATAAAGCAAAATGATATCAATTTCTCTTGTAAACAGTTATCAACTTCTCTGTGGTTTAAGTAAGCAGTATCCTAGAAGATGAGCAAAAGCCACTTGGGGAGAAAAAAACAAGCAAAACACTGGTCAAAAATACAACCCCCCTTGTTGTTAAAGTCTCATGTTTGCCCAAGTCCCTCATGTTTTTTTCTTAAGAAAATGGAAGTGTTTTGCATAATATAATTCATAAATAATATGAAAATGAGATGAGCAATGATGTGACAAAGTTTGCAGATGATACAGAGTTATTCAGGGACAATTACAAAGGACTACAGAAGGACCTTATGAGACAGGCAATACAAAAAAGCATAAGAAATTAAAGATAAAGTGAAATAAGAAATAAATTTGTGTTTTAAATACAGTGAAAGGTAATAGCAAGTCATTACTGCTCAGGAATGAGTCCTTGGAGTTGTCATAGATATTTCCATTAATACCTTAGCTCAGTAATAGCAAAAAAAAAAAAAAAAAGTATGAAGTTATATTGATTATTAGAAAAGAAATAGAGAATAAAACAGGAAACAACTTAATTGCTGCACAAGTCCAGGGTTTGCCTCCGTTCTTGAATACCATGTGAAGTTTGGATCCTCCTTCATCCTAAAAACTGTGCAGTACAACTTCAAGGATTCCAGAAAAAGGCAATGATGTCTATACTAGAAATTTAAAACAGAACTAACTTCTGTATTTAACAAATAACTGAAGTTTATGTTATGAAATTAAGTTCTTCCTCCTCAATCCCAGCAGAAACATAAGCTCAGCAGCAACTGACAAATGCTATGCTTCTATTACTGAAAAACCCTGTCAGTGTAGGACAGAAGACCTAAGATTGTCAAATGTATGGAAAGGCTTCCATAGTAGGAAACCTAAATGAACTAGGAATCTTAAGTGGTACACAAACAATGGCTAGAAATCAGTTCTTTAGTTTCTTCCAGGGTAAGGAAATAAGAATCAAAAAATGAAGATAACAGAAGTCAGATTTAAAGCTATTAAAGATAGTTTTTCTTCATACAAGGATATACACAACTCAGTTCTGCCCATTGCCTAAATAGGTTTTCGATGTCAAAAGCTTGTGTAAAAGTTCAGTGCTCCTGTAAAAATTGCAGGATTAAGTCCTACACAACAAAATAAATTAAAATTCTTCAGTTTTTATATACAGTACTTAAAATTACTTTGATAAAGAGGACTGACAAAAATCTAAAAATATAACTATATAGTTATATTAGTTAAACACCATTTTCATAATTTTTTTTTTATTTAATCTCAGGATTTTTTGTGTATTTGCTTGGTTTTGGAGAATTGTTTTGGTTGTGGGTTTTGTGGTGTTTGGTTTTTTTTGTATAATACATCTCTCACTTTATCACTTTATCTTCAGTTTTTGTGTAATATTTATTATATTTGTTTGGGGGGGGGGAGAATAAAGCTGAGTAGATTAAGAAAACAACCACACACTAATACCATACCTCTGATCCTTCTGCATTAAAATGATCCAGTGCTTGTTTCCTCAATTCCCCTTTTATTGATCCATCAAGCCTCTAAAGAGATGAATAATACAGTTAAAAAGGAACTCCTACTATATTCTAATTGGAGCAACTCGATTTCTCAATTGCCAAAACAATTGGGGGGGAGAGGGAATAAGAGTAATGTAACACTTAATCTTTCTAATTATTCAGTCTTTTCCTGTACATAAAATTAAACTTTCGTATATCTTACTATTAAAAGGACACTTTTCTTAAGATAAAGTGGTAAAGGTCAAGGCTTCTTGGCTACTATCAGAAAAATTCTTACCTGAAAGGGAAACTGACGATACTTCAAATACTCTGCTAGGATGTCTAGCATCCTCACCATCTGAGAGAAAATCAGTACTCTGTTGCCACGTTCTCGTAGACGAATCAGTAGCTTGTCAAGAAGGATTAGTTTCCCACTGCTACGTATTAAATGCTACAAGACAAGAAAACGTGTCAAAATAAGTTCACCTCAACACTAATATACACTGCAGTGGTTAGACATTCATTAACTGATCGTGAAAGTTTAGTAAGTATTTAGTCAGTCCTGATCTTGTAAAAACTCATTATAAAAGCATTAAACACTCTAACTGAAATCAACAGGAGTACTGACTAGCATGCTTTTCAAATAAATGCATTTCTCATCTCTGGCTCATAAAAAAGCATCTTAACATTTCATTAAAATATTAAGTAAATATACTGTGCGATGAGTTAGAGCAGTTACATTGTAGACTCAAGTTCTTTTCTACCAAATAAACAACAACAACAAAGAGACTACCTGTCTACCTTAGTACTACTTGCTCCTCACTTTCTGTCTTTTGAACACAAATAAGCATTGCTACTTGATCCTCTAAGTATTTTTAAACAATGCCTAATCAGTCAAGTTTCTCAGGCAAGATAAAAGTGAGAGGAATCTTGTTTGTAGAGGTCAACAGGCTTTAGCTAGGTTACATTAAGCCTTCTCAGCTCCAGTGGGAACAACTAGAACAGAAACTCAGGTGCATACCGAATCTAATGTTGAAAACATTAGGCCTCTTTAGCTGAAGAGGCTCAGGATCGAATTTTGGGGAATAAAAAATTTGGATTTAAGTGCTTTTATTCATTATGCCAGAAATGAGACGGATATATCATACATAATTAGAACTAACAAAGCTTATTCAGATGAGCCAAGGAAATCATTGTTACAAGCATGCAATTATTATCAATAATGACAGAACAGTTCTGAGGAGTCTAATTATAAATTTAAGTATTTAGAGTGTGCCAAGTTGCAACTGAAACATCCTTTAGTTTGATAAGCACTTTATAATATAAAATAGCTTGTGCAGTGACAGCATATAATGTCAATCTAGTAGTTTTGGGAAAGTTTTTAAATTATGAACTTCAAAGCTTACAGAAAAAAATCCCCTGATCTTTAGAAACATTTATGTTGTTATAAACTGCATCAATTATAATAGTCCTTTTATTTGTTGTTCTGGTTCTCAACAGTTTTAGTACAAAGATTAGTTAACCTTCACAAAAACCCAAACTATTAACCCACAACACAATCACAGACTATCTTTGATAGTGATGCTATAATTGCTTTCATTTATAACAGCAAAACAACCAGACTAAGTTTTGGATGTTTATTACTTTTATTTCCTTTCACTTTGGTTGTTTGAAGGCATGCAAGGAACAGTGTTTGATTACAAAAAAAGCTTAAAGAGATTCTACAGATTACTTTCTGCTATCACATGGATCGTTGGTGTACCACTGCCAGTCATAGGCATTTGCATTTATATGCAATTTACCTGTTTTTTTAAACTGCTTTATTTTAATCTGGGTTTAAAATAGGTCTGAAGTTTATTTAGTCTGAAAATACACAGAGTATTTCAAACTATTTCCTTTTTATTTTGGTCATAATTCAAGCCAGGGATATTTTATTTAGTATTGATCTATCTATTCTTCAGTTCCAGTTAAGAAACAAACAAACAAAATCAATTCACTAACCTGTAAAACCCAGGATGTACATTTAATAGAGAACTTGTTCTTTCTTAATATACTTTAATAAGAACTAATAAATTGCCAGAACACTATAAAATTACTGTGCATGCATATTGGAGATGTAAAAACACTTTAAAAAAAAAAAAAGGTATTACCTGTAAGGCCTCCTGTTTATTATAGAATTCATTATCATCTGGTGGTTTAATGAGGTAGCAATGGTTACAACACTTCTTGAGTTCCATCATGATGTTCAAAAAGCCTGAGGTACTGCCTTTTGAACCTTTACTCAGGGCTTTATAATTCCTGGTTAAAATCCACCTACAATATAGAATGTGCAATGGAAGTAATTTCTAACCATTTGTGGAAATATGAAGGATGTAAGCTCTCAAAATATCAGTTCAAATTGCATTATGAGAACTATTACACTTCAGTAATTTTCATATAGATATATCATTAAAATAGCAGGAATTAAAAAGCATCATTACTTACTTGTAATATTGCTTCTGCAATGCACTCATTTCCATCCTCAAAATTTGTTCAACCTTTGCAGGTAAAGACTTTTCTACATCTTTTTTAACTCTTCTGAGTAGAAATGGTTCAAGTTCTTTGTGAAGACTTGCATAACCAAACTCTCTCCCTTTGCCATGCTCCTCTTCAAAATCTTCCCATGAAGAAAACCTTCAACAAATAAAGGTAAAATAGTGACATACCATGAACACAGACACACAAAGACCATAAATACACCACATGCACACAAACACATATTCTTCTTCTCCACTTCCCTCTGTTTTATTAAATAAGTTTCTGAATTTGCATATCAATAGAAAATCCAAAGTCTGCAAATAGGAGAATGGAAATTTCCAAACTTTTGCAGAATTAAAGTAGTTGTATAACTGGAGGAAGTGCAAGAGAACAGACCACTTTGGATACCTTTTACAGTTTGTATGGACTAGCTGAAATGTGATTATCCTCTGGTATGTGCTAACAGGTTAAAAGAACGGACTTTGTGATCAAATGAAGAATAGGTGCCAGACAACAACCTGTAAGGTTTTGCCTGAGGTTCTGAAGAAGCCAATGCAATGCATAGCTCCAAAACTAATTGAAGCTATAGTGCTTTGTATTTACAAGATATCTGAAAGGAACATGTGCTCTTATTTATCCCAGATATAAATAGAGGTCAGTAGAGAATAACATCAATACAGTAAACCTATTCTATTCAAACCATAAGGGCAAATTGGCTGCCTGACTGAACTCCTAGATATTGGGTATTGTGGTACAATCTTATTTTCATTCATGGTAGTAACATAGAAAAGACGACATCCTCAGCCCCATTCTATTTCCCTAGAGTAAATCCATGTGGATTTTCCTTTTAGATTAAGCGTCTTTTCAGGGTTCTAATACATACATCAATCCATCTTTTTTGTGGACTACGAAAACAGAAAACAGAAAAAGTGACAACTGCTACCAAAATAATTTATCAAGAGCAGCACTAAAAATATGTGCATCAATTTTATATAAAATATTTAAACAATTTTGCAATACAATTCTTTATCTCTATTGATTCTCCAATCACTACAATATTCTGCCATAAGAAACTTGACCACACCAAAAAAAAAAAAAAAAAAATCACATTCCTTACTTTTCTGGCATGATGAAGTGCAGCAAAGACCAAAGCTCTTTGAGGGAGTTTTGCAGAGGGGTTCCAGTAATAAGAAGACGATGATTAGACTTAAAGTCTATTAAAGTCTTGTACAGAAGGGAATCATCATTTTTTAAACGATGAGCTTCATCAACTCCTATAAATACCCAATTCAGACCACCAAGGAATGACTTAAAGAAATTGGAGGGGAGGGGAAGACATTATACAAGTTAATATATTATGCAATCTCTGACATTTTATATGAGGTTATATATACACCATCACTCCTTTTATTTTAATAAGAAATGGACACCTATGTTTTTAGTATTAATTATGGTTTTTATATTTGCTAGATTCAACAAAAGGCTATGCAGGCATCCCAAGTTTAAAAGGAAAGTACAAACCAAGTTTATACTTGGGGGAAGAGGAAGGCAAAAAGCTAATCTATAAATTTTCAATTGACAAAAAAAAAAAATTTAAAATCCACTGTTGACTCTCTTCTTTCCAGCTTGTACAAACAAATGAAATAGAAAGCCAACAAGCAGAACTTTTTTTATTAAAAATTTCATACGCTGTTAGGATTAACAATAACTCTATGTGCTACCATCGTGAAGAGAGTAGTAATATACATATACATAATACTGCACACACAAATACAAAGATAAAACATGGGTTTTCAGAGTTGTGAATCACAGGTGTTTGGGGCTAGGCATTGGTTTGTTTTTTCAATTCCTGGATAAATGGTCTAACAGTAGAGACTTTGAGATATTGAGAAGCTACTACAGTAATGTGAAGCTCAAGCAAACTGAAGAAAAAGAAGTTTTACCCACTCAATATAGGGGGGGGGAGGGGGCAGAAAGTCTCACCGCACATACATAAAATCTCATAAAATCTAAAAGTTCTTAAAGAAAACTCCACTGTCATACTTTCAAGAGTAAAGCTGTCATACTCCCCATCCATTTAATGGCCCAGAACCAAATAATTGACAACTCTAAAGGAGTTTTACACTCTACAAATTATTTTATCTCCCTGAAGAAGTAAGTGTGATTACCTTATCTTTCAGCAAAATTTCATAAGTTGTTAGAAGTATATTAAATTTTAATCGCTTGGTCTGTGGATGCATCCATTCATGAGTTCTTATCTACAAGAAGAATCAAGTGAACTATGAGCTACTGAAAAATTGTCTTATTGATCAGGATGACTTCAGGTACTACAGCAATATAGATGTTAAGTGACATACAAGAATCTGATCATGAAAAAGCAACATAACACATGAAGGTGGGTTTTTTTGGTTTGGTTTGGAAAGTTATTAAATAGTGGGGGGGTGTTTTTTGTTTTGTTGGGGTTTTTTGTGGATTTTGTGTGTGTGTTTTGGGTTTTTTTGTGTTTTGGTATTTTTTTTAAAAAAAACTTTAATGGATAAGGTTACTTTCCTCCTTTCAGAAAACAAATTAAGATTATGTCTGTCTGTCTGACTTAAATATTTATTTTATGCACCTAAATAATCACATAACAAAAGACAATTTATTTTCAAATGCAAGGTTGCATTTTTAATCCTTCTTATTATTAAGCGGGAATGAAATCTTTCACATACATTTATATCTGATCAAAATGTATGCTTTTAATTTGCATTTTAAACACATACAATGTTTCAAATAAGTATTTGCTCATTCCTAATCAAAATATTGGAGATTAGCATAAGAGCGGAACATGAAGTAAGTCTTGTTTACCACTAATCTTTTTCAATGATACAAAGAAATACTCACCATATTTCTGCTAGTTATATCTCCTAAGTAAACCACAGCATTCATCTGAGGAGCCCAAGTTTGAATCTCTCTTTGCCAAGATGTCAAGGTAGAAAGTGGCACGACTAGCAAGAAAGGCCCATACAGTTGATGTTCGTGAAACAGGTAGTTCAGAAAAGAAATTGTTTGTATTGTTTTACCCAGACCCATTTCATCTGCAAGAATACAACTATTCCCTCTAAAAAAAAAAATAATAAAAAATTATAAATGCTTTCAAATTAAAACCAGCAAGACTACTTTAAGACTATACTTACTTGCACCATGAGTGAGCAAGCCAGTTCAGTCCATTTAACTGATAATCTCTTAACTCTAAACTCTCATGTCCTCCAATATAAGATGGTTGCTTCTTTAGTGCAACAAACCTCGGCCTCTGTTTTAGAATCTGCCAAAGCAAATTGAGCATCAGTCCTACTACTAAGTGAAGTTACCAAAATGTCTTCTTATAGAAACAAAGGAGCAGTAGGAATCTGTTTGGTCACCAAGTCTACTCTTTATTCATCACAGACAACTAGGCCATATAACAATATCAACCCATTTTCAAGCTAAAATTAGCTGATCTAAATTCCCCAACAGAAGTGACATGAACTCATTCACAAAGGTTACTTTAAAAACAAATTAAAGTACTAAACAATTCCATCTTTAAATGGCAATAAAATAAGTAGGAAATAAATATCTACAAAAGGCTATTCTTAATAGTGATATTTGCTACATATATAAATATAGCTATCATTATTACTGTTCTGGACAACATTCAAAAAGTATGCATCTTGTTTTGGGATGTGTAAAATATGTAAAAACTTTTTTTTAAATTATCAAACTATATAAATCCATTGAAATTACACACTCACCTTACAGTCCTTGAATGGAGTGGTCTTGGATTGATTTCTGCTAAAATACTCATCAATACACGCCTGAAATTTTTTGGCAATGAGAGCACCGTCTTCCCAGCTACATTCTGAATAAGGCAGACCCTGCCATTTGCAATAGTAATCTGGATAACCAGCTGCTGATTTCTGATTTGAATGAGCTGCAGAAATGCATCAGAGATACCAGATCAATATATTCCTTCTGTATTTTAAGAAAACACTCATTTTAGGTGATAAGACAACATGAACTAGTTTCACAGCAAAGACAGTATGACAACTTTTATCTTCATCAGAGATTTTGTTTTGCCTTAAGTTGTTAGGGATATTAATAACCTAAATTTCTTAACTATAAATTTAACATGCAAGCAATAAACTTGTAATATTCTCAACACTGTTTTCCATCTGGAAGTTTGTCACGTACCAATTATCCTTTCCACTATTTGATACTGCTTATGTAGATCATCTGTAAGTTCCTGCTGGCAGTTATAATATTCCACGTCTTCTGGAGAAGCATTTTTCAGCCTGAAACGGGAATTTATTTGCAGCACTTATTACATTGTGTAGTTCTAAAACGAAGAAAATATGGCAATTTCAAAGCTCTGAATATAAGCACCATAGGAATGCTGCATAGAGAGCTTCTTTGAAGAAGCTACAACTCTGAAATTCCTCATATAAAAGTGTTGCATCTGGCCTAGGTACCTCATCGCTGATGACTGAGAAAGCTTATCAAGAGACATTACTATCAGCTACAGCTTGTACTAGTCACGCAGATCATTTACAATATCAGTTCTCAACACTGAGTAGTGTACTTCACATGGTATTTCCATGGAACAGCACTGATGGCTCACTATAAGAATCTAACTTATGAGTAAGAGTCACTAAAAATCCCACCACTATTCATAGATTATATTAAACATACTAATAAAATCGAATACCAAAACATAGCACTAATACGTAAGGATTTTTTTCATTTCCAGGTTCTGAGGCTTTAACAGAAGTTTGAGCCAAGAAAACTAAGTGCCATAATGTTTTAAGTGCTTTAGCCATTTCTGACTTTTTTTAATCTCTGCAGCAATTCCCAAAGAACTCTGATCAAAATACAATTAATCAATGACAAAATTAGTAAAAGGTAAGATTTAAAACAAAACCAGAAAACCCACCACCCGTCTTGTTAAAATTTCATTTGCAACAGACACATTAAAATCTAGGTACAGAAGCTGCTTCCTTAAAGGCCTGATTTTACAAGATGTGCAAGTATTCTCATTTGCTCAAGTAAAGTTGGTATGCTCAGAATCATAAGGTGTTACGGAAGCTTCAACTTTAAAACTTTTGTCTTCCTATTGTATAGGCACTTGAAACTATGCCTTCAAAAAGAGGCAATAAAACATCCATATTGTTACAAAAAATATGCAACGTGGAAGTAGTTATAAAAATACTTACCAGCGTTTTGTTTCCTGAACCTTTTTCTTATAGTTGTCCAGTTTCTTCATTCCTTTAACATTTTGTTGCTTCAGTGTTTCCTCAGTTTCCCAAGTATTATGGATGTGTGACCAGCCTTTCCATTTAATAAGATACTGTACTTCTCCTAGCTCCTTTGACTTTTCAAACCCAGTATTTGGGTCACCATCTGCCTCAACTGCATAGATGGTGGTTGCAGCACCAGTGGCTGATAAAGAAACCACACCATAAGACCTTAAGCATGCACTGCCATAAATTAACAAGTAAAAAACATACTGCAGAAAGCAATTTGTGATGCTCTTATATGAGTATATAACTTAACTAATATGCAACTCCTCTTATTTGAAGAATTATGGGGTAGCTATATTAACACACGCACAACTATACCAACAAGATTCAAAAAAGCAACCAAAAACTCTATATCTAACCTATAGTATCTCAAGAGTTTTCTTAGCATATCTAGTTTTTCTAGTGAATGCTCCACTAACACTGCTTGCCATCATCTTTGCTATATCCTGCTCATCTCTGAAAATATAACAGATATTTGACATTGTGCTTAATCAGCCTTGAGACTTGAATAGCCTACTATTCAATTATTACTATGGATGCTATAAATCCAATTCACAAATTTGAAGAATAGTTCAGGTTGGATGGGACCTCTGCTCAAACAAGGTCACCTAGATCCAATGGCCCAAGACCATGTCCAGATGGCTTTTTAAGATCTCCAAGGAGGGAAACTCCACCACCTCTCTGAACAACCTGTTCCAGTGCTCAGTCACCCTCACGGTCAAAAAAAACATTTCCTGATGTTTAGATGGAACCTCCATAGCCTCTCATCCTGTCACTCAGCACCAATGAAAAGAGTCTGGCTCTGTCCTCTTTGCACCCTCCCTTCAGGTATTTATATACATTAATAAGATTCCCTCTGAGCCTTCTCTTCTCCATCCCAGCTTTCTCAGCTTTTCCTTATAGGAGAGATGCTCCAGTCCCTTAACCGTCTTTGTGGCCCTTCGTTGGTGTCATGGTTTGAGGTAAAACAGAACCAACTTTCTGTTCAGTAATTTTACATCTTAGCTAGATCTCTTCTAACTCTCTGAAATTAACAGCATATTGTATAGAAAACTGTTCATTCTCAGAGTGATAAGACCTATATTTATAGTCAATGCCAAGAAACGGTATGTAGAGAGGCTCTCGCTTATACTCATTGCTATAACAACCAAGATCAGGTAATTTCATTATTTGTCCCATTGGAGGGTCAGAAACAGAAAAGTATAGAGGGGTCCCACCTGCAGGGAGGAACGGACAGGTGAGCCAAACCTGACCAACAGGGGTATTCCATCCCATCTGCCCCATACTCAGTATAAAAAGGGATCAAAGGGTCAGCTCTTTTTGTTCAATGGCCGACGTCCTAGGAGAACCCTGTCTGTTCATCTGCCTTTGATCCCGATCCATGTGTTCCTGGCTCCAGATTCAGAATCCAGTTCCCATCTGTCTCTGAGGCCAGCCTGGGACTTCCCCAGTGCCTGCCAGTGACATCATCCTGGGAGCTTGATACGGTTTTGTATATACTGTATCTATTTCATTATTTCCTTTTTATTTTATTATTACTATTTCATTAAAGTAATTTAGTTCCTTCTAAACTCGTAAATCTCTTTATTCCTCCTCCTCTCCTTGAAGCGAGAGGTGGGGGAAGAGCATCTGTTGCCCGTAATTGGCCAATTCGGTCTAAACCATGACAGTTGGGCTCTCTCCAGTAGTGCCATCAGTATCTTGTACTGGGGAGCCCAATACTGGACACTCCAGAAGCAGCTTCACCAGTGCTGAGCACATGGGAATGATCACCTCCCTTAACCTTGCCGGCAATAATTTGCCTAATGCAGCCCAGGATACTGTTAGCTACCTTTGCAGCACGGACGCATTGCTGGTTCATGTTCAACCTGGTGTCCACCAGGACTCCCAAGGCCTCTTCTGCAAAGATGCTTTTGAGCTGGGCAGTCCCCAGCATCTACTGCATGGGGTTGTTCTCTCCAGGTGCAGGACTTGGAACTTCCCCTTGATGAACTTCATGAGGTTCCTATCTGCCCATTTCCCCAGCCTGTCAGGGTCCCTGTGCATAGCAGCACCACCCTCTGGCGTATCAGATTAAATGAACTCAACAGACATTTTAGAGTGATGGCCCATAGACTAAGGACATTATACCTGTATGGATATATATATACATACATATATATATGTCAGGGGGAATTGATAGCATTTAAATGAAAACTGTAAGATCTGGGCATGGCATAGATGGTATGGAATGAGGGGTGGATAATGTCCTGGTTCTGGCAGGGATAGGGTTGGTTCTCCCCAGGATCTAGCAGGGACACAGGTATTCCATCCCATGTGAGCCATGCCCAGGGGGTAGCCTGGAGCTGGCCTGGGAAGGGGAGGGAGAGGAAGTCACCACAGGGAGTGGGCTGGGGCATCCCAGGTTGGTAAGCGGTGGTATAGTAATCGTCGTTGTATATTCCTCTCTCATTGTTTTTTTGTTCCCTTTGCTGTTCTGTTAAACTGCCTTTGTTTCAACCCACGAGTCTTCCCTTTTTCTTCTGATTCTCCCCTCACAGCCGGGGCTGGGGGTGGAATTAGTCCAAGAGAGCGGCTGCCGCTTGTTGCCATCTGAGGCCAAACCACTACAGAAGGCAAGAGACCAGCATGGCTGAGTTGAGACCTGCTGGTCAAATTAAAAGGCAAGAAGTAAATGCACAGGCAGTGGAAGCAGGGACAGGTATCCTGGGAAGAGTATAGGGACGCTGCCCGGTTGTGTAGGGATGAGGTCAGGAAGGCCAAGGTGCAGCTGGAGCTGAACTTGGCAAGGGACACAAAGAATAATAAGAAGGGCTTCTACAGATATGTCAGCTGGAAAAGGAAGGTCAATGAAAATGTACTCCTACTGATGAACACAACCGGCAAACTGGTAACAACAGACAAAGAGAAGACTGAGGTACTCAAGAGCTTTTTTGCCTCAGTCTTCACTGGCAACCTCTCTCCCTACACCTCTCAAGTGGATGGACCTGAAGGCAGGGAATGGGGGAGCAAAGTCCCTCCCACTGTAAGAGAAGATCAAGTTGGAGACCACCATAGGACCTGATGAGATGCATCCCAGCATCCTGAGGGAATTGGCTGATGCAGTTGCCAAGACACTCTCCATCATACCTGAAAAGTCATGGAAATCAGGTGAAGACCCCAGTGACTAGAAAAACGGAAACATTGCACCCATTTTTAAAAAGGGTAGGAAGGAAGACCCTGGGAACTACCGACCAATCAGCCTCACCTCTGTGCCTGGGAAGATCATGGTACAGATCCTCCTGGAAGCTATACTAAGGCACACAGAGGACAGGGAGGGGATTCAAGACAGCCAGCTTGCCAAGGGCAAGTCCTGCCTGACCAACCTAGTGGCCTTCTATGATGGAGTGACTACATCAATGGTCGAGGAAAGTGCTATGGAAGTCATCCATCTGGATGTGTCCCCAACAACATCCATCTCTCTAGAGAGATATGAATTTGATGGCTAGACTATTCGGTGGATGAGGAATTGGTTGGATGGTCACATCCATAAGGTGCTGGTCAACAGCTCAATGTCCAGATGGAGATCGGTGAGAAGTGGTGTCCCTCGGGGGTCCATATTGAAACTAGTACTGTTTAATAACTTCATCAATGACATAATGCAATCGAGTGCACCCTCAGCAAGTTTGCAGATGACACCAAGCTGAGTGGTGTGGCTGATATGCTCGAGGGAAGGGATGCCATCCAGAGGGACCTGGACAAGCTCAAAAAGTGGGCCCATGTGAATCTCATGAGGTTCAACAAGGGTGCAAGGTCCTGCACCTGGGTCGGGGCAACCCCCAGTATCAATACAAACTGGGCGATGAAGGGATTGAGAGCAGGCCTGTGAAGGACTTGAGAGTTCTGGTGGATAAAAAATTGGACATGAGCCAGCAATACGTGCTCACATCCCAGAAAGCCAATCATATCCCGGGCTGCATCAAAAGAAGCTTGGCCAGCAAGTCAAGGGAAGTGATTCTGCCCCTCTACTCTGCTCTTGTGAGACCCCACCTGGAATACTGCATCCAGCTCTGGAAGGACATGGACCTGATGGAACGGGTGCAGAGGAGGGCCACAAAGATAATCAGAGGGCTGGAGCACCTCTCCTATGAGGAAAGGCTGAGAGAGTTGGGGTTGTTCAGCCTAGAGAAGTCTCCAGGGAGACCTTATTGCAGCCTTTCAGTACTTAAAGGGTTCTTATAAGAAAGATGGGGACAGACTTGTGACAGAACAAGGGGTAATGGTTTTAAACTGAAAGGAGTGTAGATTTAGACTAGATATAAGGAAGAAAATTTTTATGATGAGGGTGGTGAAAGACTGGCACAAGTTGCCCAGAGAGGTGGTTGATGCCCCATCCCTGGAAACATTCAAGGTCAGGTTGGACAGGGCTCTGAGTAACCTGATCTAGTTGAAGATGTCCCTGCTCATTGCAGGGGGGGTGGACTAGATGACCTTTAATGGTCCCTTCCAACCCAAACCATTCTATGACATTTGCTTTCCTCCAGTCCTTGGGCACTTCCAGTTGCCATGATCAATCAAAGATTATCAAGGTTGGCCTCACAATGACATCTGCCTGCTCCCTCAGGACTTGTGGGTGCATCCCATCAGGGCCCATGGACTATATCCAGTTTGCCTAAGTATTCCCTGAACTGATCCTCTTCCACCAAGGGTAAGTCTTCCTTGCTCCAGACTTTCCCCCTGGTCTCTGGGACCAGGGATTCCTGAAGGTTAGTCTTGCTAGTAAAGACTGGGACTAAGAAGGCATTCAGTACCTCAGCCTTTTCCATGTCCTGTGTTACCAGGACCCTGCTCCATTCAGCAGCATGCCCACATTTTCCCTAGTCTTCCTTTTGTCACCTATATATTTCTGGAGGCCTTTCTTGTTGCTTTGGACAACCTTGCCAGAACCAATATCAAGCGTGCTTTGGCTTTCCTAACTAACTGCATCTCTGCCTTCTTGGAGAGCATCTCTATTCCTCCCAGGTTACCGGTCCCTGTTTCCACCTTCTGTATACCACCTTTTTGTTTCTGAGTTTTGCCAGGAGCTCCTTGTTTATCCATGCATAACTACGGGCATTTTTGCCTGACTTCCTGCTCGTTAGGATAGGCTGCTCTTGAACTATTTCTTCCTAAACTCGTTTTACTACTTTTCAGAATCTACTTGGAGGTCTGTAACAAGTGGAGTTCCCCAGGGGTCAGTATTGGGTCCAGTCCTCTTCAATATATTCATCATTGACCTGGATGAAGAGATGGAATGTACCCTCAGCAAGTTCGTTGATGACACAAAACTGGGAGGGGTGGCTGACACACCAGAAGGCTGTGTCACCATACAGTGAGATCTGGACAGGCCGGAGAGTTGGGCAGAGAGGAACCTGATGAAATTCAACAAGGGCAAGTGTAGAGTGCTGCACCTGGGGAGGAAAAAGCCCCTGCACCAGTACAGGTTGGGGGCTGACCTGCTGGAGAGCAGCTCTGAGGAGAAAGACCTGGGAGTCCTGGTGGACAACAGGATGACCATGAGGCAGTAATGTGTCCTTGTGGCCAAGGTGGCCAATGGCATCCTGGGGTGCATCAAAAAGATTGCAGCCAGCAGGTTGAGGGAGGTTATCCTACCCTGGTGAGGCCCCATCTGGAGTACTGGGCCCAGTTCTGGGCCCCCCAGTTCAAGAAGGACAGGCAACTGCTGTAGAGGGTACAGCAAATGGCTACGAAGATGATGAGGGCCCTGGAACATCTCTCTGATGAGGAAAGACTTGGGTCTTCTCTGGAGAAGAGATGACTGAGGGGGAATCTGATCAACTGCTATAAATACTTCTAGGGTGGGTGTCAAGAGGATGGGCCCAGTATTTTTTCAGTGGTGCCCAGTGACAGGACAAGAGGCAATGGGCACAAACTGGAACACAGGAAATTCCATCTCACCATAAGAAAAAACTTCTTTACTTTGAAGGTGACAAAGCACTGGAACAGGCTGCCTAGAGAGGTTGTGGAGTCTCCTCTGGAGACATTCCAAACCCGCCTGGATGTGTTCCTGTGCAGCCTGCTCTAGGTGGACCTGCTCTGGCAGGGGAGTTGGACTAGATGATCTCCAGAGGTCTCTTCCAACCCCGTATCATTCTGTGATTCTGTGATTTGTTCCACCCCCCCTTTGGAATCTTATGTGGGATAATTATTAATTAAATACAGTATTACAGCTGAAGCATACTAGCATCAGGAAATATGCTCACTTCTGTAAGAAGATACAAATAAGGAAGTGGACCCAACCAGATGCAGGGGACAGATATAGCAATAGTGTGTGGCATTAGCAAAGGACAGCACAAACAGTTACAACATATGGGCATGCAGAATATAAGAAGCCTAGTCCAGAAGGCTTTTAACACAGCAGTGGCACTGTGAATTGGAGTAAGGGGCTAGAGTAATACACTGGAATTTAGGACAGTATGGGAAAAGAAAGTTGAGAGGAAAGAGAGTGCAAGCTCTGAGACAGGTGAGAAACTCTAGAAATCAGGTATGGGAAAAGGCAGTTCTGAAGTGTGATCAGGTCCAAGTTTTCTATAATCAGAACTCTAATTTGCAGGCTAACACCCCTACCATCATTCATAAAATTTACTTTTAGAAGTGCACATGCAAATACACCACTGAAATTTTAGATTCCACCGTCCATTGCATTACATTGGGACTATTTGTACAGGAATAACTGAAATCACAGTCTCAATGGTTAAGCTTTCCCAACATCATACTTCAGCATTCAGGCTACTGGTTAGCTGTCTTATCCAGTCCACTTTTTCTCTACCCCCCTGTATACAGTTTATACCTATCGGGTATCAATAAACTGTACAAATAGTAATGTAACAGTATGGTATGCATTTATGCAATATGGAGGTATATTCCAATCCATTTTTTCTTTCTGTGTTAATTAGTTAAGTTCTTCTATGTTTTACTTTATATGGCTTACAAAAGAAACATCCTTATGAGCATGAAAAACAAAATAAGATTACTTTCTGGTATTTTAAAACTTATTCTTTACAAACATCACAGGTTACCTACAGCTGAGAACAATTGCTGTTTACATTGCACCACAATGTACTGCAGCATCTTAAGAACACTGATGAAAAAATACCTCCTTTTCGGCCAATTCTACTATCCATAAACTTCTCTATAGTTTCAAATTCATCTTCTTCAGGCTGCGGGACATCTTCTCCACAAACTTCCAACAAGTCATCAGAATCTGTCTTGGTTTCTTCAGCTTCTTTGTAACTAACATTGACTGTTGCTTGGCGACGAGATCCTCTCTTGTCATAGTCATCATCATCCGATGAATCAAGCTGCCTCTTTTTCTGTCCTGCAATCTTTTTGCTGCTTTTTGGCTCAATTCTTGAAGACAATAAGATACAACACAACAGTGGGGTTTCAACACGGACAACTACAAGCCTTCTGTATTTGTTTCTGAATACATGTATTTCATGACTGCTCAGTTACACCACTTTCAGTTGGAGCAGACAGGAAAGAGGTATTCAACACAAACCACTGGTATGGTAACATCTTTTGTAGCTTAAAAAAAACATTCAAGTTCTGTAAGAAATATTAATGTTTTCATTTGCCTGTATAGTAGTACAATACTTGATTACGAATTAGAAATATTACCAAAGTACTTCTTACCTGCTTGGAGCTTTCTGGCTCTTGACCTTGTTTTTTGGCTCATAGTCAGATTCACTATCTTCACAACTGCTTTTCTCTTTATCTTCCTCTGATTCAGAATCAGAACCAGTTCCTGATACTGACCCTGACCCAGACATTTGCCAGTCTTCACTGTGCATATTGAGAGACAAAACAGTAATTCATATTAGGGTTTTTTTATTTGTTTTGTTTTTAAATCAGGTATTCAACACAGCCTTGCTGCTTTAATTTCAACATTCTTCACAGAAATAAAAATGTTATAATAGTAATTTCAGCTGGAAGGACAGAAACGTATCATGAATGGATAACAGGTAAAAATACCCGATGGCTTCAAAGAGAATTCAATTAAGTTTTCTGTTATCAAGAGGTAATTTAAAAAACAAATCAAACAAAAAATCTGGATTTCTGTATAAATTACAGCTTTAATAATTGAGTTAATTTGACATCAATAAACCTAAAGTCCTTAACAAGATACATATTTACTGGAACTTACCTATGCTCAAGTCATAAAACCCCATAACATTATATTTTGCAAAATCCAAAATTCTCTAATAGCTATGTTCCCTGTGCCTCATGTGGATTCAGCACAGGAACCAAAAATAATACAGAATCAGATTTGAAAAACACACAGAAAGACTTGAACCATGGCAATCTGAGAGGCATTGGCTTCCAGTGCTTCACATCCATGCAGGATACTATAAGTAAGCTACTTGTGACTCCCAGTGGCAGTATCTCTGTGCTCCTGCTTAGCTGAGATCTTCTACTTTGCAACAGGAAAGATGTACCCACTGATCAACAGTATCTTACTTCAGAATCTGTTTGTACAGAGAAATTT
>JAHSPS010064988.1:148281-236594 GCA_033628365.1 Calidris temminckii
GGGGAGAAAAGTCTGGCATGCCATGGTGGTGCAGCCCCCTCCTCCTTTTAGGCAACTCAGTGCTTGGTGCAATTTTCCCTCCCCAACCTGGGCCACATAACAATACAATAGACCAGAACATTATGTCACAGAATCACCATGGTTGGAAAGGACCTCTGAGATCATCGAGTCCAACCTCAAAAAAAACCCAAACAACAACAAACAAACAAAAAAACACACACACAAAAAACAACAACAAACAAAAAACACAACACCCCATCACATCACACCCACCCACAAACCAATAATCTTGGGCACTAGAGCATGCCCTGAAGAGCCATGTCAACCCATTAACACCTGGGATACATAATGGGAAAGACAGAAAGACCAGAATGTTATGGCAACCCCTTAGTGCACCTGGCTCCCGTGACTCCTATCGCTTGGAAACAATAATGGTAATCAATCACTCCTGACAATATATGGATCGTGGCCCAAAGAGGGGGTGATACCAGAACTTCACGATCTAGCAAGTTCTGGGCTTGCACAACTGGTGGAAAGTACCAGAATACTAAATTGTCCGAGTTGGGCTGGAGTGGGAAAGTACCTGACCATAGTCAACTACCTCGGACCCTATAAGTAGTGATTCCAGTGAGACCCTTTGAGCTCTTCTGGATCACAGCGGGCTGTGACCAGCATCTCCCCTGAGTCAGGACACTACTCAGGCAGATACCTCAAGGATTAAAAGGTCAGGGCAAGTCAACCCTCTCGAGCCTCAATTATCACCCGCTGAGGAATGCTGATGCATTGAGAACATTTACTCCAAACTGGAGAAGAAGGAAATTTTAACTATAGGCAAGCCTCTCTTTCATCCACCTCTCTATCCATGTGTCTCTAATATATACATTAGCTCTTATGGGTGTGGCTGTTCTTATACTTTTTACTGGATCCAAATACATTCTGTCCATTCGTTTGTGTGCGTGTAAGGAATCAAAAGAGGCACCTGTTGGCTCACTTGAGTCGCCCGCTGCGAAGAGATCTTTGGTCCTAGCAGTTAGAACTCAGGTGTGCATGCGTGCGACTCCTCAAGTGGTGTATGTTTGTGTTTATATGCATATGTATTGATTTGGGATATCTTATAGCAAGTTAGTGTGAATCTGTAATTAAGTTACTGTTCAATTATTTTGTTAAATCATCTTAAATCAGTTAATGATTACGTGCTGCTAAAATTCAACCTATTGATCTGCCTCAAATCATTAATAAATTTTGAATTGCTGCTAAATCATAACCATGTCAAATATTTCCATTCATGACACATGCATTTTTGAAAGGTTGCTAAATCTTTATACTGCTATCTAGTCTCAGGTTTAGGGGTCTTTGATCAAGATGCTCAAACAGTACTAATGGCCTTCAAAGGTGGAATATTACTCAAAGACCTTTTCATTAAACTTCAGATCAGGAAGCCTAAGAATCAGTGCTTTGACATTTCTTTCACTTAAATATGCGTTGGTCCTAGAAGTTATGTTTTCATTGTGGTCAATACATCTGTGTGTCTTAGAAATACCATAGAATCATCTGTCTCCTTAAAGGTTTTTTTTTCTGCAAGCAGTAAATTAAAGAACATCCAAACAACAACTCCCCCAAAATAAAAACAAAAAAAACTCCACCCCAAACCAATCAATTACCCCCACCCTATGCAAATCCACAACTGGTATTTATTTGGAGATATAGAGAACATCAAACACTGTACTCTAGGGCTTGGATCCTGTACTAAGTTATATAGAGAGAAATCTGATCTCCATGTCAGATAACAACTGCAAACATACTTGTTAAAAACAGATATAAATCAAAATTGAAGCACTGGATATATGAGGTTATTTGGTTACTACTTTCTAAACTGAAATATCTTTCCTGTAACAGGGTATGTTATGAGGTGTAATCACATTATTAAGTAACAGAAGACTGTGAATAACAATTCATCACTAGAGAAATACTATTTCGAATAGCAAGCTTTTTTGCCTCACCCCATTTCTTGATTATATTGGCAACCCTAAATATTGAGATGATTCAATTAAGTGGAGAAGAGGAATGAGAGAACAATTTCTATACACTGTTCATAAAAACAAACAAACAAAAAAAAAATCCACCAAAAAAACCCCAACCCAAAACCACAAAACCTCAAACAAAACACAAACAAAAACACTGCCCCACGTACACACAGGTCACTACCAATGAGAAGGTATAATCTTTTTCACAAACTTTTTCATCTACAGCTTAAAATCAGCTCAATTTCAACTTAACTTTATTGACTAGCCAAGACAGTTTATTTCTGTCAAACCTGTAATAATTTTTTGTGGTTTTGCCTGTAAAGTGTCTAAAAGTTTGGCATGAACCATGGGATTCCAACTTAAATTTTATCTGAGACATCCTACTTAAGCAGTTTCCTATTTCCTCAATAATTTTTGGGAAGGATCTTCAGCTGAAAAATATGCTGCAAATAAGATTACTTTAAAAATAAAAAGTGCTGATGAATGTTTTTCTATAACACTGTAGGTAATACAGTCTTTTGTTCAGAAACGAATAGCGATATATATGTTCCTTTGAGAATATTTATTTTAAAATATTCCAAAACGTTAATCAAAATTGAGAAACACAAGATTATGTATTTCAAGTGCAGAGAAGTGAAGCCTGGGTAATTACGGTTATGGCACCATAACAAAAAAATTATTATCTATGAAAATCATCTTACTCTCTATGTTTTTTCTTCTTGGTTTCACTGGAAGAGTCATCTGCAGAATCTTCACTGCTCGATGAATCCTGCAGATGAAGAAAAGAACATATACGATTTATTACCCCAAAAAGAATTATGTATTTTTAGTATTAAAAAAATAATTCAGCTCCCACTTTCAAACAGAAATCATATTCTTTGTGTCTTATCCCCTTCATCCTCCTCAGTGTACCCACTGATATTGAATAAGATCAGGATTGCTACTGATTTTGTATTTATCTATGAATATACCATGTCAGCAGCACTCTAGAAAACACTGCAAAAAACCTGTCTTAAAATACAATCATTGTGCCTACATATAGTCAGTTTAGACTGCTGCAAGATAATAAATCAAGATGAAGGTTCTATCAAAAGCCTAATAAAATCTCCTGCCCTTTGAGAGCTCTCTCACCCCTCATCCTCTCACGTTTAAATACCACTAAGAAAATTTTGAGAATAGCATGTATGTTTCTTCTCTCTCCGCTCTTAAACAAAAATAATAAATAAATAAAAGAACCTTCTTAAAATTAATCTTTGAGATTGGTTTTAGGGAAATAAATTTAGATCATTTTTATCCTGAGAGTCTTTAGGAAAAGAGTACTTAGCAACAGCTATAAATTAATATTTTAACTATATGTGACTGATTCCTTTGTTTAGTTTTAACAATGAGCAGCTAAATCTGACTAAAAAAATGATTAAAGACATGTGATCACAATGCTTACTGTTTTTTTTTTTTGTAAAGAAGGAAATCTGAGTCTGTTTTAAAATAAATTCTAATTCACAGTCACTAGTGTCCTTAAAAGATATTCCTACTGCACAAAGTCAACTTTTGTTTAACCTATGGTTTAGGTTAAACAAAAATCTCTAAAATTGAAGTATTATTTTTAAAATACAAGAATTATTTTATAACTGTTACAAAAGTTGCAAAAATCTAGCTTCCTATTCCATATAAGTGCTTTGGAAAACGGCAGCAGCTACCTTTATATAGTTTAAAATACTAAAAGACTTCCATTATTGCTTCTGTCTTTATGGAACTCAGAATGCAATGAAAGTTAATACTACGTGACTTGAAAATTTTGTCCATACATCACAGAATAGATTGATATTTTTAGCTAGATAAACTGCTATTATTTTGGCACAACTCAACTGAAAACACGCAACTAAATATCCTCCCCCTGCCCCCATTTCCTTATAAACATGTCAGGTACTTGAACATTACTTTTATAGACTAAAACCAGACTTTTTAAACACAGACAAACTTAGGAGAACAGAACTTGGCTCTACATAATTTTATTCTAATGTATGGAGTAATGACATTGCACATTTACATTTTATTTACTAACTTATATGTTATTCACCTCTTCTGAACCACTGTCTGATGAGGCTGCCTTCTGCTGTTGTTGCTTCTTGAGCACTGCTGATCTCTGCACAGCAAGTATACTTGGACTGGACTTCCAAAACTGAATTGGAATTCAGATACAAGAGCAATTTAAACCTATTGAAACTTTAAAGTTTACCACATAGTTACTTTTCTTAAGATGAGCAGCATCACTATTAAGATGGATCTCAATTTTATTAAATAATAAAAAACTCACTATAAAATACTTCATGCATTAATAATATTGGATAGCATTTTAAAGTAGCAAGACTTCTGCAGAAAGGAATGTTATATGAGAATTGCTGACAATTTTTACAGAAAGTATAACAATAGTTGTACAGGCCTCTCTATTATTAAGGTAACTTTTTTTTTTTTTTAAAGTAAATTTTTAAACTGATCTAGGCAAGCCCTTTCAGTCCACTTAGCTGATATATTTTTGCTTCATATGTGAATACTAAAGTACATAGAACAATAGAATATCTCAAGTTGGAAGGGACCCATGAGGATCATCGAATCCAACTCCCTGCTTCTCACAGGACTACCTAACACTAAACCATATGACTGAGCGTTGTCCAGATGCTCTGGACAAGCTTGGTGCCATGACCACTTCCCTGGGGAGGCTGTTTCAGTGACCGACTACCCTCTCAGTGAAGAGCCTTTTCCTAATGTCCCATCTGAACTTCCCCTGACGCAGCTTCATTCCATTCCCTCATGTCCTATTGCTGGTCACCAGAGAGAAGAGATCAGCACCTCTCCCTCCACTGCTCCCTTGAAGTTGTAGACCTTTCACCATCTCAGTCATCCTCCTCTGGACACACTCTAATAGTTTGATGTCCTTCTTATATTGAGGCGCCCAAAACTACACACAGTACTCGAGGTGGGACCACACCAGTGCAGTGTAGAGTGGGACAATCACCTCCCTTGATTGGCTATACTGCACTTGCTGCACCCCAGGACATGGTTGGCCCTTTTGGCTGCTGGGGTACACTGTTGACTCATATTCAACTAGCCATCAACCCAAACCTCCAGATCTCTTTCTGGGTGTCTGCTCTCCAGCCTCTCATACCCTAATTTGTATGTATAATCAGGATTACCCCATCCCAGGTGGAGAATGCAGCACTTACTCTTGTTAAATTTTATACGGTTGGTGATTGCCCAGCTCTCTAGCCTATCCAGATCTCTCTGTAAGGCCTCTCCACCCTCAAGGGAGTCCACAGCCCCTCCTAGTTTAGTATCATCGGCAAATTTACTTAATGTACATTTGATTCCTGCACCCACATCATTTATAAAAACACTGAAGAGAACTGACCCTAATATTGAGCCCTGGGGAACTCCACTGATGACTGGCCACCAGCCTGATGTAACCCCAATTACTACAACTCTTTGACTCTTTGAGCCCAACCCGTCAGCCAATTGTTCACCCATTGTATTATGAACTTTTCTAGCTGTGTGCTGGACATTTTCTCCAGAAGGATACTGTGGAGATACAATATCAAAAGCATGAACATGAACAACAACCAAAAAAAAAAACAAACCAAAAAAAGAATCCTTAACAGCCTTTGAATCCTACGGCAGGAAATATTTTATTACCTTTCATATATATCATTCAAATTAAGGACAGTTCAGGTAACTTTCATCCATTGCATTTAAGGGATTTCTAAACACCACTTTTTGCTTATTTTTTTTTCCCCTTAAATTTGGCAGACTTTTTCCCCATGCAGAAGACAAGCCGCATCTAAGTCTGAGATTGTCATACAATCATTGAATCATATGAAGAAACTAAGCATTAGAGAGACAACTTTTAAGAAATTTTAGAAATAACAACATTATGTGTGGTTTTGTCTTTAAAAATATGCAATAATTAATAGGTGCTTCTGCATGATAAAATTTAAGTAATTGTCTAACTGTAGGTATTTAGAGAGATGAGAATTTAAGAGCCCAATGTTTGTTATGAGAGCTAAGCATGTGCATTCACTAACTCAATCAAGTTAACATTCTAAGTAAAAATTATGGGGTTTTGTTTGTTTAAATTAAAACTGCTTTTGTAACTACTCTGCAGTGGGGTTTTTTTTTCCCCACAAAGGGTTAATTTATATGTTCTGGTTTACCTCAGATCCATCAACTTTTGGTGGTGGTTTAGCTTGAACTTGTTTCTTCTCTCTAGATGTGTCAGACTCTGATTCTGAACTAGACTCAGAGTCACTGCTACCTGATTGACTGCTACTTCCATCACTACTGCTTCCAGAACTTGAATCAGATCCAGAAGCTGATGCTGACCCAGAATCATCATCCGATTGGCTGCAATTAGAAGTTAACAGGATATTACACAACAGCTAATTAAATAGGATTTAAAAAAGAAATAAAATATCACACTAAAAAGACTTTAGCTTCACCTATAAATCAATTGTTAGGTTAGCCCAGACACATGGATAGCATACAAATGAATGCACTGAATTAAATAAATCAGAAACGAAAATTAAGAGTTTAATCAGATACTTTTCACTAAACATTAAAAGGAAAAAGAGAGAGAGAGAGAAGGGAGAATATTAATCATTAATGTAGAGGAGTCAAACAAGGATATTTCTCACCCACCCAAACCCTTACTTAGCTCTATCAAATCCCACGTTTTTGTGTATACACACACAATTGTTTTAAGTCTTTTTAGATCAGCAGTGTGTATCGTCCCCCCCCCCTTTTTTTTTTTTAAGCATGCATTTCTTCAAAGCAAATATAAACTCTGTTTTGTTCCCCTAAACAAATGCGTTATGTTTCTCATAAACACAATAGGGGAAAAAATTATCTTTAAGGAAGTACTTGCAAACTATATTTCATGTTGTGATTTAGACCAACTATATACAAAATACTGCCAAACACTAGATTAAATAAAGTGTTTATAAAAGTAACTGGAAAACCAGAAGTGTGTTTTCACACATAAATCCATGCAGACCATCTAATACTGTTAAAATAACAGTAGTAAAATTCCCCCCAGAGTCAAACTCTGAATTTGTCACTGATTATATGAATTGTGTCAAGTCATATGATCACTGACCTTAGCATATTCTTGAGCAACTGGATTATTCCACCTGTACATTCATTTCACACTAGACTTAACGTATTTAAACAGAATAATATTTAAAGTTAACATTTATTTCATGACTATTCGAAAACATAGAAACATTTGGGTTTCTAAAACAATTTTACAAAGGAACCAAGTTAAAACTTTAATCAAATTCCTCATTAGGTTAAATACTACCATACTGTAGAGATATCACGAGGGAAAACATTGGAATTACAACACCACACAAGCAAAATAATTTTAAATTATGTACACTTGGGTTGCAAGCATTTAAAAAGAAACAAACCCCCACCAAAGATAACACCAAAATCCAAACCAAAAAAAAAACCAAAGCTGATATCAAAGTCTAAGCCTATCACTGCCAGCACAATTCATCTGGCTGTCAGCCAGCAAGGGTGTGCACGTGGGGGGTGGTGGTGGTGGCAGTAGGTTGATCATCTTCTGCACTAGAACACACTTAACTGACAACATTTAAAGACACAAAACAGAACCACTACTCTCCCTGTTTCTAAAACTAATTTAATTGTACTAGTGAGGGGAAAAAAAAAAAAAATAACAAATGAAGCTATTCACAGATTCCTGCAGGCAGCACCTCAACCAATCATCTGCATCTGTTGACTTTGAAAGAAAGAAACAAACCATGAAAAAAGCTTCCTTATTTTGAAGTGGGGGATATGAAGAAATATGACTGCTGAGTTTACTTACACTTGCTAAGGAGAAAACTGGGGAGCAAAAAGGCTGCTTCCAAACTTCCAATTCCTGTCATCAAGGGCCTACTTCAGGCATGATGTTATAACACTAACATATTAGCCTGACTTGAAAAATAAAAGCAAGGCACCCAACTGTAGAATGTAACTGGTGTTTAAAGTATTTACCAGAAATTAAGGGCAACATCCACCATGATTCACCAAAAGATATTTTAAATACAGTAGTAGTATTATTGTACGCAGCTGTTACCTTAGCTTTAATGTTGGGTAAATTAGAGCGTTATAAAACAATAGCATTTCTCAGCATAGCACAGTGACATCGGTAAATGTCACAGGGACTGTGGAAGATGATACATGAAGAGAAGAAAATTCAGCAAGGTGAAACATTGAGACTCGAATAAATACCTGCCAGACAAGCCCCTGTGACAAAAATGCCAAATCCTACATTTAGATAAATAAGCAAAAATCATGTCAGTAAGATCTGCAGTTGATGGGAAATTGTAAAAGTTTAATGTTTTGCAATGTAGAAAGTAAGTGGCAAGTTCAAAAACAAAAGGATTGTGAGACAGAAAGAAAAAGTCTAATAGATATTGCAAGTATTTACACAGGAACTACATGTAAAGAACTAAACTAATTCCAAGTCATTTTCTGTATTAAGGGATCAACTAGCTATCATCTGTGTTCTCCATCAACAGATGTGGATCATACAATATTTAGTGTTCACACAAAACACGTAGATTCCCTATCTTGTCAAACACTTCCTCTTAACAATGGCTGCCTGGGAATGGATTCCCCATGGGCTTAGCAGGATCAGCAAACTAAGACCTATTTCATCATCCCTGCTTCTCACAATAAATTTACCCAATTTGGACATGAGGAGGGTAATATGATCACACTGCATATCAACTAATAGTAACACCTGAAAGAGAGTAAAAGTTTCAAAGTCAGTATTCAACTGACTTATTAATAAACACAAGATTATAATACAAATCTGTAGCTAGAAGTAAGAGTGATGGGGAAATGAAGAAAGGAAAATACAAGAAACAAGGAAAAAGAAAATAAAATAATAAAGTTCACCATGATTGTTTCAGGGCTACCCCAGTGAAACCCTCTATGAGGAAGAATGCAGGATCACTACTGTAGACTAACAGCTAATTTGTACTTAGAATAAAAAAAAAACAGAAAGATAAAGTTTAAAGACCCTAACATCCACAAGGTCTTACTAAGCTCTCTTAGCTTTAAAGTGTTAAATCAGCACAAGAAGAAAATGGGATAAGGCAAAATGAGCATCAACAAGTTTTTTTGAAAACAAGGCCTTGCTAAAACATTTATCAAATCTTGAGATGCTATGGCAGTGCTCATACATGCTTTAAAAAAATTTCAAATTCACTGGTAAAAAGTACTTATGGGAGTTTAAGTGCAGAGGACTATTGCATGCCGGGCAGAGCTTACTTCAATTCTAGTAATCCAAATTAATGCAAATGTGTGAAACTACACTAGAGTTTCTGTCTGTACACCCTCTTATACGCACCACATATTCTCAGAGGTCTTGATGTAACTACAGCACAGACAAAAAAATGTCAAGTTGAATAGCTGTGACTAGCTGCACAGTATTAGAGGGGCCAAGCTGGAGATAGATAAGCAGTTTCAGAACCACGCTCCTGTGGTGGACACCACAGAGAATGAGGCACCTTGGATCCTGGTGACCCACAAAAGCAGGACTCTGCCTGAGTCCCCACCCTCCAGCACTACAACCAAAACCAGATACGAAGCTTTAATAGCTGTAGACACTCATGAGCAAGGTCTGCAAGGAGAAACTGTACCAGCAGCACACAGTGGATACCGCAAAAAGAAATGAGTGCTCGTAGGTGACTCTCTGTTAAGGGGCACTGCCAGCCTGACAGGGAGTCATGTTGAGGTATGCTACCTTCCAGGAGCATAGTGGTCCAAGACAGCAACACCCACGCCACTGCAACCAACTGAACCAGGCCAACCAGAATAGTAACAAATGCCCCTTAGCTGCCTCCCCAGATGTGAACCAGAAGACCAACCACCTCAAGTACATGTATACCAATGCATGCAGCCTAGGGAACAAACAGGAGGAAGTGGAGCTCCACACCCAGTCAGGAAGTTATGATATCATAGCAACAACTGAAACACAGTGGGACAACTCACACAACTGGAGGATTGTGATGGATGGCTATAGGCTGTTTCATAAAGATGGGCAGGGAAGAAGAGGAAGAGGAGGCATGATCTATGTTACAGAGAACCTTGAATGTATAGAATTCAACTACGGCGATTGTGGAAGCCCTATTGAATGCCTCTGGGTCAAGATCAGAGGGGTCATCTCCAAGGGGGATCTTACAGTAGGCATCTACTACTGACCTCCAAACCAAGACAATAAGGCCAACGAAGCAATATTTGAGTCACTTAAGCAAGTTTCGAGTCAACAGAACCTGGTTCTCATGGGTGACTTCAACTACCCAGGCATTTGTTAGAAGAACAATACAGGAGCTCACATGTCATCTATCAAGTTCCTGGAACGCGTAGAGGACTGCTTCCTCATGCAAATGTTAGATGTGCCAACCAGGAATGAGACACTGCTGGACTTACTACTCGCAAACCAAGAAAACCTGCTTTGTAATATCTTGATTAGCGATAGCCTTCGCTGCAGTGATCACAATATTGTGGAGTTTGGGGGTCCTGCTGAGCACGCCGAAGGTTAGTACTAAGACAAAGATTTTAGGTTTTAGAAGAGCTAACTTCAGCTCACTCAGAGCTCAGTTGGGAGGGATTCCATGGGAAGCTTCCACAGAGGATAAAGGAGCTAGCAAGTGCTGGGAATTTTTCAGGAACACTCTCCTGGAAGCACAAAACCAGTTCATCCTCTTTAAAGGTAAGGGAAGTAGGCAGAGCAAGAGACCCCCATGGCTTAACTGTGAGCTTCTGAGTCTGCTCAAAACCAGAAGAGAAGCATAGAAGAGATGGAAAAGCAGATGAACACCCATTCAGAACTACAAGAACATTGCCAGGGTATGCAGAGATGCAGTTAGAAAACCAAAAGCTCAGCTCGAATTGAAATTGGCCAGAGATATCAAAAACTTCAAGAAAGGGTTCTTCAGGTATGTAAATAACAAGCAGAAACAGAAGGAAAATATTGGTTCGCTGTTAAACAGAAGAGGTGAATTAGTCACCAACAACACTGAAAAGGCAAAGGTTCTCAACACTTTCTTCACCTCTGTCTTTACCAGCACTGTTGGGCCCCAGGCCTTGGGAACAAAAATCCAGGTTGACGCAAACACAGACTTACTTCCAGTGAAGGAAGAGTTGGTATATGAACTATTACCAGGAACTTGACCCCTACAAATTGATGGGCCATGATGTTATCCATTCAAGGGCATTAAGAGAGCTAGCTGACGCCATTGCAAGGCCACTCTCCATAATCTTTGAGAAGTCGTGAAGATCTGGGGATGTCCCAGAAGACTGAAAGAAGGCTAATGTTACCCTCATCTACAAGAAGAGCTTAAAGGAGGATCCAGGAAATTATCAGTCTTACTTCAGTTCCTGGGAAAATTATGGAACAAATCCTCCTGGGGGCTATCACAAGTCAAATGAAGCATGTGATTGGGAAAAGCCAGCACAGATTCACCAAGGGGAAATCATGCTTGACAAACCCAATTGCCTTCTACAACAAAGTAACCTGCTCAGTTGATGAGGGGTGAGCAGTGGACACTGTCTGCCTGGATTTCTCCAAGGCTTTTGATACGGTTTCCCACAGCCCCCTTGACCCGCTCCAGCACCTCAATGTCTTTCTTGTGATAAGGGGTCCAAAACTGGACACAGTACTCGAGGTGGGGCCTCACCAGTGCTGAGTACAGGGGGATGATCACCTCTCGGGTCCTACTCACCACACTGTTCCTGATACAGGCCAGGATACCATTGGCCTTCTTGGCCACCTGGGCACAATGCTGGCTCATGTTCAGCCGACAGTCGACCAACACCCCCAGGTCCTTTTCTGCCAGGCAGCTCTCCAGCCACTCTGCCCCAAGCCTGGAGCGCTGCAGGGGGTTGTTGTGACCCAAGTGCAGGACCCAGCACTTGGCCTTATTGAAACTCATCCTGTTGGTCTCAGCCCATCGATCCAGCCTGTCCAGATCCCTCTGCAAAGCCTTTCTACCCTCCAGCAGGTCGACACTCCCACCCAGCTTGGTGTCATCTGCGAACTTACTGAGGGTACACTCGATCCCCTTGTCCAGATCATTGATAAAAATGTTAAAGAGAACCAGCCCCAGTACCGAGCCCTGTGGGACACCACTCGTGACTGGCCACCAACTGGATTTAACTCCATTCTATGAACTCATTCCTTAACCAAGCTAATTGGAGTTTGCAGCAGTTGAAAGAAAATATCTTTGTATCAATATCACAAAAAAAAAAAAAAAAAGTCTCTTGCCTAACAGGACTACTTACCTATTTAAAAAGAAGTTGAATGGAAATTTTCAGCCTCAGATTTATTTGTCAGTTATCTTTAAAAGTAACTACCTACCTATTAGAATATGTAGGTAGTATAAGAAATGGATCAGCATCAGCCAGACTACCAACTTGCAAGATCAACTTCCAAGATAAAGCAATGTCTTGCTTGTTTTTGAACTAATACTTGTAAGAATGCAGCAACAATAAAGATGACAGACCTATTTAACTTTCTAAATAAAAAACAACCACTGCAGAATTCATTACACTGCAAAATCTACCAGCATCACTGTAAGTTCAGAGAACTTGTTTGCCAGTTTTAAAAATATAGTTGTTTGACTTCTCTGAAGAGAAAAGACATACAAGATATAGAAGCTTCATACACATTTCTAGCAGCTCAGATGACATTGTCTTGACCAGTTAAAATGAATACGGTAACAGATATTATATGGCAAAACCAAACACGATCAGCTTGAAAAAAGAAAAAGTACTGTGTCCAGTTCTGGGCTCCCAGTTCCAGGACAGGGAACTATTGGAGAGAGTCCAGTGGAGGGCTACGAAGATGATCAAGGGAATGGAGCACCTCTCTTACGAGGAAAAGCTGAGAGACCTGGGTCTGTTTAGCCTGAAGAAGGGAAGACTGAGAGGGGATCTCATCAATGCTTATCAATATCTAAAGGGCAGGTGTCAAGAGGATGGGGCCAGACTCTTTTCAGTGGTGCCCAGTGACAGGACAAGAGGCAATGGGCACAAACTGGAACACAGGAAATTCCATCTCAACATGAGGAAAAACTTCTTTACTTTGAGGGTGACAGAGCACTAGAACAGGCTGCCCAGAGAGATTGTGGAGTCTCCTTCTCTGGATATATTCAAAACCCACCTGGATGAGTTCCTATCCAACCTGCTCTAGGTGAACCTGCTTTGGCAGGGAGGTTGTAGTCGCTGATCTCCAAAGGTCTCTTCCAACCCCTACCATTCTGTGATTCTATGATAAAGGTGCTGAAAATGTAAATTCATGGAAATAATAGCTGTGAGAGAGTCATATTTTAAAAGCCTTGTCATGTTTTCTTTTCCTCCTTTGCCTATGGGCTTCTTTGATTTTTCCTGCATTACCTGTGGTGTAGTATACAAGCAATTCCTCCTCTAGATAAAGAGCTTTAAATATTATCTGATGCTGTCCAGCTACGGTTGGTAATTTGTCTAACTTTTCTCATACTGAGTAATGCCTATTAACAGAAAATAGCACCACTGACCTCTACAAGATTAATCACTTGAACTGGCACTACTAATTCCTGAGATTTGTGTTAGGATGCAAGGAACATTAAAACTCAGATATATAATTACCTGCTACCTAATGCTGTTACATAAATATCATCTCAGGGACAGCAATTCTGATCCTCACATAAGAGGACAGGCAAAGTGCTTTATTTCTTGCCCCCTTCTCCTTCTGTACAGTCCAGAGTCAGTGCCTTTTCTTTAGACGCTTTTATTTGAAACAGTTCAGCAAAAAGTGAAAGAGGACATCATACTCATCCTGTTGTGGACACCTGAAGTAGCCTAAAAGAGAGGGTTTGGGTACAACAGAACCAGCCTTTTTTCCCCCCTCTTTCAAAAAAGCCTGCTTGCAACTGTAAGGTATGAGGCAACCTTCAGGCACCTAAGCCTAAATTAGAACCTTCCTGTCTTTCCCTACCTTTTCTGAATATACTCAAGAGACTGGTAGAAAAACCATACATACCTTACATATAATGAGAGAAAGAGACAGTGTACAAAACTTAATTTTCAGTTAACGGTAAATTGTCAAACACAGGTGAATAGTATCTCACCATTATGTCCTCCCTTTACCCTGCTCTTGAATGGCTCTTCCAACCAACTCTATCCTGTGGTGTAATTTGTGCTCCACCCCCCCACCCCTCCTTCACTGATGAATGTGCTTCCAAGACGACACCAAACATCAACAGAAATTATAAACACTATCAAGAGTAGAACTGGAAGAACTCTAGATGTAAAACAATAGGACAAGGCAAATTAAGCTACAGAATAAAGATGTTGTTAACATGATGTATACAGTAAGGAAATATTCAGCATTTGCTGTTGAAGACCATTTGTGCTCTTTCAGATACTGTTACTCAAAACAGAATTCCTGCTTTTTTAAGTCCCTCTTTCAAAAATGTGTCATACAAGCCTTCCTCCTCCTGCTTCAAGCAATTTTATATATTATATAAATAAACCCCAATAAAATTAAAACACCATTATTAGATAAAAGGTATTCTTGAGCAAAAAAAAATATCATACATTATACACAGCGTACTTCATTCAATTAGGAAAAAAAAACCCAACAAACAAAACAAAAATGAAACCCAAAACCAACAACACTAAACAAAGATAGGAAGGTATGAGACTGCACAAAACAGTTATAGGGGTTATTGGAAAAAACAAGGCAAAATTGATGGATCAATCAATAATGATGACCTCTTCAGTCCCACTGAAGTGAGACTACTTCTCTACCATGCAAACAAATCACTGTAACGAAGACAAAGTTAACTGACAACACTAACCAGCAGTAGTAGGCATGCAGGAATACATACTGATCAGCATGCTCTCAGGATGAGATTTCTACATGGAAAAATACAGTTTCATCTATGTTGGCAGACCACTGTCAAATCTACAGAGAGCATCTTCCAGGATATGTAGCAAAGAAGCTTATTACACCCCTAGCCCTTGAGTCAAATAGTTGCATTAGTACAGCAGCATATGACAAAACTGATTCGGTATGAAAGTTTGACACAACTAAGAAGTTAGTCTATATTATATTTTATAAACACTGTCTTGATATTCTCAATATATTCAAGAGCAATTTGGGATCCACAAAAGCAATATTTATTTTCAAACTATTTTGCAAGAAAAGCAAGATGGCTTACTACGAATACCAAGAGATGATTGTTACATGTTTACAACTGTTAATATTTCAAACCCCAATAAATATCTACAGAATAGTATCAGACTATACTCTAAGTAAATGACATGAGAAGACAGACTTAAAGAAAAACATCACTGACAAACATTAAAAGAATCCTAGAATCACAGAACAGATTGGGTTGGAAGGGACCTTAAAGATTATCTAGTCCCAAACCCCTGCCCTGGGCAGGGACACCTCCCACTAGACCAGGTTGCTCAAAGCCCCATCCAGCCTGGTCTTGAACACCTCCAGGGATGGGGCATCCACAACTTCCCTGGGCAACCCGTTCTAGTGCCTCACCACCCTCACACTAAATAATTTCTTCCTAATATCTAATCCAAATCTCCCCTCTTTCAGTTTAAAACCATTACCCTCATCCTATCACTATATTCCCTGGCCAAGAGTCCCTCCCCATCTCTCCCATAGGCCACCTTCCGGTACTAGAAGGCCATTATAGGGTCTCCCCAGAGCCTTCTTTTCTCCAGGCTGAACAATCCCAACCCTCTTAGCCTGTCCTCATGGGAGAGGTGCTCCAGCCCTCTGATCGTCTTTGTGGCCCTCCTCTGGACCTGTTGGAATGGGTACATGTCCTTCCTGGGCTGAGGACTCCAGAGCTGGACGCAGTAGCCCAGGTGGGGTCTCACCAGAGCAGAGTAGGGGGCAGAATGACCTCCCTCAACCTGCTGGCCACGCTTCGTCTGATGCAGCCCAGGATACGGTAGACGTTCTGGGCTGCCAGCGCACATTGTTGGCTCACGTTGAGCTTCTCATCCACAAGCACTCCCAAGTCATTCTCCTCAGGGCTGATCTCCAGGCCACCAAGTTTGTCAGGCATGACTTGCCCTTGGTAAAGCCATGTTGGCTGTTACTAATCACCTCCTTATTTTTCACGTGCCTTAGCAGAGGTTCCAGGAGGATCTGCTCCATGATCTTGCCAGGCACAGAGGTGAGATTGACCGGCCTGTAGTTCCCCAGGTCTTCCTTTTTTCCCTTTTTGAAAATGGGGGTTATGTTTCCCTTTTTCCAGTCAGCGGGAACTTCACCAGATTGCCACGACTTCTCAAATATAACGGAAAGCAGCTTGGCCATGTCATCCGTCAGCTCCCTCAGGACCCACGGATGGATTTTATCAGGTCCAATGGATTTCTGTATTTTCAGGTTCCTTAGAATGTCTCAAACCTGATCTTCTCTTACAGTGGGCGGTTCCTCATTCTCATAGCCCCTGTTTTTGCCTTCTGCGACTTGGGCGGTGTGGTTAGAGCCCTTGCCAGTGAAGACCGAGGCGAAAAAGTCATTCAGTAACTCAGCCTTTTCCATATCCTGGGTGACCAGGTCTCCTGTTTCTTTCCGGAGAGGGCCCACATCTTACCTAGCCTACCTTTTATCTCTGACATATCTATAGAAGTTTTTCTCGTTGTCCTTGATGTCCCCGGCCAGATTTAACTCTCTCTGAGCTTTAGCTTGCCTAATCTGGTCCCTGGCCGCTTGGACAGTTTCTCTGTATTCCTCTCAGTCTACTTGTCCTTGCTTCCACCCTCTGTAGGCCGCCTTTTTGCTTTTGAGCTTGTCCAGGAGCTCCTTGCTCATCCATATGCAGGCTGCTTCCCTAAGGATCTTGAACTCTACCATTTCATGATCACTGCAACCAAGGTTATCCTTGAGGCTGACATTCCCCACTAGCTCCTCCTTGTTGGTTAGGTCAAGGTCCAGCATGACTCCTCTCCTCATTGGCTCCTCAACCACTTGGAAAAGGAAGCTGTCATTGACACATTCCAAGAACTTCCTGGATTTTTTGTGCCCCGCTGTCTTGTCCCTCCAACAGATACTGGGGTGGTTGAAGCCCCCATGCAGACTGTGAACACAATGCTGCTCCTGTCTGTCTATAGAGGGCCTCATACCCTCCATCTTCCTGGTCAGGTGGCCTGTAGCAGACCCCTATTGTAACATCACCTGTCCCTGCCCTCCCTTTAATCTTGACCCATAAGCTCTCGGTTGGCTCCTCATCCATCCCCAGGTGGAGCTCCATGCACTCCAGCTGGTCATTGACATAGAGGGCAACACCCCCTCCTCATCTCCCATGCACACATCTCCAACTCCTCTTGCTTGTTTCCCATGCTATACACGTTTGCATAGAGGCATTTTAGCTGGGCCCCTGATGAATCTGACTTACTGGCAGGAGCAGCTGTATTTCCTTCCTGCTGCTTTTCAGGTGGCCTTCCTGTGAGGTGTTTTATATGTGACTTCCCAGTTCCTATTGCCTCTGGAGCCCCTGGCTTATCCCCATAAGACTTTGAGTGTGCTGCGACGTACCCAGCACATCTCAGGGCAACAGGTTGAGGGCCCTTGCTAGTGACCCATCCCTCAGACCTTGGAGCGTCCTCCCTTGGCTTGTCACAAGCAAGCCTGATAATATCCTCCTCCCCCAACAAGTCTAGGTTAAAGCTTGGTCAATTAGGTCTGCTAGTTCACGAGCGAAGACCCTCTTCTCCCTTTCAGAAAGATTAATCCCATCTGATATCAGGAAGCTTGGTGCTGTGTAGGCCATCCCATTGTCAAAAACCCCAAAACTGTGGTGGTGACACCAGCCACAGAGCCATGTATTGACAGACTGAGCACATCTGCTTCTTTCAGAGTCACTGCCTGTAACTGTGAGAACAGAAGAAAAGACAACTTGCACCCCAGATTCCCTTGTTAACCTTCCCAAGGCCCTGAAGTCTTTTTTGAGTCTTTTTTCAAGTCAACCCTTGAGCTAAGTGTTGCCATTTCATCACTACCCACATGGAAGAGCAACAGTGGGTAATAATCCAAGGGCTACACCAAGCTAGGAAGTTTTCTAGTGATGCCCCTGACCCAGGCCCCAGGGAGGCAGCATACTTCCCTAAGAGGGTCTGCCTGACTTACTGGACCCTCTGTTCCCCTCAGAAGGGAGTCACCCACAACTATAACCCATCTCTTCTTCCTTGTGGAGGTGGTCCTTAAACGGGGGACAGACCTTTCCAATCCTGGCAGCTCTTCTGGTGTAGTCGGACCATCTCCCACATCATCTATGGCCTGGCCTACCTCCTCAAGAGCATCATACCTATTGTAGGAGCACTTGGTTAGGGGAGGTAAGGAGGGGGTTCACTTGCCACCCCTAGCACAGACTTGCCTCCATTCACAGCTCTCCTTTTGGCCACTGCCTTGATCTGGCAGAAGGAGGGTACCAGATCTCCTTTAGCTTGGGTTTTTTTTGGTGGCTGTTCCAGTTTTTCTCTCAGGGAGGTCAGAGCCTGATTCCACCAATCCATTTTTTTCCTCACACTCCCTGATGCTCCGCAGCTTTTCTACTTCCTCTTTTAGTTCTGCCACCAGGCTGAGTAGATCATCTACCTGGCCTCACCTCACACAGCTGTCATCCCATCCATTAGCCATGAGAGGTTAAAGCACTCCCTGCAGCCAGAGACCTGGGTGGCTGCATGCTTCCATGGGAGCTCTGACTGTATGGCTACATCTGCTCTGGCAAGCACAGAGAATGCAGCTTTCTGCCGGGTAGAGACCATGGCTAAGGTCCTTCTCTCCAGCTGAAATCCCCTCTTGAGCTTTCCACACTCTTTTTGCACGCCCTTCCGCGCAAACTGCCACATCACACCCTGTTTGCCCCTCCTGTTCACAAGCAAGTGTTCTGTCACAGAGACACTAGTTCTTTTCAGTAGTCTTAGGTTTAAGAGGTAAGCTAGTGAAGCTAAAACAAGGTCCCCTCGATCAGAACACACAACTACAAACAGTCAGCAAATTCATACAAGGCACTAGGAAGAAAAACTTCAAGACAGAAGCTACACAAGCCATGCTGCAAAAACACTGTTAGAGCATTTAGACTCCTGTATAAGGTCTAGGTTGATACAGGACCCAAGAAAGGACAATTTATCCCTGCTGATTTAGAGGGCATTCATTACATTAAACTGCCCTAACAATCCTCCAATTTAAAAACAACAGGAAACAGAATATCAATTTGAGCAAAATAAAAGTTTAACCCATTAAAACCAGAAAAAAAAAATTATGCAAGGTTTTTGAAAAGCATCTGAGATGACAGTTCACCATTATTTTAATCAATCAGAAGTCCAAGAAAGGTCATGCATTTGAATATGAAAAGCCCCTTCCAGAATGAACAGAAGTAACAGACACAAAGTGACAAATTCTTAAAGTTTATTTAGGCAAATACAATGCAAGTGGGCTTTTTTCTTTTTATTAAAGAAAACTGAACTACTCAATCTGATTTAGATGTCTGAGATTCATCTTATTCATCAACACTAACATAAAGCAAAGGGAACAGAGTATCAAGTTCAGGCTACGAAGGAGTGTTATTTCCCATCCTCATCTATTCTGAATCACAAACTCAATTCCCTTTTGCTGACTTAGGCTGATAACTCAAATTCATTTCTTAACAATTAAAAATAAAGTAGGATGCTGAGACACAGAGACAAAACTAAAATACCTTCCTTCCCGTAACGCCCTTCTTCCCAGGCTCACTTTCACTCCTTCATTCCCAACTATCTCTCTCCTCACACCCCTGGGGCAGGGGGGAGAGAACGTGGAATGGGGGGTTGCAGTCAGCTCATCACAACTCATCTCCTGCCCCTTCCTCCTCACACTTTTCTGCTCCAACATGGGGGCCCTTCCACAGGATAGTCCTTCAACAACTGGTCCAGCATGGGTCCTTTCCACTGGGTGCAGTCCTTCAAGAATGGAGTGCTCCAGCATGGATCCCCCAGGAGCTGCATTTTCTAACAGAAAACCTGCTCCTCCATGGGCCACAGTTCCTGCCAGGAGCCTGCTCCAGCGTGCACTCTCTATAGGCTGCAGCTTCCTGCAGGGCACATCCACCTCCTCTGGCATGGGGTTGTGGCGGTGTACTCTCCCCTTTCCCCCCAGCTCCTGCTCAAGTCATAACCATTAGTGGGAGTTGTGCCTGGACTTCGGGGGATGGCTGGCAGCACAGCCAAAACACTGTCTGGAGTGGAGACCTAGATATTTTGTTCCCATGAAAGTATGACTATAGGTCAATTATCTTATTCTATAAATAGTAGACAGTTCAAGAGCCCTTTGAGCTCTCCTGCATGGCAGCAGGATGCACTCCAAGATCTCCCCCTGAGTGGGGATGCTCACTTATGGTTCTACTTCTCAAGGTTGAGAGATTCCTTGCCGCAACAGATTCTCAGTAAGTGACTAATAGCATGCTAAACTTTGAAATCTTAGCTAAGTAATATAAAGGATTGTTTGCGCATATATAACCCTTTAGACATAAACCATTGATCAAGTCTGGGACTAGGATTGGATCCAGCCACACCTAGACTCTTCTCCAAGAAGGATTTTGGAAAGCAAGGGGGTCCTTTCTGAACCTTGTGACTCAACAGGAGGGTCTCCCTGACAGCTTGTCTGACCCTGTCCTCGATGTAGTAAATAACCAAGCATACCTTACCATTGAATCTCATAAAACACTGTCGCATTCACTACTAACTTTGTTATATCACTGTTTTATATTAATAAATACTTCACTACTCTCTTACAAGTGAAGTTAGTTAATCACTCCACCTGCAACAACCTGTTGTAGCCAGCATGATGGCAGGCATTATCACTGATTATTTTAGGAGGCATGGAGTGCCCCAAATTCTCAGAGGAATGGGCTCATGATAATTGGCACAATTGGGAAGCCGTTGAAGAGCACTTAAAAGCAACTAGGGGCCGCACAAAGGATGGAAAAGATCTGCAAGATGTTAGGCAGCTGTTTAGAAGCCATGTACCAAGACATGGAGAATAGAAATAGGAGAGAGCAGGACCTAGAGAATGAAATAGAGAGCAGGAAGGCAACTGAGTTACTGCTGTCTTTAAAAAATGAACAGCTGCAAAAACAATTGCAGGAAGAAAAGCAAAAGAGGCAGAAATTAGGAGAAAAGATCAAAATGATGCTTATACAGGCTCCCCACCCCCTGACAATGTACAGATTAGGAAACTGATAGTATCCCCTTAAAAATTGGGATGGAGACATTTGGGTGATCCCAATGACAGTGAATCAGAAGACGTTCCTTTGTTCCCCGCAGATCCTCCAGAATACGAAGCCAGACACGTTCTGTTAAAACAGAAATAACTGTGGTGGTAATCCGCAGCATACTACGTGAACCAGCCCCTGGGATCCATTGCAACTGACAAATTTGCAAGAGAAAAATAGCAGAAACCCCAGTGAAACTGAATACTTGTGGCAAGTATGCTTAAGTGGCAGCAACCAAATAATGTTAAGCCAGGATGAAGCCAGCGGCTACTGCGGTCCAGGAGTTTTCTTAAATTTAGGACCCGACAGATACACCCCATTCTATCACCAGTTGAGTAGCTTATTGGGCAGGAGGAATCAACACCATGGAGCAGGGTGAGCCCTCCATAATCCCCATTAAATCTCTAAGTGATTTATCCACAGCCATCACAAAAGCCGCTTGCATACAAACTGTGTACAAATGAGGACACCATGATGTCTCACTATCTGCTACAGTAGATTTTTCAGTGTTAAAAAAACTGATCCGAGGAGCCCCAGCAGTTCTTAAACCCCATCTAGCTGCAAAACAGGATGAGATTAGAAGAGATACTGAATTTCATACCCAGGGCAGTCATCCTCCCAGGAGACTCCCTACACGGGCAGAATTAATGCACAACATAGTTAACTACTGCTGTGAAATGGGCTGGGATGGTGCAGCAGTTGAAAAACAAAGCCAGAACTCCCGGGGAGGAGATCACAAAGTAAAACCTGTGAAACAGGGAACAGGAATTAAACCAAAGGGAAATAAAAACTTGCAAACAGTCTCCAGAACAGAGGAATGAATTGTGGAGGAAAGCATTAGCACTAGGCATTCCCAGAGCCACAATTCAAGATCAGCCTACTGGCATTATCTTGAGTCTGATTGAAGCATTCCAGAAACAAGATAATGGTGAAAACAGAGACCGTACTTCAACTTCTTTGAAGTAGGATAATCCCTTTCTCCCTCTTAAGGGGGAATTGCAGGACACAAAGTCAAAACATGAGAAACGTCTGGAAGGCGATTGGGCCCACCTGTCCAAAAAAAGTGGAGGCTTATCAGTAGATAAGTGATGATGGGCCATACATATTAATTCCAGTTGGTCCTCGAAGACAATTAGTAAAGTTCTTAATAGATATGGGAGCACAAATTTCAATATTAACACAACAAGATGCTGAGAAGTTGGATGTGCAATCTGGGCAGCAAAGAGTTAGAATTATGGGTGTGAATGGGTGAACTAATCTATGTCAAACTGCTAAGGTTAGTTTGTGGCTCCCGGGCGAGAAGTGGCACATCTTCTACTTGCTTCTCAATTAAAGGCCATCATTAAAATATTTCAGGTTTTGATATTTTAAATGGCCGAACCTGGTGCCTGCCAGACGGCAGCGTGTGGTCCTTCGGCTCAAACACTGACCCTAACCCGTGCGGAAACCGGGAGGGTACTCTGCGGGTACTCTGCTCAGCCCCTGCGCTCTGTGAGTCAAAGATCACTAGTGTACCGCAGTATCCGATATCTGCTGTGGCACGAGAGGGCATTTCTGAAGTCATAGCTGATTTGGAGAAAAGACAAATTATCTCCAGAACCCACTCCCCATATAACTCACCTGTCTGGCTGGTTCGGAAACCAGATGGGAGGTGGCATTTAACAGTCAAATACCGCCGTCCAAATGCTAATAAAGCCCTGCTAACAGCCGCTGTACCAAACGTTGCAACCTTAACTGCTACTCTGCAAGCAGCTGCACACCCATGGACGGCAGCACTAGATGTAAAAGATATGTTCTTTATGGTTCCCTTGAAGGAGGAGGATAAAGAGAAGTTTGCTTTCACTTGGGAGGGAATACAATACACCTTTAACAGACTCCCACAGGGATATAAACATTCACCCACGATTGCTCATGCTGTGCTTGCTGAACTTTTACAGTTTCACTCCCCCAAATGTGAAACTGTACCAATATATAGACGATATTCTGATTGGAGGAACTTCTCCTGAGACAGTGGGAGAAGCAGCAGCAGCAGCATGGCAAGCACTAAATAAAGCAGAAACTGAGGTTCCACCTGGAAAATGCCAGGGACCAAGTAAAGAAGTGAAATTTTTAGGTACTTGTTGGATAACTCAAGGAAGGAGTTAAAAGAATTAATGGGAACTTTAGGATATTGGAGGAAGCATGTGCCTGGATTTTCTATAATTTCCCATCCATTATACTCACTCTTACGGAAAGGTAAATCCTGGGAGCAGAGATCAGACCATAACAAGGTGGTAAAAACTCTAATTGAAGAATTAAAAACATACCAGTCACTGGGACCAGTACACCCCCACGACCCTATCATAGCCAAATGGGGTTTTGCAGAACATGTTACTTACTGTAATCTGTTCCAAGCTGACCCCAACGGGCCGAAAAGACCACTACTGTTTAGTTCAACTGCATTTAAAGAAACAGAACAATGGTACTCTGAATAGGGAAAGGGACTTTTGTCTTTAGTCCAAGCAGTTAATCAAGTTGAGAAAATACATCAGGGACAACCTGTACAAACTAGAGGACCCTTTAATTTACTAAAAGCAATCCTAAAGGGGACTACTCCCTCAGAAGGAGTCGCACAGAAACCCACTATCAGAAAATGGTATGCTTATCTAACAGGAGTTGCAGAAAATATGCAATTAACTGAAGGACACACTAAGGTTTCCAAATTGCAGATGCCCATAAACACAGACCCTTTAGCTTTACAACAATGTTTTAAACCTTCACCCATTCTGGATGCACCACCCCTTACTGAGAATACCCCAACAGAAAACATTTGGTTTACAGATGCTTCTGCAAAAAGAGTAAATGCTAAATGGCAATATAAGGCTGTTGCATTAGATATTACCTCTGGCAAAACAGTAGTAGAGGAAGGTGAAGGCAGTGCACAAGTAGGTGAAATAAGAGCAGTCGTTTTGGCAGCACAGAATGGAGCAAAAATTATATATGTAGACTCTTATGCTGTATGGGCCGGTGCCACACAGTGGCTCTGTCAATGGGAAACCTTAAACTGGAAAGTAAATGGATCCCCAGTTTGGAAAAGCAAAGACTGGCAATTATTGCCAGATATAGCCAGGAAAACACCTTTTAAGATTGGATGGGTTAAAGCTCATGCTAAGGATAATCAACCAGCCACAAAATGATATCAAAGGATAGATGAGCTAACCAAAATTAGGAAAATCACCTTAGACTGGAAGAATGGTTACATCAAAACTTAGGCCGCACAAGTAAAGAAGCGCTTATAGGCTGGCCTATAAGCAGGAAAACTTGTGAAACTGTTCTCACAGAATGTCTCTAGTGTAGACTGAGATTGCAGGCAGATCATCCTGCTAAAGCACCACCTCTACATATCAACCAAGGGAAAACTTTATGGTCTACATGGCAAATTGATTATATTGGACCATTCAAATCCTCTGCAAAATACCAATATATCCTCACAGGAGTGGAAGTGTTTGAGAGCTGATATAAAAAAAACACAACAGTACAAGGACTATCATTGTGGTTCTCAAATCTACCTACTCCTGATGTTATTCAAAGTGATAATGGCTCACACTTTTTGTGTAAGGAAGTACAAAATTGGGCAAAACAATAAGGAATTAAATGGGTTTTCCACACCCCACACTACCTTCAATCAAATGGGATAGTAGAAAGAGCTAATGGCTTATTGAAAAAAACATCTCAAACCACATGAGGCTCAATGGGATAGGAGACCTTCTGAAGTAGTCCATCAATTAAATAATCGATACAGGCCCACTGTATCCTTTGTACAGGATACATGCCCACTGTATTCTTTGTAAAAACTGAGCTCAGTGCCCCATCCACCATCTCACATTTTTCCCCCCTCATTCCTCCCTCTCTCTGCTGCACAGCATTTTACCCTTTCTTAAATCTTATCACAGAGATGCCACCAGCTTCAACCATTGTCTCATATTTGGCCAGTGGCAGGTCCATTTTGGAGCCAGCTGGAACTGGCTTTGTCTCTTCTGACAGAGGCCACCCCTGCAGCCTCCTCACTACTAAAACTTTGCTGCATAAACCCAATACAACTCTCTCTATACATTCACACTTTTTCCTTCCCCCCCTAATTTGTATTACCTACTTCCACCAAAAAGAAGCCAATAAATGAAAATACTTCTGTAATTATGCTTGGACAATCTTTGAACTCCCACTTAGGTTTCTTGAAAGCAGAAACTTAGAATAGTGGCTTTCAATTTATCTTTTTAATCTTCCGTGGAAGGTATGAGTTTATACAGCAAATTCAAGCCTGCCGCCAAAGAGCTGGCTTTACTTAACTATCTTTTGTGGTTCCTGGACTATTAAATAAACAAAGCAAATTAAATCCACAGAAATTAGTCTTTTATTAACATCAGCTTTCAAGAATATAAACAATGTTAAGGGACCTTGGTGCAAGAAGCCACTTTCTGCTTACTGGAAAAAGGAAGTACAATGCTACCCAGCCAGCTCCTTTCTAGATAAGCTTTACTGAGCACACTCTTTTTTACCTACAGAGAAGTAAGGTCTGCTCAAGTGCTTCATGTCTTGTTCTACAGGAAACATAGGAAGAGCAGAGAGATGGGAAATCAGATTGCTATTCAATTGGCATCAAATGTTTCACTTTTGCATTCCCCATTCTACCTGGAGTTTGTGTTGCATTTCAGCTATAACTGCCCTTCCTTGCTCATTAAGCTTCCTTAATGCTAGCTAACTAATATGTATTTACTCCTATTCAAGTTTGCAACAGAATGCTTTGAAGAACACTACACAAAAATGCTTTTCTTAAATTCAAGTCAGTTTCTCAGAGCACTGCTATAAGGTTTGCTTACTTGCTATCCAGATAACGTTTATCTATGATATTTCACCTAGAACTACTGAAAACATTCTAGAGCAGTGATTTCAAGTAAATAAAAAAAATGGAGAGTAGACTCCACTGTAATTGTTACACAGAAATTCTAACATCAAGCAGCAAGATTAGATTATTGTGTTTATGTCAGTCTACAACCTTCACCATGCTTGGCACTAGCACAGATTTATAGCTTCAGAGGTTGCTAACATGGCCAAAGAAAGTCCAAACAGTGCAACAACAAGTTATTAAACCATGAAAACACAAGATATTCACTTTTACTCATGGCTAAACAGAACTTCAGGCTTGGCACCTGTAGCAAGGGAAAGATTACTGATCATCTACCAGCCAGATGAAGAGACTCAACAGTGGAAATGAACACAGGAGCATAGCAAATTGGCCATTTCTTTCCCGCATGCTTCAGAAATGCTCCTTCACAGTCAATCGCAGGGAATAGAAGACAGCTACAATTCCTTACCGTAGTGCTAGCCAGTGTATACAATCTAAGGTTTTCAGTTAGTCCCTTTTTCAGCCCTCCTACTGCTGAGAATACTACAGGCTTTCCACAACTTCTGCAATTCACAGTAAGAGTTTCTTTAAAACAATATAAAGCAGTATCCATGAGGTTGCATATTTCTGTAAAGGCAGCCCTGGTCCACTGCTTCTCTTTACTTTCTCAAATAGTGATGGTGGCTCCCCTAGATCTGGCCATATTTAATTGAAGCCAGGACTGTCACCCCAGAGCAACAACCATGGAAGCTTACACAGACATCAGAGGGAAAAATACAGCCTTGCTACATTTGTAGAGTGTCATATTGTTAAAGTGACATACTTTTCAGATTTGTTGTTGTTATTACCAACTGTATCACCAATGCTGCTGCCTAGACTTGTCACTGTATCTACCTTCATCTCTCCTTTTCTACCTACTTCTGAAAGTCTGACTTTATCTGCAGTTTCTTCACAGCAGCAATTCTCAATTTCTTTCTCAACTTGTTTTGCTTCTCTTCCTAGCATTCTGAATGGAACAAGACCACCAAAAGCCCAGTAATGATAGCTTGCCATCAATAGTAACTATACTGATTTTACTTCCATTCTGTAGAATTCATATTTCCAGACCATTTGAAGGCTAAATGCAGCTTCACTTCCCTGGTTACACTTAAGATATCCGTCTACAGTCACAGCTAGCTTAAGGAATTTTCCTCCTATTCAAAATCATTTGGAGTTCTGGAAAACTTGAAGAAGGGGGGAGAAGACACAACAACAACAAACAAAAACAAACCGCAACAACAACTGGGGCAAGTCATACTAAGGTACCCCATAAGCATCAAAACCCTTTCACAATAATTATTTTAATAATGAAAATAGGCTGGACAGAAAATAGGCTCAATTCTTTAATATTGGAAGCCTTCACCCTTCATTTAGTTTCCTGATAGCAAACGGCAAGCATACAAATAGGTTTTCCGAGATATGTCTGTGAATTAGACTACAGGGTTAATGACTGATGCAAGCTTAGAGGAAAAAAAGTTTAACATTTTAAAACTTTTTTAAAACTTTAAAATGTGTTCAGCAGCACATTTAAGATACAGAACAAAGTCTCATTTCACAGGCAACTGTTTTAAGTAATTTGCATCTTCCTGACATTTACTTATTAATAAGTTGTCTGGATGCTTTTTTATTATTTAGTTGTTTAGTCTTATGGGAATTGCTACAGCTTTTGAATAACTTTGATATACTGGTGTATACAATTGGTCATAGTTTGATACATAGCATTATTTCTACATTATCTTTAGCTAGGTGGCTCGTTTCAAGTAGTAAAAATCTTCATAAATACAAAGTCATTGGAGTTGTCCCTGATAAGTTAATGTTTATTGGAGGTCTTATTTATAACTCTCTATAAGTTCAGAAGACTAGCTTTATTCACACTGTTTTATTTTGTTCATATTCCTCCACTCAACTAACAAGGCTTGTTTTGGGTTTGGTTGGGGGTCTTTGTTTTTTTGTTTTTGTTTGTTTGTTTTAAATATAAGTAATCAGGAATGTTTTGCCACTTACTAGCAGAAACCCAAAATTTGTTTGCTAACTAGACAAGCACCATCTTTACTGGAAGCAGAAATATAACAAAAAACCAAACCAAGCTTACAAATTATTCACAAGATTCAAAGTTTACTGACTTTTTAGAATATTTCTAGGTATGACATGGAAGCTTGACATTAAAAAAAAAAAAACAAAAAAACAAAAAAACCACACACACAGAAGTTGTTAAAGTTCCTGTAGTTTTACTGCTCATAGGTTTCCTAGAGATTTGCACCTAATATCACCTAAACACTCCTTCTCTTCCCACCTCATTACTCACTACTCTACACGCAAGCTTAATGGCCAGCATGTGCTGAATGATCACCTGGCCATTATGTTGTTCTTGGATTTCTTTGCTTGGCAATAATTAGATCTATCCCCTCTACCCATCTGGCTGTTTTCATAAAGTCCACAGGACTCTGTTTTCTTTGTGACCTGACTGATGGAATCAACTAACAGGTTCAACAGGCTGTGATCAGAGACAGACTGGTGGGTAGACTGACAGCACGATCACAACCATTTCTAAGTTTCCCTGGCCTTCTCAAATCTGCAGCATCCATCATATTCCCAGTTTTAAAAATATTAACTTCCTAGTGCAGTAGATAACTGTTGAACTTAGCAGTGTTCTAGAGTAAGAATTTAATTCCACCCCTACAAGTTCACTGTTATCCTCATCTTGCAGCAGGGGAGTTCCAACCAGGCTTTTCCAACCAAGTGAACTGTCTACACATCCTAGAACACCAGCAATCAACATTAGAGGGGTGGATTACTTTTTTTTTTTTTTAAATTAATAAAACAGCTGGGAAAACTGTACTTTCACTTTGAAAAACAAACATGAAGTTAAAAAGTATACTGCTTTGACAACTCAACAAAAAAAGGAATCCTCAATATAATTAACAGCCCACTGTTCCAACTTCAGAGATAGCCTAGTTCGGGGTTTATACAGCAGATATTATGCATGCATGCCCTGCACTTCATAGACACGAGTTTTACTTTAATATTTCAATCTAATTTGTTTCAGCTTTTGACGCTTCAGATAACTTTTGAGGAAAAAGAGTAATGGATGCTGATAGAGCTTAAATACTCTTAAAATTGTATATACACGTGATTGTTACAGTTATTAAATGAAGCTAACCGATTCTAACAAGCAGATTAAGCATCTGTAAAAAAGCATGGCTGGTCCTCCTAAATAATGGTCTACTTGCTCACTAGAAAGCTTTGGCACAAAGTTAAAACATAAACCAGTTCTAATAAACAAAATACAGAAGAATATGTAGCCAAGAACAGAGTGCTTACCTTGACTCTCCACTACTGTTTCTTACAATGTCTTCATCACTGTGCCCATTCATTGTAAATATTAATAAGTTTAAAAGATAAATAGAAGTCCACTCAGGTTAGGAGGAGGATGTCAAGAGTCTACTTCTTGGTACTCTGTTTTCCAGGTGACTTGTTTACTCAACTGTTCTCTGCAGATATTGAAGATTTTTCCCAAATTACCTGAAGTAGTAAATGTAAATGTTGACATACTTTGAAATATTTGATTGTTGCAACCGAAAGATACTGAAAATAACCTGTCCTGTCACAACAACACTAAAAGGGAGCACCTATCACATTTGACATCATCTTTTTAACTGAAAAAATAGCTTTTGGTATGCCGTAGTACTGTCTAAGAACAACCAGATCTAACTTTTAAAGAAAAACAGACTCCCCAAACACATCAATATAAATTATGGATATTAAAGCTCTAAGATCTGATTAGCAAAATTATTTCACACACAAAACATATCAGAAGCATTTCCAGACACAGACATAATGTTTACATCCAGTTGGGGGTAGAGGCAGGAAAATACTGTCCCATTTTAAAAATCTGGCTCAACTACATCAAGCTAACAAGATCCCACAGATTGAAGATGTTCATGTATATAAAATAATGATCACTCCATCAGATCTCCACTGTGTCAGATGCACCTAGAAAAAGTTTAGGCTCGCTTTAAATGGAGTGCAAGTATGAACTCACAGATAATCAGTTAAAGAGCAGCTCCTCTCACAGATTTAGTGGTGTGAAAGCGATTAGAGGTTTGCCTGCAGGTTGCCTACCTCGAGGTGCTCTCTAATACAGCCCAACCTACAGCTCATGATGAAGGCAGGGGCCGCCTCGTTCCGGGACGGAAAAAACCCTGCGCTCAGGCACCAGGGCCACTCCAGCCAGCAAACAAAGGCGATGACGGAAGAAAAGTGACAGGAAAGAGCTCTATAAACCCAGAGAGGCCGCGAAACGAGGCTGGGGCCCTCGCGGCAGCGAGACGGGCAGCTTGGTGGTTCCTCGCGGATCGGCCACTTCTACCCAATGAAGTCAACCTCCGTGTTGTCTGCCCTCCCGCGCCCAGGGCGCGAACACCCTGTCGCCTCCAGGACCGACACTCCCGGGGCCCAAGGAAACATCTTTAGCAGCCACGAAACTCTCTCCTTGTCGCTTACTCCCTGCTCCGCGACGATCCTTCCCGACCACCCACACCGCACTCTCACGGCCTGCCATGATCGACCGCTCCCAAGGCGCTCCCGGGGAGAGCGCAGGCCAGGGCTGCCTCCCTACCTCCCGCGTGTTCACCTCCCACCCCCGGAGACGGCCCTCTGCTGGTGGTGCAACCCGCACAGGCGCCGCTCCTGGCCGAGGCTTCAGTAGCAGCATTGCCAAGGCGGCTGCTGTCCTCCGTGCTTGCTTCTCCTAGCGCCCCTCCATGGCCACAGAAGAGTGAAGGCCGCACTCCTTTCTCCCAACCAGGTCGTCACAGGCTCCCCCCGCAGGAGCCAGCAAAAGAGATTCAACCCTGGCTGCCTGCCTCAGCTCTCACACCTCCCTCCCTCCCTCTTCAGAAAACAACGAGCAGGCCTAAGAGCCCAGCCTCGCGCTGGAAATCCAGCCCCTTCTTCTCAATACCAGTCGCCTCCCCATCCATCTTCGAAAGCGACAGCCACCACGCAACTCCGGACCAGGGAAAGGGAAAGAAGCCATGGCGGGCCTCTGCCTACCTGCGTGCGTGCGTGCGCCCGGCCCGGCCTCCCTAGGGCTGCCCTAATCCGAGACGGTGCTACACCCCGCGAAAAGGCTTGTGCTGCAACCTAGGGCCGGAGGCTGCTCCTGCGGCCGCCTCAGGGCCTGGGCCGCCGGCTCCTTATAGCCCCACGCGGCGGGCTCGCCTACAGCCCCCACCGGCTTGAACAATAGGACCCTAAACCGAGCAGAGAGAAGCCTGGGGAGTTGGTGCTGTGTTGCTCCGCCGCCGTTTCTTAAGTCCTTCCGACCACCGCCATAACGCTGCCACTCCGGTCAACCTCCTCCTCCCTTAGTCGGATGGAAACCCTGGGCGTGATGTCAGTCCTGCGCCCTGGGATAGAGCGGGGAGGAGGAGGAGGAGGAGGAGGAGCAACAACCGGGAGGGGACAGCGCCGCCGGGCCATGGCGGCAGGAAAGGCCGCTTGGAGGGGGTGGCAGAGCCAAAGCAGCCTCCTTGCCGCATCGGATACTGCTGGGAGCAGCTGGCGCTCGCCCGTTCACCGCAACAGCGAACGGGCGCTGGTGCCGTTTCTGGTGTCCGCTGCAGCTCCTGTGTGAGGGAGCAGGGCGCAGCACGGCGGGCGCCCGTGACCCACTCAGCGTTTCAGGAAACCTGGCCTTGGCCACACGTTACCGTTTAGGGGTGGGGTGTTTTTTCAGGTTTTTCCTGTCTAAAATCAGAGCCCCCTAACAAACACATATGCATTTTTTAGTCTTCCTATGTGGTTTCAAGTAGCATTAGGGCATATTTAGGAAGGCTTGGCACGCAGCTGCACAGCTTGCCTCCACAAGGAAGGCATCCCCCAGCTGGAGGCAGAGTACTCCTTTCTTCCTCTTGATATCTAACTCGAGTTGTTTCAAAGTGATTAATGAGAAAGCTGTTTATTTAAGGTGGCTCATGTTGAGAAAAAAATAATCATATACATTGTCCTACTGCTGGAGTCTACATGTTCCCAGAGTGGCAGAAGAAAGTAGTGGCTGCTAAGTAGAAAGACTGTGATCTGAGCAACACAATTACACAGCCAAATGTGTTGGAAAGAGGAAGTGATTTACTTGCTTTCTCCTCTTTGGATTCCCATGTATGCAACTAGACTCCATCATGCTAGGGAAGATTGTGGGGTCATTACTGACCAGGATATAGTACCAGACTTGGAATTTTCTTCAGCAACCTGCAAGAGTAAAAGAGGTTGAGATTAACATGAAAACAGTTTGCTCATGAAGGAATGAAAGGCTTGAAAGAAAAGAATCGTTGCATGGGCATACAAGAGCAAGGTGGCTACAGTAGCTGTCAAATCAGTTCATACTTGAAGAATTATGTTGGCCAGGAGCCAGCATCTGAGCCACAGTCAGTCAGCTAGAGATGTGGGCCTAGGGTTTATCTCATGGCTACCCCATCCAGGATGAGCAAAGCTGGGCAGCCAAGGCATCTGCCACTCCCTCAGCAGAGCTGCATGGGTTTCCTGCAGCTGCTCCTTCAGCCCAACAAGTGTTGGGATCAGCTGTTACACACAGCAACTCCACCTCCATTTTGGAACCAGACTGAGGCAGCAGAGGCTAGATGAAGCCCTTCCACTAGTCCATCTCTCAAGCACCATAGGAAAATACTTAAAAATCTCAGGAGTTAAAGACAGAGAGATGTTTTTTACCTCCACTTAATTAAAAAAGAAAAAGCATAAGAAGGTGTTCAGACAAGAAAACAGCTTCAAAGCCTACAAAAAAGCTGTATTAGACTATGTTCCTTCCTGAAGGACTTAAGTTTGCCTAAGTCAGCTTAAGGGAGAATATTGCATTGTGATAGACAAATGCCACAAGATCAATGGACTTTAAACTCAAGAATGTCAGAATGAAAATAACTGCTTTAAATTAAATTAAAATTTTCAATTTTAAAGTAATTAACACTGAAACACTTTACCAAGGTATACTGGGTGTGGCTGGGATGGAGTTAATTTTCTTTTGTAGCAGCCTACATGGCACTGTTTTGGATTTGTGGCTAAAACAGTGCTGATAATACACCAGTATTTTGGGTATTGCTGAACAATGCTTTCACAGCATCAAGGCTTTCTCTTTTTCCCACTCTGCCCCCGCAGCAAGTAGGCTGGGGGTGGGCTTGAAGACTGGGAGGGGACACAACCTGGAGAGCTGACCTGAATCGGCCAAAGGGATATTCCATACCATACAATGTCATGCTCAGCAATAAAAACTGAGAGGAGGAGGTGTTGGGGGAGGTAGCTCAGAGACTGGCTGGGCATCAATCTGTTTGTGAGAGGTGGTGAGTTATTGTCTTTGCATCCCTTGTTTTGTGTTTTTGTTTTCTATCATTTTCTTCTTTACTTATTAAACTATCTTGACCCAGAGTTTTCTTGCTTTTACTCTTCCTATTCTCTTACCTATGTTGAGTGATATTAGTTGTTTAGTGTAAATAAGTAAGTTTTAATTAGAATAAATTATTCTGGATTATAATATGGTGATTTGTGCTGTTTGCCTAGCTTTACGTAGCATGAGTAGCCAGATTTGGTGAAGCCTTTAGGCCACAGTAGAGTTATTTTTTTGGGTAATTTTCTTAGCAGCTGGTACAGTGCTGTGTTTAGTCTTTTAGTATGGGGAAGGTGTTGATATCGCACTGATGTTTTGGTAGTGTTTTTCTCAAGTCTGGGACTCCACTTCTCCATGTTCTGACAGCAAGGTGTGGGTGCAAACCAGAAGATAAAGAGGCTCCAACCCTTGGCTGAAACTGCAAATCAACAAGAGCCTGCCTGCCTGAACACAGAAAAAGAATCTAATAAGATGTTAGAAGACCCCAGACCAAAAATCACCATTGGACTAAAAGACGCACGAAGAGCAGGTGAAAGGTGGGTGCATAGATTAGAAGAATATAATTGCCCAGGGATTTCTTTGTTTGGTGTCCCTCTCTTTGGAAGCTCAGGCTGTCCTTGCTGTTGTACCTTTCAATTAAATTAATTATTTTATAAAATCCGACTTCTGAGACTCTGCTGTGGGAAACGTAAGGTTGAGCCTGAAGGAGGAGGAAGCATGCCCGAGAGGTAGCGTGCATGTGTGTGATGAATGGTGTGAGAATGCTCAGGCAGTGGCTTCTCCTTTAACATCTGTCCTGCTTGAGTGGGGGGTGGGTTGAGTAAGTGACTATCTGGTGCTTAGCTGTTGGATAAGGCCCCCCATCTACAAACATTTTGAATATTTTCACAGTTTCTTGGCATTCCTCTGCCTCCCTTAGGCAAAGGAGTCCAGGAAGCCTGGACATTCTTCAGGAACAAAATCATGAAGGCACAGGAGCAGGCTGTCCCCATGTGCCAAAAGACAAACTGGCGGGAAAGATGACCGGCCTGGCTGAACGGAGAGTTTTGGCTGGAACTCAGGAAATAAAAGAGAGTTTATGACCTATGGAAGAAGGGGCAGGCCACTCAGGAGGACTACAACAATGACATGAGGCTATGCAGGGAGAAAATTAGAAGGTCCAAAGCCCTGCAAAAACTTAATCTGGCAACTGCCATAAAAGACAATACAAAACGTTTCTATAAACACATGAACAACAAAAGGAGGGCTAAGGAGAATCTCCATCCTTTATTGGATGTGGGGGAAACATAGCAACCAAGGATAAGGAAAAGGCTGAGGTACTTAATGCTGCCTTTGCCTCAGTCTTTAATAGTAAGACCAGTTGTTCTCAGGGTACCCAGCCTGCTGAGCTGGAAGGCAGGGAGCAGAATGAAGCCCCCATAATCCAAGGGGAAATGGCAAGCAACCTGCTATACCACTTAGACATACACAAGTCTATGGGTCCAGATGGGATCCACCCAAGGGTACTGAGGGAGGTGGCAGAAGTGCTCACCAAGCCCCTTTCCATCATTTATCAGCAGTCCTGGCTAACCAGGGAGGTCCCAGTTGACTGGAAGATAGCAAATATGACACCCATCTACAGGAAGGGCCAATAGGAGGATCCAGGGAACTACAGGCCTGTCAGTCTGACCTCAGTGCCTGGGAAGGTTATGGAGCAGATCATCCTGAGTGCCATCACTCAGCACATACAGGACAACCAGACAATCAGGCCCAGTCAGTGTGGGTTTATGAAAGGCAATTTCTGCTTGACAAACCTGATCTCCTCCTATGACAAAGTGACCCATTTAGTGGATGAGGGAAAGGCCAGTTGTTTACCTGGATTTCAGTAAAGCCTTTGACGCCATTTCCCATGGCATTCTCCTGTAGAAAACAGCTGCCCATGGCTTGGACAGGCATATGCTTCACTGGGTCAAAACCTGGCTGGATGGCTGGGCCCAAAGAGTTGCGGTGAATGGAGTGAAATCCAGTTGGCAGCCAGTCACAAGTGGTCATCCCCAGGGCTCAGTACTGGGGTCAGTTCTTGTTCATATCTTTATCAATGATCTAGATGAGGGGTTCAAGTGCATCCTCAGTAAGTTTGCAGATGACACCAAGTCTGGCAGGAGCATTGATCTGCTTAAGGGTACAAAGGCTCTACAGAGGGATCTGGACAGGCTGGATCCATGGGCCGAGGCCAATTGTATGAGGATCAACAAGGCCAAGTGCCGGGTCCTGCACTTGAGTCACAACAGCCCCATGAAACACTACAGGCTTGGGGAAGCATGGCTGGAAAGCTGCCTGGCAGAAAAGGACCTGGAGGTGTTGGTCAACAGCTGGCTGAATATGAGCCAACAGTGTGCCCAGGTGGCCAATAGCATCCTGGCTGGTATCAGAAATAGCATGGCCAGAAGGACTAGGGAAGTGATTGTCCCCCTGTACTCTGGCACTGGTATGACCACACCTCAAATACTGTGTCCAGTTTTGGGCCTCTCACTACAAGACAGACATTTAGGTGCTGGAGCAGGTCTAGAGAAAGGCAACAAAGCCGGTGAGGGGTCTATCAAACAAGTCTTATGAGGAGCAGCTGAGGGAACTGGGCTTGTTTAGTCTGGAGAAAAGGAGGCTGAAGGGAGACCTTATCTACAACTCCCTGAAAGGAGGTTGTAGAGAGGTGGGTGTCAGTCTCTTCTCCCAAGTAACAAGTGATAGGACAAGAGGAATTGGCCTTATGTTGTGCCAGGGGAGATTTAGATTGGATATTAGAAAAAAATTCTTCACAGAAAGAGTTATCAAGCATTGGAACAGGCTGCCCAGGGAAGTGGTTGAGTCACCATCCCTGAAGGTATTTAAAAGACATGCAGAGCTGAGGGACATGGTTTAGTGGTGGACTCAGTAGTGTTAGGTTAACAGTTGGACTTGATCTTAAGGGCCTTTTCCAACCTAAATGAGTCTGATTTTGATTGTAATCTTACTGGAAAAACATATTCTCATACTCCACACATCCTTAGCAATTAGTGCAACTTATCAGGTTTGTTCTTATCACTACCAGCCTTATTATTTGTCCATCAGGTTTGTCTCTGTATGTTCTTGTTTATGGCTTCCTCCTTTACTTTTTATCCCTTTTTGCTTTGAAAAGGCGCTTTACAAGATACTCTTAAAGGAGCAGACACTCTCTTTCCACATACCCTTACATCTTCCCTGAGCTGGAGAGGAATCTCTGCTCTGGCACCTAAAGCACCTCACCCCACTCCTTATTCTGTCCTTGGTGTTCACACTGCTGTTTCTCACAATTTTCCCCTCCTTTCCTGTTGAGCAGTTGTGCTCTTAAGTGTCTTCACAGAGGTGTGTTCTGGGTTGAGAGACACAGGACTAACTTCTCTTCTAATGCTGGGGAAAATTGTACTTCTAGAAGACTCTAGTGTCTGAATTCATGAAAATATTTACCTTATAGCCAGCTAGTCTCTGTGGGATTCAAGGTCTCAGTGTTTTCAAGCCTTGCCAGGTGCAGGGATGAGGAGGAGCAAGGCCTGGGCATTTGACCCAGGCTGTACAACAGGATCGTTTCATACCATGAACACCACATTCAAAATAAATTAGAAAGTTGGCTGCATAGCTCTCACTCTCTCTCCCGTCAAGGTGGTCTAGAGAACAACTCCTTGCCCCAGTGCCAGACCCCTGAGGCCTTCCTTCTCTCCTGAAGCCATTGCACTCGCAGTGTCTGACATCTGCTGTCCACTGCTGGGAGTGCACAGCTTCCTACTGATATAACTGGCTGAGTATACTTCTTGTCTATCTTATATTAATATCGGGATCAATACTGGTTCTTTAGTATTATTGTTAATGATTTAGTCTCATCCTATTAAATCTATTTATATTTCAACCCTCATGTTTCCTTGTTTTCCCCGATTGCCCTTTCCAGGCAGGGAGGAATCATTGGGTGATAGTATAATTGTCTGAACAACAATGAATTGTTACGGGTTCTCAAACCATAACAGGTGCCACCAGCTTCACTGATTGGCTCAGCTTTGGCTTGAGATGCATCCATTTCCATCTGACACAATGTCATGGTTTTGGCTGGATTGGCCAGAACACACAGGGCAGCCCCGACCTCTTCTCACAGAGGCCATCCCTGTAACCCCACTCACTACCAAAACCTCACCATATACACCCATTACAAAGTGTCAAGAAAAACTAGGGACAAAGTGCATGCTATGATGCATAGGGAGGAAAATCTTATTATGGTTGTCTATGCTTTATCCAAGATGGCAGTATTGACAAAGATGACAATTTTTAATAGATAATATAACCAAAGCAAATATAATAAAGCTCATCATAGTTAAGGATTTACAGGGGCCCGAGTGAGTAGGGGCACAACTGACAGAAGGGGTGTCTCAACCATCAGCAGCAGATAAGGCAGCTGATAGATTCTCTCAAGTTGTAGCACAGCTGTAGAAGCAGATGCAACATAGGAAGCATTACAGGGAAAACAATTTGTCACATTTACTTCACTGAGACAAAGTAAATCTCCACCTATGGACCAGAACAATACCTATTGTCAAAAATCAGGGATGCCCCATACTGAACTGGTACACCAGCAACATGCAATTAAGATCAAAGTAAATCAGCAACCCAAAAGTCAATGAATCAAACCTCCAGGCTGACCAGAAAAGATCTGCATGGGAGTTTGAGCACAGCCAGCATAGTCAAATGGGAAACAAAGCTCATCAATAAAGACAGGATATAGGTTATAAAAGCAAATGTTTAATTTGGATATGCCATAAAGGAGTCTAATAGCTAAATATACTAGCATCATCACCAGAGAATCATCCTTGCACTTAGAGAGCTCCATGAATAGAAGCAGCACAGCTAGAAGTAGAGGGAAACAGATGTGTTATAACTGAGAAGATGCAGTTAACCTCAACTTTAGATCATGTTTAAGGAAAGATACCCTTATTATTAAAAACACCCAAAAGAAGTTATATTTGAAAGGTCAAGGTTCTGAACTTGTTTCCACCATGGACTCCATTACTTTTTAGAATCATTTTATCTGTGTTTCAATCTGTTAGTCTTCCCTTTAATAGTCAGACACTAATACTTAGCTATAGATTCTGACAAGCAGGATGAAAGGTTAAACAATGTTGTTAAAACATTTTAAGATCTGACAAAAAAGAAAGGGGAGATACATAAAGGGGCAAAACTATGTTTCATTCCAGCTATTTAGTAAGTGCAGTTTGTTCATCTCCACAGGTGTATTCACCCATCGTTCCAATTTCAAAATAAGTAGGTATATAGAGGCATCTGAGGGGTTGTTTTTTCTTTTAAACTAAAATAGCATCTAGCATATCATCCCAACCTTTTGAAGGCATCTGGATACTCGGTGAATAATCCAGTGAGGACCATGCACCTACACTAATGCATTTCTTCCAGGTACAGCTTAGAAATAATTTTGAATTATCACTTTAATGTTTCAGAATTAAACTTCCAAACTGAAGGATCTTGCAACATCTTGTTCATATACTTATGTTTAAAAACTTAGGAGAAAATTTTAGACTACAGTTTTTAAAATGTGTATTTCAGCATACTATAACAGGCTATTAGAGTACACAATTTCATCTTAAATATCAGTTTCACCCAACTGTGTAAAGTGTTTATTAACCAAATATATATTATAAGTTACAATTTATACTTTTGTTTTATGCATTTTGTAGTCCTAAGAAAGTTACACCTGGAGTCATGAAATTGGTATTATAATAATTGCTGTTATAATGCCAGCCTCCAAACAAATTGTGTTCTTCAGAAATGAGCTACACCTGAAAAATCTAAGTTGGTATGCCACATGAGCCTATTAGATTTACTTAACAAATTCATATGCAGTTTTTATATTTGTACTAACAGGCTTAGAGTGCAATGGAAGTATATTTATTTATATTTCCCAAAGCTTTACAAATTCTTGATGTGAACTCAAATGCCACCTACTAACCAAACTGACAAGGTATTATTTATATTTTCTTTATTAACTGAAGAATATCATTTTTCTATTGTATCACACACAGTAACTCAGAAAAACTTCACAAATTCTTCAGGCAATATCCCCCAAGGTGAGAAGCACTAGATGTCACTTTCAGTCATTTCACTGTTAACCAGACTCAAAAGTTGGGGGTGCGTGGTGTGAAGAACAGCAGAAAACAAACCTCTTCCACAGTCTTGATACTAGTTTTTAAGATAATGAACTAATTGTACTGAACTCTAATGTTGAAATACCATGAAATTAAACGATTACAGGAAGTCTCTAAATGGAAGCACTGAGGAAATAAGCTTACAAACTTATCCACTCAAACTACATATACATTTTAGGCAATTCCTACTAACCTGAAGGGCTTCTGTCTTCCACTGGCTCTTAGGATACTAATAGCCAACTCTTGTTAGTCTTACTGCAGCAATCTGAAATATTACCTATTAAAATCTGAGATATTTAAGCTACCTTTCTGCCAGGCCCTACACATTTGGAGCAGAAGGGATACAAGTATGTGCCTGCACTTCAACCATCCTAATTCATAACTCGGAATTTCACGAAAACACATCAATGCTGTCTTCAAATGAATACACAACAGATACATCGAGGAACATTAGCTATACAATTATTATAGTTTGGCTCAGGTTAGCAAGTAACAAGACAACAGGTACCCTCCCCAATCTCTCACTCTAAGTAGAGAAAGAAGAAAGATAAAAACACTCATGAGCTTTGAAAAAACACCAACAAAATATTAATAAAAGAAAAAAATGAAAAAGATACAGTATATATAAATATATACAAAATCTTATCAAGTTCCCATGAAGATGTCACCAACAGACACCAGGAAAGGCCCAGACTCATCTCAATAACAAATGGGAACTGGATTCCAAAAATCACTAATTAAAAACTATCACCAAACAACAAAAAAAAAAACCAAACAACAAAAAACCACACCTAACCCCTTTGATCCCTCAGCTTTTATACTGAGCATGGCAGATGGGATGGAATACTGTATTGGTCAATTTGGGTCACCTGACCTGTCCCCTCCTCTCCACAGGTGCAACCCCTCCACAGGGTAAACAACCAAGTCAGTTGACCTTGCTCGCTACAGCAACAAGTAAGAGCAAGAGCCTCTCTTGCTGAACAAAAAGCTGGCTCCGTTCCATCCCAGACTGGGATAATTACCTTCACCACCACTAGTTCCCTCACAGATACTTTCCTCAGTGGTGGTCCATTTGTCTTGGTAGTTTTTAAGATCTTTTTTGAGGGGATACCTTGTCTTCATGCTTGACGAGAGCTGTGTGGGCTCAGTGAAAGGTCACTCACATAGTTAAGGTTTACTTGCATCTGGAGCAACAGTGTGTGCCAGTAGTGACCTTGAGAGCAGGGGAGGAGTGAGAAATACAAGTTTTGCATCCTGAAGCACATCCTGACAAAAAACAGAGCACAGTCTGGGAACCGAAACCTGTCTTGATAGTAGAATAATTGTTATTGTGATAAGCTCAGTAGAAGGTAAAAAAAATATGTTTGTAAGTCCATGATTGGGCATTATGGGGAAAGTAGGTTTCTGTCTTAGTGTATAAAAGTCTGTGCAGCAATAAAGATGGTCGAATTGGATTTTTGGATTCGCTTACTGCATGACCTACGAGTCCGTGATTTCTTCATACGCCACAAATGGCGCCCGAATCGGGTTAAAGATTCAGCAGGACGGTGATCAAGGACTGGTGGCGTACCCCCGTGAGCCGGACGGAAAACATCAATCATCAAGGAGCTCCTATATACTCATCGCTGCACAATACAAGGTTAGCACAGCGAGGGGCCGGGGAAGGTATTATTATAATGGGGCAGTCTGCGACGAAAGCGCAGCAAATACATAAAGCACTTTTAATGAAAATTGTTAAGGAACAAGGATTAAAGTTACAGTCTGTTAAACTTGTACAGCTTTTAGTATGGATTCAGGATCATTGTCCGTGGTACCCCTCCAACGGATCTTACGATCTCTCTGACTGGCAGAAAGTGGGAGAATATTTGCAAGCGCGACTAATTGTTGATCATGATGTTGATCCCGATAATATCGTAACATGGCGTGTCATATATACAGCATTAAGAACATTCCTCCCTACTGATAAAGTGTTTGCTAACTCAGATTTTCCGCCTCCACCAGCTGATTTATTGGAGGACACAGCTGCTGCTAGTTCAGACCCTAACGCTGAGCTTGTCTGTCATTCAGCTCAGCAGCTGCAACTGCCGCTAGCCACTACGGGAGAAGCAGCTGACAACTTAGACTCAAAGATACCTGAGGATCTCTTTGATCCAGATCCTATTGACTCTGATCAAGAGCTTGATGTATACCCGCCCTTAACTCTGGTTAAAGCTATGGTGGCTTCTGCGCCAACCGCAGATCAGATTTTACAAAAAACTAAACGAATGACTGCTAGTCTTGCCTCCGTTATGCGTCCACCGCCTTATGCTCCTTCTCTGGATGTGCCTCCTAATAATTCTCATGATAAGGCAAGACGGGAGTTCATGGAAGAGTGTAGAAAAAGGGCTTTGCAAGATGGGGATATGGAAATGTTTCAAGCTATGCCTGCTATCTATACACCCCAGCAGCCTCCTCACTATGAGACGCTGACATATGAAGTTATCAAAGAGTTAAGAAAATCCGTTAAGGAAAATGGTTTACAATCTTCCTTTACTATTAGTTTGCTGGAAGCGATATCGGAGTCGTATACTATGGTTCCTGCAGATTGGAAAATGGTGTTAAAGTTGATGTTAACGGCAGGACAATATTCCATCTGGTTAACAGAATATTGTGAGTTGGTTGCTGCCCAAGCATTAGATAATTTGACAGCTGGGCATGCTATCAGGACTGATCACTTGATGGGAGAAGGGCAATACGCACGTACAGCAGCGCAAGTTCAAATGGATAGATTAGCTTTCCAGCAAGCATCTACGCTCGCCTTATGGGCTTTAAAGCGAGTTCCCGATGGTAAACGTACAGAGCGGTCATTTGCGAGTATCCAGCAGGGAGCACAAGAGCCTTACATAGACTTCATAGACCGTTTGCAGATAGCTGTTTCTCGACAAATCGAACTTCCAGAAGCTGCTGAACTTTTGTTAATGCAATTAGCAGTGGAAAATGCTAACTCTCAGTGCCGCAGGGCTTTAGACCCTATACGTGGCAAGGCTACCACTCTGAATGAACTTATTAAAGCGTGCCAGCATGTAGAAATGGAAGACCACAAATTTGAGATGTTAGCGACGGCACTGGCTCAAAACCTAACTGTGGCTCGTGCTGCTGTTAAATGTTTTTTGTGTGGGCAGGACGGACACATGAAAAAGGATTGCCCAAAACAAAGGGGAGGGAGGGAGAAAACTCCAAATGAATTATGTCCTCGGTGTCAGAAAGGATATCACTGGAGCAATCAATGTCACTCTAAATATGATAAAAATGGTAATCTTTTACCCACTCCGCGGTCGGGAAACGCCAAGAGGGGCGCGCGGTCCGGTGCCCCACGCAATCCCAACAGGGCCCAAGGGCAGATGCTGCAATTAGCACCACAGCAGTGGAACGGACAAGCAATGCAGGCATCACCCCCCACCATGCCACCCCCGGGAGTGCTGGGCTGGACGTGGCAACTGCCGCCACAACAAATGTAAATGATACTTCTGTGCACCTAATACCGATGGGACTGCAAGGGCCGCTACCTTTTAACAGACATGCTTTGTTACTGGGCCAGTCTTCTACTACAAAGATGGGTTTGTTTGTTTTACCTGGGATTATTGATAGTGACTATCGGGGAGAAATTAAAATCATGGTATGGAATCCGAATCCTCCTTGTACCATACCAGCAGGTGAACGTATTGCTCAACTAATACCTCTCCCTAGTTTGTCTCCTTTAACAGACGATACTGCTGCATCAGCACCAATCCGTGGAGCAGGAGGTTTCGGGAGTACAGGATCTCCACAGATTTATTGGACTCAGCAGATCATGACTCAACAGCCCTTTCTTACTTGTCGGCTTAATGGTAAAGAATTTTCAGGGTTGATAGACACTGGAGCAGACATTTCTATCATCCCTGACTGGCCGTCTGAATGGCCTGTTGTGGACACAGCTGCTTTAATTACTGGGGTTGGAGGAACTCAGCTTCCTCAACAATCGCTACAATCTCTGCTGGTTGAAGGACCAGATGGGAAAATAGCTAAATTGAAACCATACATTTTACCAGTACCCTGTACATTATGGGGCCGTGACTTGATTTCACAATGGGGTTTGCTTTTAACAACACATTTTTGATTGGGGTTGCTGATGTCCAGCCATGGCTCAAACTTACATGGTTAACTAATTCCCCTGTTTGGGTTGATCAGTGGCCCCTCAGAGGTGAGCGGCTGGAGCGAGCACGAGAGCTGGTTGCAGAACAATTGCAGTTAGGACATACTGTCCCTTCTACAAGCCCATGGAATACTCCAGTTTTTGTAATACCTAAGAAATCAGGCAAATGGAGATTATTGCAGGATTTACGGGCAGTTAATGATGTTATAGCTCCAATGGGTGCACTGCAATCGGGAATGCCCAATCCTGCAATGATACCACACTCTTGGAATCTGCTTGTCATTGATTTAAAGGATTGTTTCTTTACAATTTTTCTGCATCCTGATGATTGTCCACATTTTGCTTTTTCTGTACCTTCTATTAACAATGAAGGGCCTGTGGAGAGATATCATTGGGTAGTGCTTCCTCAAGGCATGAAAAATAGTCCAAGTCTGTGTCAATTTGTTGTTTATTCTGCTTTGAAACCAGTGAAAACACAATTTCCTACTCTGTTGTTTTATCATTACATGGATGATATTTTAATTGCTGCACCTGATGAGTTTCAGTTACAATCTGCGTTTGCTGAGGTGAAATTGGCCATGGAACGCTACAGACTTCGGATAGCACCTGAGAAGGTACAGTCTATACCACCTTGGAGATATCTGGGATGGCAAATCTTAGATAAAACAATTATTCCACAACCCATACAAATTGTCAATACAGTAACTACATTGAATGAGCTAAAAAAATTATTGGGAACCATTAATTGGCTAAGACCTTTATTGGGGATTTCTACAGAATTATTATCTCGCCTGTTTGACCTTTTGAAAAGCGATTCTGATTTGTCATCCCCAAGATCAATTACCGGGGAAGCTTCGCAAGCATTGCAGATTGTGGCAGAAAGGGTTAATACAGCCTTTGCATCCAGGTATGATTTAATTTTACCTGTTTGTCTATTTTTAATCCCTAATTCTTTTCAGCCATATGCGCTTATTGGTCAATGGGATGAAAAGGAACAACAGCTATTAGTACTAGAATGGATTTTCCTTCCTCATTCATTTTCAAAAACTGTAACTACTTTGCTTGAGATGTTTGTGAGATTAATTTCTACAGGTCGACTGCGATGCCAGCAACTTCGAGGAACTGATCCGGATTTCATTCATATGTACATCACCAAGGAAGATTTTACAGTAATGCTTCGTGAGAGCTTATCTTTACAGGCAGCCTTTGCGGACTACCTTGGAAAAATACTTTATACTCTGCCGAAGCACCGTCTGCTTAACTCCCTAAAGGATGTTCCTCTGCAGCCTCTTTTTTTACAGCAATCTTCGCCAATCCCTAATGCCCGAACGGCATTCATTGACGGCTCAGGAAGAACGGGCAAGGCTGCTGCTGTCTGGCAAGAGGCCACACGTGGGTGGCAACACTCTGTTGTTTTTCAGTCAGGTTCTACTCGATTGACCTTGCAGCTGCTATCCATGCATTCAATTTATTTGCTGCTAAACCCCTTAATGTTGTCACTGACTCTGCGTATGTGTTTGGTATTATACAAAGATTAGAACAATCCTTTTTAGAGGAAGTTGTGAATCAGGACTTGTTTAATCTCCTCTCCAGACTGTATATATTGATTTCACGGAGAGCTCATCCTTATTTTGTGTCTCATTTACGTTCTCACACTACATTGCCTGGACCCATGGTTAAAGGTAATGCTGTTGCTGATTCTTTTACCATGACTTGTTGTGGTACCTAAGAAACTTCAACAGGCTCAACTCTCCCACGAATTTTATCATCAGAATGCCAAGGCACTCTCCAAGGATTTCCAGCTCACACTGCAGCAGGCACGAGAAATTGTCTCTGCCTGTCCAGATTGTCAGCGTCTCCTGCCGCTTCCTACACAGACTGGATCTAATCCTCGTGGATTGCAGCCCAATGAACTATGGCAGACTGATGTTACTCATATTTCTGCATTTGGAGTTCTTTGCTTTGTACATGTTACTGTTGACACCTTTTCTGGGTTTATTGTTGCTTCTGCACACAGGGGAGAGAAGGCTAAAGATGTCTGTCGCCATTGGCTTCGTGCAATTGCTGTTTTAGGTATTCCACAGAAAATTAAGACTGATAACGGGCCAGGCTATGTCGCTAGACAAACAAAAACTTTTTTAGCTGAGTGGGGTATCCCGCATGTTACAGGTATTCCCCATTCTCTGACTGGTCAAGCAATTATAGAGCGTTCTCACCTTACTCTGAAAAACATGCTTTATAAACAAAAAAGGGGGAATCCCCTGGGTATCACACCTCAGGAACAATTAGATAAAGCCACTTATGTTTTGAACTTTTTGAATCTTACGCGTGCTGACAATTTGACTGCTGATCAACGGCGATATGGTTTGCCAGATCAGACAAATATGAAGCCTACTGTATTTTATAAAGACTTACAGTCAGAACAATGGATGGGTCCAGTACCCTTGTTGTCATGGAGACGTGGTTATGGTTGTGTTTCTTTATCCACAGGACCATACTGGTTACCTGTGAAAAATATCAAGCCTGCCAATACTATACAGAAAGATGCAGAGTCTGTCGAAGATGTCTCTCAAGGCAAAGATAAGAAGGAAGATTCTAATCTTCCTCAGGTTTAATCATGTTGAATGTGTCTTGCATTATCACATGTATGTCTTGCCTGTGTTTAGGCCTCTCATATGGTGGGATCTAACATCACCTTAAGTAATAATGATACGAGATGGATGAGAGGAGTTTTATTACTACCACCTTGTGATGATCTTAACAATTCCTTTAAGGCTAGCCAGATATTTTGTAGTGACTTACATGTGCGTCACATGGGCCAATGTTACTAGGCCTGAGAATCAATCTCCTTATATTAATTTTAATGCTCAGTTACATCTCGTTGGATTAAAACTAAATGGCAAAACTAATTACACTGTGATCACTTTGCCAAGTCCAAGCAATACTGACGAGGAGGGTATTATCCCATATTTGACCTATATTTCCAGCATGCAACCTGCAAAAATTGCAAGATTTGCCACAATTGGCTCAGAGACCATGTCTGAGGTTGTATCCTCAAAGACAAAAGTCCTTGGATTCTAAGGACAATCATTCTAGCATTAAAACAGATCTAATGAGATTAGTTTTGCCAGGTTTAACATGAACTGTATACCAGCTGTATATGCAGAAAAATCTTACCTTAATTAACCTGATGGATTTTGCATTGTGCTAACATAACTGTGTGTACTACTCACTTATATGTATTTGCATTAGTTTGTAATCCTAATGTAACCTTTAATGACAGTTTGTATTCATTAGAAGCACAATCCTTTTCTTTAAGAACTGTATTACACATGTTGATTTAGCATTAGGAAGTTATATGACTATTATTCTTTTAGAAAATAACCAGAATTATGGATACCTGTTAATTTTATGTATGAATGGCAAGGGAAAGATGGTATAGGTTATTTAGTGAGACTTCCTAAGGATGAAGTTGAAAATACCAAAAAAGGGTTAAGTGTGTTCTTGAGTGGTTAGTTTTTACTATAGTACGTGATTACAGACACTTGAAGCTGCTTTGTTCTTTTGTTTAATTGTCTTTCTTTTTGGGTTCCTAGGTTCAATTAATTAGACGTGGGGTATTCAGTGCCAGGTTGTGATGACCCTTGCTTTGATTTCTATTCTAACTAATAAAAGAGGGGGCTCAGTGAAAGGTCACTCACATAGTTAAGGTTTACTTGCATCTGGAGCAACAGTGTGTGCCAGTAGTGACCTGGGGAGGAGTGAGAAATACAAGTTTTGCATCCTGAAGTACATCCTGACAAAAAACAGAGCACAGTCTGGGAACCAAAACCTGTCTTGATAGTAGAATAATTGTTATTGTGATAAGCTCAGTAGAAGGTAAAAAAAACATTTTTGTAAGTCCATGATGGGGCATTATGGGGGGAGTAGGTTTCTGTCTTAGTGTATATAAGTCTCTCTGTGTAGCAATAAAGATGGTCGAATTGGATTTTTGGATTCGCTTACTGCATGACCTACGAGTCCGTGATTTCCTCATACGCCACAATCTGCCTAAATAGTTGGTTAACCTTAGGAAAAGCTGGAAACAGATTCTTGAGACATACCAATATGAGCATTTTGGTTACCCAAGGAAGTTCAAGATTCTGAAGAGTTATTGTAACATGGCAGAAGACATTGACACTGTAGGAGAAAGGGGAGGTGCCAGTTTGGTTTTTTTCACCACAATTTGGCTGGACAAAAAGGAAAAAGTGTAATTGTTAATGGTTTCCATGAGATGGTTCCCAAAGTATGAGGACAGCAGCAATGCACATCCCAAATACCAGGTTAAGCTCAAGGCCAGTGCTTTTATCATAGATCTCCCAGGCAAAAACCAACCAAATGCTACACAGCAGAGCAAAATGCAAAAGCCAAAAAAAGACTTTAACAAGCTCTCAAATTTGATGTACAGCAAAAAAGGGAGCCTGGCACAGATCAGATAAGGAAACAAATAAAACAGTGCTGAGAACAAATAAGTCAACATCATTACCAGCAACTGTTAAACTTATTATAAGTAAGTTCCTTCTAATACACTCTGGTCAAATCTGTCATTATCTCAAACCCTTCGAGCCCTATGTTGGGCACCAAAAAGGACTGCTGTGGTTTAACCCTGGTAGGCAGCTAAGCACCGCACAGATGCTCACTTGCTCTTCCCCAAAGCAGGATGGGCCATAAGTGAGAAAACTCGTGGGCTAAGATAAAGACAATTTAATAAATAAAAAAAAAAAAAAAAGAAACAAAGTTTTATCAGGAAAAAAAGGAAACAAAAAAAAAAAAAGCAAGAAAAACAACTGATCCAAAAAAACCCCAAATAATTGCTCACCACCAGCTGACTGATGCCCAGCCAGTCCCCAAGCAATGGCAGCCCTGGCAAACTTCCCCTCCATTTTTTCTTGCTGAGCATGACGTCATATAGTGTGGAAACGCAAAGCATTTGACACTGTCCCGCACAATATCCTTGTCTCTAAATTGCAGAGACATGGATTTGACAGATTGACCACTCAGTGGATAAGGAATTGGCTGAATGGCCACATTCAAAGGGTTATGGTCAACGTATCAATGTCCAAGTGGCAACTAGTGACAAGTGTAGGACCTGAGCATGATGTAAATGGTATGGAATAAGGGGTGGAGATTGTACTGGATCTGGCTGGGATGGGGTTAACTTTCTTCATAGCAGCTCATATGATGCTGTGTTTTGCATCTGTGACTAAAACAGTCTTGATTATGCACTAATGTTTTGGCTATTGCTGAGCAGTACTTGTACAGTGTAAAGGCTTTCTCTTTTTCCCACTCTGAAATTAGGCTGGGGGTGGGCAAGAAGTTGGTTGGGGATACAGCCTGGACAGCTGATCCAAATTGAGCAAAGGGATATTCTGTGCCGTATAACATCGTGTTTAGCAAAAGAAATTGATGGGAGGCAGGTTTCATCACTCTGCTTGTGGGAGGTATCATAGAATCATAGAATCATAGAATCATTCAGGTTGGAAGAGACCCTTGGGATCATCGAGTCCAACCATCTACCCTACCCCACAAAGTCCTCCCCTACACCATAGGGACATAGAATTCTATGTACACATAGAATCATAAAATACTAGATTGTAATGGACCTCAAGGATTATCTGGTTCAACCTTTCTTGGCAAAAGCACAGTCGAGACAAGATGGCCCAGCACTCTATCCAGCTGAATCTTAAAACTATCCAGTGTTGGGTAATCCACCACTTCCCTGGAGAGATTATTCCAATGGCTGATTGTTTCCATTGTGAAAAATTTTCCTTTGTGTCCAATCAGAATCTCCCCAGGAGTAACTTGTACCCATCACCCCTCCTCTTTTTCATGTGACTCCTTGTAAAAAGGGAGTCTCCATCTTCTTTGTAGCCACCCTTTAAATACTGGAACATAGTTCCTTGGGAACAAAGCCCCTGTGTGAGGGGATGGAGGATTCATCCTTTTTTAAATGTACCCAAAGTGTTACAGTTGATGATCAAACTACCAAACACTGTAATATCAAACTAGATCAAACTCTAAAGGAGCATATCCAGGAACACCCCAACTCTTGAACCAGCAAATGGTATTGGCCATAGAGCAGACAATGGCCCAAGAAAATACTCTATACTCTGCTCCTTAGAAGTTAGAAAAATAGTTACATAAGAAATAAACAGTTGCAAAAGGATTTCCTCACTTAAAAAGAAAAGACAACCTATATGGGGCAAGATATCAAAACTCCCAGTTCTATTGAAAAACAGACCTTAGGGAAGGAAAAAGTACAAATCCTAGCTCTATTACTCTGTGAATGAAAATAACATGCATGTCATGGCTTAACCTTGGTGGGCAGCTAAGCCCTACACAGCAGCTCACTCACTCCTCCACAGTGGGACGGGGGAGAGAATCAGAAGGATAAAAATAAGAAAACTCGTGGTTTGAAATAAAGACAGTTTAGTAGGTAAACCAAAAGCACACATAAGCAAAGCAAAACAAGGAATTCATTCACTACTTCCTATCAGCAGGCAAATGTTTAGCATCCAGGAAAGCAGGGCTCCATCACACGTAACAGTTACTGGGGAAGACAAATCCCATAACTCTGAACATCCCCCCTTCCTTCTTTTTCCCCCAGCTTTTATTGCTGAGCATGTTGTCATATCGTATGGAATATCCCTTTGGTCAGTTGGGGCCAGCTGTCCCAGCTGTGTCCCCTCCCAGCTTCTTGTGCACCCCCAGCCTACTTGCTGGCGGGGCAGCGTGAGAAAGATAAAAGACTTTGATGCTGTGTAAGCACTGTTCAACAATAACTAAATCAGTGGTGTGTTATCAACACTATTTTCATCACAAAGCCAAGCCAGCACTGTACAAGCTACTATGAAGAAATTTAACTCTATCCCAGACAAAACAAAGTAAAATGCCTCACTGTGGAGGAATGGCTGTGTGAAAAGGGGCACGATTTAATTGCGATGAGCAACCCAGTCTTTGATGTAGATAAAGGCCTGGAGATGACCGTGAACTCTCCTGGGAAAAGCAGAAGTAAGAAGAAGTAGCTACTTGGTAGATAAGATAAACGGGACCGCATCCAGAAGATGAGAGAATGTTGCTGCGCGTGGACAAGGGGCCTACACCAATTGTGTGAGCGCTCTAGTCGCGTGAACAGAGATTGTAAGCCAATCGTATAGCTACCGCTAACGCGTGCTCTGCTTGCCTGTCTATATATACTTTGTAAAAACTTGAATAAAGGGAGAACGATCATACTCATATTGAGGTTACATCGTTACTCCGGGTCCGTCTCCCACTCCAACATCTGGTAGCAGAGGATGGTTCAGCACGACTGAGTTCTCCAAGACTGCGGTAAGCAGCTAGAGGAGGGGAGTGGGAAAATTAACAGCTGGGAGGAGTGCTGCTTGGGCGCATATGCGGAGCAGACAACGGTTCGAGGTGGCCTCTCACCTCCCAGGGAATTACGGCGCAGTGGTGGAAACAGAAGCTGCGGCCACGTCACTTGCTGGAATCCTCTCTAAGAGAGGGATAGAAGCACCAGCAAAACATTTAAGAAAATTAACGGCTGGGAGGAGTGCTGCTTGGGCGCATATGCGGAGCAGGCAATGGTTCGAGGTGGCCTCTCGCCTCCCAGGGAACTACTGCGCAGCAATGGAAATAGAAGCTGCAGCAACGCTACTCGCTGGAATCCTCTCTAAGAGAGGGACTGAAGTGCCAGCGAAACTGCTGATAAAGTTAATTAAATTAGGACAGCGATGGGGTCATTTTTCTGACACACATATGCTGTTTTCTGTCTCGGAATGGCGAGACTTTGGAGGGACGATGTGGCATAAATCAATCGAGGGGGATGAAAAAGAGGAGAAGGAGATAAAAGCCGTCCGCGAGCTGTGGAATGCTGTGCTAGAGACTTTAAAAGCAATGAAAGCGGAGCGGGAAGTAGCCTGTGCAGCTGCTCAAATGTTAGGTCCGGGAGCAGCCGCCTTAAAACCTCAAGGCAAGCCTGGAACTATTGCTCGGTTCTTCGGACTGCCCGCGGTAAAGGGAATGACCGGGTCCACATGTAAAACTGTTGCTGAAATTCGAGCTAATGAGACACCTGACCCTCCTGGGGAGGGAAAAGACTTACCGCTGAACCCCTTACAAAACTCGGAAAAAGCGGAAGTAACTGGTGCTAAGCCAAAACAGAAAAGTAATGCACATGCGGAAGTGCCTGCTCAGAAAACTCCAGCAGAGGAGGGGCCTGAAACACCTCCTCCCGCAACCTCAGCCTGCCGTGTACCCACCGCTGCCCCCCTCCAGCAACTCGTCTGGTCCGTCAACTCTGCCTCCCGACAAGAGTCGTAAACTGTCCTCAGACACCACAGAAAAAATGTTACAGACAGTTTTAAGGCGGCTCGAGGAGTTAGACTTACGCGTGGGGAGGAAGGATAATAACATGCCTTCATGGCTAGTGAATCCCTCAACACCTCTGAGGACTACACGCTGGAGTGGCGTTATTAGAGACGCTATATTAGAAGGACAGTGGGGAGCAGCCACTAGTCTGGGCGGAACTCCACCTTTCACATGTCCTGTCATACAAGAAAACAATACTGGAAAATGGGAACCACGTGATTGGAAAATTCTACAACAAACTTGCACCACCATCTCATCTTTGTGATCCCAAAGAAGAGTGGGAAATGGCAATTTTTACATGACCTACGTAAAGTCAATGACCAAATGCAATCTATGGGTACATTACAACCTGGAATGCCTTCCCCTAATAGGTTACCAGATGAATGGCTTATATTAATAGTAGACTTGAAAGACTGTTTCTTTACCATTCCCTTACACCCTCAAGATACACAGCGATTTGCCTTCTCTATACCAACAGTAAACAAAGCCTCACCTGCAGACCGCTATGAATGGGTTGTTTTACCACAAGGGATGAAAAATTCGCCCACGCTATGCCAACTTTATGTGTCATGGACACTGCAACCACTTCGGACCCAATGGCCGGACACAATTATCTACCACTACATGGATGACATTTTGTGCTGTCAAGAAAAGCCATTTTCAGACGAATCGTTACAACAACTGAGCAATATCTTGTCACAGAAAGGACTTGTTATTGCACCCGAAAAGGTGCAGCGCACAGCTCCCTGGAAATATCTCGGATGGTCCATCACGGACTCCAAAATTTGACCACAGAAAACAGAGCTTGCAACTCAATTGCGCACGCTGACTGATGTCCAAACCCTGCTTGGAGACATTCAATGGGTGCGGAACTGTGTTGGCATTTCCAATACCGACATTGCACCCTTAACAGAATTATTGAGAGGCAATCATCCAGCCGACAGCATTACTCTAACGGTGACGCAACAAGCAACACTACAACAAATTGCACAAAAACTGCAGTCGACGTGGTCATCTCGATGCATTTTAATGTTGCCAGTGTCTCTGATAATATGTAATGGCCAAGATTCACCATATGCAGTCATTTGTCAATGGCAAAAACAAAAAGGGGGAACTTGCTTCTCCCTTCTCTATCTTTGGTGATGCCACTGACAAATGCGAAGGGAAGGTAGCAAAAGAGGATGTGTTCAATGTTTTAGAATGGGTGTTCTTAAGTGTACAACCAAAAACGAGCATACAAACGCGAACTGAAGCAGTACTAAAAGCATTAGAGTTATGGCAGATGGATGTCACACATATCCCAGAGTTTGGTCGCTTGAAGTATGTACATGTGACCATTGACACCTTTTCAAAAATGATCTGGGCAACCGCATTGCCCGGAGAAAAGGCACATCATGTATGTAAACACTTGCCTGCTTTGCTATATTAGGAGTGCCTGAACGCATTAAAACTGATAATGGGCCTGCTTATGTTAGTCAAAAGGTTAGAGCGTTTTTGCTAAGATGGGGGGTTGATCACACAACAGGGATCCCACATTCGCCTACGGGACAAGTGTTACTGGAACGCACTCATCTAGTATTGAAGGACTATCTAGGTAAACAAAAGGGAGTAGAGACAGATGCCCAGCAAAGGCTACATCGTGTGCTCTTTACGTTGAACTTTCTCTGTCTCATGGGTGATCGAGAGGAACCGCCGGTGATAATTCACCATCAAAACTTTAAGTTCAATAGTACAACAACACTCCCGCAACTCAAAGTGATGTATAGAGATCCAGTCTCTGGAATTTGGATGGGACCTGTTCCTGTTATATTTAATGGTCGAGGTTATATGTGTGTCTCCACAGATCGTGGTCCAGTGTGGGTGCCCAGTAGAGCTGTAAAACCTGCTCTGACTCAACATGATCCGCCTGACAACCAAGATGTTCAAGATCCTGACCCTAGGGCTATTGATCCCGGCGGTAATGACCCTTCACAAGATTGAACCCAGGGAAAACATGTGGGTTACCTGGGCTAACAAAACAGGACAACAAGCTTTTTTGTCTATCGCTTGCCGCTGCTACAGAGCCTTTTCAGACATGTTTAATAGGAGTAACTGACTTCAAGGTAGGAGAATTTAGCAGTTATAGTGTGTATTATTAACTCAAGGTCATGGTTGTGAGGATTTTGAAGGCATGTGCTGTATGAACTTGTCCGATCACAGCAAATCAATTCATAAACAGTTGCAGTGGTTAAAAGAGCATGCAAACAAAATTCGTCAAAACCATGGGTTTTTAGATGGGTGGCTGACTAACTTGTTTGGGAATATGCCGCAATGGTTAGTAGGCTTGCTTGTTGAAGGCTTGCGCATTATAATAATCCTTGTGATCATAGGTCTGTGCTTATGTTTAGTGCTTAGTTGTATTAAGAGAGCTATGTTAAAAGTAGTAAACCAAGCCTGGATTGCTCAAAAACAAGAAGGGGGAATTGTGGAGGAATGGCTGTGTGAAAAGGGGCACGATTTAATTGCGATGAGCAACCCAGTCTTTGATGTAGATAAAGGCCTGGAGATGACCGTGAACTCTCCTGGGAAAAGCAGAAGTAAGAAGAAGTAGCTACTTGGTAGATAAGATAAACGGGACCGCATCCAGAAGATGAGAGAATGTTGCTGCGCGTGGACAAGGGGCCTACACCAATTGTGTGAGCGCTCTAGTCGCGTGAACAGAGATTGTAAGCCAATCGTATAGTTATCACTAACGCGTGCTCTGCTTGCCTGTCTATATATACTTTGTAAAAACTTGAATAAAGGGAGAACGATCATACTCATATTGAGGTTACATCGTTACTCTGGGTCCGTCTCCCACTCCAACACCTCACTCTGGGGGTGAATGCAAAAAGAAAATTAACTCTTTATAAGTTGAACAAAGATGGAAGATTTAAATGTCAGTGTCAGTAAAGTTTGGATTTTTTTTAAACAAGTGTATAAGTAACAGAATGAATCTAGGAACCAGAATAGAAGCAATATTGAACAACCAATTTTCTTTTCAGTAATTTTACTTTTCAGTTAGGTCTCTTCTAACTAACTCTTTGAAATTAACAGCATATTTTTCAAACAGTGTCTGCTTCTGGCAGTGATAACGTCTAATGTTTATAGTTAATACCAAGGAATGGTATGCAGAGAGGCCCTTGCTTATAACAACCAAGGTCAGCTAAATGTTATATGACCCGCTGGAGGGCTGGAAGCAGAAGAGCATAGAGGGGTCACACCTGTGGGGAGGAGCAGACAGGACAGGTAACCCAAAACTGACCAACAGGGTATTCCATCCCATTTGCCTCATGCTCAGTATAAAAGCTGAGGGATCAAAGGGGTTGGCCTCTTTCTTCAATGACTGGTGTCTGAGGAGGACTCTGTTCGTCTGCCTTTGATCCCAATCTGTGTGTTCCTGAATCCAGTTCCTGAGTTCAGCTCCCATCTGTTACTGGGACTTCCCCAGTGCTTGCCAGTGACATCATCATCATCCTGGGAGCTCGATACTGGTTTTGTATATACTGTATATATATTTCATTATTTCTCTTATTGATATTATTACATTTTCTTTTTATTATTAATATTTCATTAAAGTAGTTTAGTTTCTTTTCAACTCATAAGTCTCTAATGCTCTTATTCTCTCTCCCTTCTCTTTTGGGAAGGGAGAGAGAGGTTAAAGAGTATCTGTTGTTTGTTTAGTGGCCAGCCCAGCCCAAACCACAACAGATTTATTGGCATCCAATGTGGGACACGAGAGTCTTGAGGAGTTGGAAATTAAATCAGACAGCTTACATCATGTCATTCTTGAGCAGAATACTGTATCGTGACTTTATAGGGTTTTGTTTAAAGTTAGTTGGTACAATGCTACTTAATCTGCCATATGTGTTGTATAATTTACTTGCTCTTTGCGTTTGCATGCAGTGGGTGAAACGTGGTATTCCTCTGTAGTGTTTAATACTGATCTATACTGTGATAAGCTGGTACACGACTTTACCTGCACACTTCGGGCATCATGTAATGGATTCTATTACTAATTACACTTCCAGTTTTACCTTAGGAAAGTTTACCTCTCCCTTTTATGCCAAACTGAAACAACCAGAGCTAGGAGATGAATGCTTTTTGGATTTTGGAAATTATTGTTATTATCAAACCATGATTTTATTATCGATTATCCTGCATGTGTTGCAGGGGTGGTTTCATATTAAACTTTGGTACAGGAGTAGGTGTTATATGATATGCACTGTCACTATTCCAACTCCCACAACGACCACTGCCATGATGCCAGCCTTGACAATGAGCACTGCCATTACTCCAGCTGCTCTGACAATAAGTACCGCTACTACTCCAACTCCATCAGTACCGGTACAAGTCACCTTGGTGACCAGGAAGCAAAAAAAGAGGTCAGTTCATTCCCCTGCCCCTTATGACAAAGACCAGGTCAAGCCAGATAGCATGGGAGAGAATTCATCTGACAAAGATCAAGAACAGGGTCCTTCCAAAGCAGACAAAACAAAGGGCCCTTCTCAAGCAGATCAGGGAGAGAATCCTTCTCAGGCCACATCAACGCAGGTGGAGGACTTAGACATAGAGATAAGCCTTCAGTCCTTATCTATGAAGGACATGCAACATATGAGAAAGGACTTCAGCCATCATGAAAGTGAGACACTTATCTCCTTGTTGCTCCGATCCAGGGATAATGGGGCTGATATAATAGACATAGAAGGTAGAGAAGCCAGGTAGTTGGGAAACCTGGCCAGAGACAGAGGCATTGATAAAGCGATTTGAAGAAAGTCACACATTCTCAATCTCTGGAGGAGACTGGTGTCAGCCGTAAAGGGCCGGTATCCCTTGAAGGATGATATTGAATGCTGCCCGAGCAAATGGACCACCATGGAGAAAGGTATTAAGTCCCTGAGAGAACTGGCTGTGCAGGAGGTGCTTTATGGTGACTGGCAAGTGAATGTAGACCCTGATGAAATGCTGTGCAAATGACCTATGTTGCATAAGTTTGTGCAGAGTGCACCATCAATATATTCCCACACTTTGTCAACAATGAGAGGATCTGATGCTGATACACCAACTGTAAATGAGGTGGCTAACAAAGTATGACAGTATGAAGACAGTCTCTCTTGTCCCCTAATAATAACATCCAATCTAATCCTCCCCTGGCGCAACTTGAGACCGCTTCCTCTCGTCCTATCGCCTGCTACTTGGGAGAACAGACCACCCCCACACCTGGCTATAACCTCCTTTCAGGTAGTCGTGGAGAGCAATAAGGTCCTTTTCTCCAGACTAAACAAGCCCAGTTCCCTCAGCTGTTCCTCATAAGTTCCCCTGTTCACACCTGTGATTCTAACTTTTTGCCGTCTGGATCGCACACCCAGCTTCTCGGCATCTTGTTGTGTTAATATCGAAATCTGTGCTCCCGAATCTATTAAAAATTTTACTAATTGTCTTCGAGGACCAACTGGAATTAGTATGTATGGGCCATTTATCCACTGATAAGCTTCTACTTTCTGGACAGGCAGGCCCAACTGCCGTCCGGACATCACTCGTTTTTTGACTTTGTGTCCTGCAAGTCCTCCTTAGGAGGAAGAAAGGAATTATTCCCCTTCAAAGAAGTTGAAATACGGTCTCTGTTTTCACCACTATCTCGTTTCTGGAATGCTTCAATTAGCCACAAGATATCACCAGTAGGCCGACCTTGAATCATGAATCTAGGAATGCCTAGTGCTAATGCTTTCCTCCACGCTTCGTTCCTTGTCTGTGTTTGCAAGTTTTTACTTCCCTTTGATTTAATTTCTGTTCCCTGTTCTGTGGGCCTTACTTTCTGATCTCCTCCCCGGAATTTCTGTCTTTGTTTTTCAAGTGCTGCAGTATCCCAGCCTGTCTCACGGCTGTAGTTAACAATGTCGTGCGTTAATTCTGCCCAAGTGGGAAGTCGTCCGGGCGGGTGATTGCCCTGTGCATTAAATTCAGTGTCTCTTCTAATGTCATCCCATTTTTCGACTAGTCGGGATTTAAGAACTGCTGGGGCTCCTCTAATTAATGGTTTTAACATTTCAAAATTTACTGTAACAGAGAGTGGAATATCATGTTGTCCTTTTTCATGCATGGCTTGTATGCAAGCGGCTTTTGTGATAGCTGTGGGTAACTCACTTAAAGATTCAATGGGGATTAGGGAGGGCTCACCCCGTTCCAGAATGTCAACTCCTCCAGCCCAATAAGCTACTCCGCTGGTGATAGAATGGGGTGTATCTGCCGGGTCGGGTGCTAGATTTAAGATAACTCCTGGACCCCTAACTTCTTTTAAATGCTCTTAAACAACTTTCCAATTGTACCAATTATCACGAGCCCAATCCTCTGAGAATTTGGGAATCGGGTTCACTCCATGCCTCCGTAAATAATCAGTGATAACGCCTGACATCCTGCCGACTACGCCAATTGTCGTGGACGGAGTGATTAACTTCACTAGTTAGAGTGAAGCAGTGAAATATTTATTAAGGTGAAACAGTGATTTAACAAAACCAGTAGGAAGTGCGATAAAACCAGTAGTAAATGCGATAGTGTTTTATGAGAGTCGATGTCAGGGTACACTCTATTATTTACTGCACAGAGGACAGGGTCAGACAAGCTGTCAGGGAGACCCTCCCGTTGAGTCACGAGGTTCAGAAAGGACCCCCTTGCTTTCTAAACTCCTTCTCAGAGAGGAGTCTAGGTGTGGCTGGATCCAATCCTAGTCCCAGATTTGGTCAACGGTTTATGTCTAAAGGATCATATATGCACAAACAATCCTTTACATTTCTTAGCTAAGATTTCAAAGTTTAGCATGCTATTCGTCACTTACCGAGAATCTGTTGCGGCAAGGAATCTCTCAACCTTGAGGAGTAGAACCTTAAGCGAGCGTCCTCACAAAAGGGGAGATCCTGGCGTGCAGCCCGCTGCCATGCAGGAGAGCTCAAAGGGGGCTCTTGGGCTGTCCACTGTTTATAGAGTAAGATAATTGACCTATAGTCATATTTTCATGGCAACAAAATTTCTAGGTCCCCACTCCAGACAGTATTTTGACTATGTTGCCAGCCATCCCCCAGAGACCGGGTGCAAGTTATCACAGCTGCTGTTGTGATGGCTGTGGTGGCCAAGGCCAGGCAGGAGCCAGTGGGGGGGCAGAACAGGGAGAGCACACCGCCACACTTGTTCTCTAGACCCTTCACCTTCTCTGAACACACTCCAGCACCTCCTGTAGTGAGGGGCCCAAAACTGGACACAGTATTCGAGGTGGGGCCTCACCAATGCCAAGCACAGGGGGACGATCCCTAGTCCTACTCACCACACTGTTCCTGATACAGGCCAGGATGCTATTGGCCTTCTTGGTCATCTGTTGACCAACACCTCCAGGTCCTTTTCCGCTGGGCAGCTTTCCAGCCACACTTCCCCAAGCCTGTATTGTTGCATGGGGTTGTTGTGACCCAAATGCAGGACTTGGCACTTGGCCTTGTTGAATCTCATACCGTTGGATCAGGCCCATCTATCCAGCCTGTCCAGATCCCTCTGCAGAGCTTTTCTTCCCTCAAGCAGATCAACACTCGATCCCCTCATCCAGATCTTTGATAAAGATATTAAACAGAACCAGTCCCAGTACTGAGCCCTGGGGAATACCACTTGTGACTGGATTTCACTTCAGTCTCCATTGTTCTTTGGGCCTGGCCATCCAGCCAGGTTTTTTACTCAGCAAAGCATATGCCTGTCCAAACCATGAACAGCCATTTTCTCCAGGAGAATGCTGTGGGAAACGGTGTCAAAGGCTTTACTAAAGTCCAGGTAGACAACATGCACAGCCTTTCCCTCATCCACTAAGCGGGTCACTTTGTCATAGAAGGAGATCAGGTTTGTCAAGCAGGACCTGCCTTTCATAAACACGTGCTGACTGAGCCCGATCACCTGGTTGTCCTGTATGTGCTGAGTGATGGCACTCAGGATGATCTGCTCCATAACCTTCCCAGGCACTGAGGTCAGACTGACAGGCCTGTAAGTCCCCGGATCCTTCTTGTGGCCCTTCTTGTAGCTGCGCATCATGTTTTCTAGCCTCCAGTCAACCAGGACCACCCCAGTTAGCCAGGACTGCTGATAAATGATGGAAAGGGGCTTGGTGAGCACTTCTGCCACCTCCCTCAGTACCCTTGGGTGGATCCCATCTGGACCCATAGACTTGTGTGTGTCTAAGTGGTCTAATAGCTCTCTAACCATTTCCCCTTGGATTCTGGGGTCTTCATTCTGCTCCCCATCCCTGTCATCCAGCTCAGCAGGCTGGGTACCCTGAGAACAACTGGTCTTACTATTAAAGACTGAGTCAAAGAAGGCATTGAGTACCTCATCCTTTTCCTCATTCTTATCACTTTGTTCCCCCCCTTCCCATCCAGTAAAGGATGGAGATTGTCCTTAGTCCTTCTTTTGTTGGTATTGTATTTACAGAAACAATATTGATACTGGAAGGCTCCCCAGAGACTTCTCCAGGTTGAACAACCCCAACTCTCTCAGTCTGTCCTCATAGGAGAGGTGCTCTAGCCCTCTGATCATCTTCGTGGCCCTCCTCTGGACTTGTCCATGTCCTTCTTATGTTGGGAACCCCAGAGCTGAACACAGTGGTGGGTTCTCACCAGAGCAGACCCGAGGGGGAGAATGACTTCCCTCAACCTGCTGGCTATGCTTCTTCTGATGCAGCCCAGAATGCGGTTGGCTTTCTGGGCTGCAAGTGCACATTACTGGCTCATATTGAGCTTCTCATCAACCAACATCCCCAAGTCCTTCTCCTCAGGGCTTCTCTCAATCCATTCTCCACCCAGCCTGTATTTATGCTTGGGATTGCCCTGACCCACATGCAGGACCCTGCACTTGGCCTGGTTAAACTTCATGAGATTTGCATGGGCCCACCTCTCAAGCCTGTTTTGGTCCTCTGAAATGCATCCCTTCCCTCCAGTGTGTCAACCTCACCACACAGCTTGGTGTTGCTGGCAAACTTGCTGAGGGTGCACTCAATCCCACTGTCTATGTCACTGACAAAGATGTTAAACAGTACCGGTTCCAATACCGACCCCTGAGGAATGTCATTGCATTCTTTCCAACATCAGTTGTTAAATAAGTCCTTGAACTATGACTTCCTCCAATATGTAAATAGTCTAGAGGTTTTCCTAGAAATCATCTCCTAATCACAGTGAGGACCAATGCTTTATCTACATGCTAATGTCAAATGAAGTGAAAAGGTATAACCATGCCACTGTCAACTCCCATATCTATAGCACAGATGACCCTTATAGCTTGTCTGCACATTAAAATTAGGTTAAATCATGCCACAAACTAATCCTGAGGAGTTATCAAAATTAAGTGTTCCTGTAGAGAACCTTTGAGACTCAAGGTAGTTGGACAAAATGGAAATTCAGTTCTAGAAGACCACGGTTTGGGAGCTGTGAGAATCTACCACCAATGCCTGTTAGTTGAAGTGATCAGGATGCTACTTGATAATGCTATTGTCAGGATCCTACCTTGTGTGACAGTGCACCATTGAAAAGTGTCTGTCCTTAGTGAACTGCTCCTTGTTTGACTGCTCAGGAAGGAGACCAGGAGAGAAAGCACTGAGCCTTTATCAGGACATAGGACGCCTGGCTCCAGGGCCTCCATGCCAAGCCCTGGGGACAGAGGATCACCCCATCCTTCCTGCAGCTCTTGAGAGCCTCCTGGAAGAGCTCCTCCATGTAATCTGATCCAAAGTGGATGCTTGGGTCCCTGTCCCACTGGTAGGAGATCCTGTCTTATTTGGCCTTTGAGATACCAAGATTTCATTGGAGGGGAGGGTGGTGGTGTCAGAATGTGGCCATCACATATGTTATTTCAACACGATGGTATGTCACACATGTGCTTCCACATTTAGCTATGGCTCTACTTCCTTGGCAGATGTGGGACATGGCATAACAAGCTCCAGAGAGACAGAACTGTGAAAGGCAAGATGCTAACTGCAATATGACTTGCTTAGAAGAATGAACACTACCTGAGACTATGAGCTTTTACCTCAGGATTGATGTGACCTGAAGACCCAACCTAAGCTGACTCTTACCAGCTGAGAACACCACATACTGATGATAAAACAATAAAAAAAAAAACCCAATAGGCATATAACCATGACCAGAACAGCAATCAACCAGAATCCACGTGACAAGAGTTTAGAACAATGAACGTTAACACATCACTGGCCATATGTCCACACCACTTGCACGGGATAAGCATGTACTGATCCTGCATGAGACAAGTACATACTGATTACGCGAGCAATAGTAACTCATTAGCCCATCCCTTAACATGAGTAATTTGATTGGTCTACACAACTGTATTTTAACATACGTAAACCCTGCTTTCCTCTGTATCGGGGTCCTCCATGCATTAGGTTGGGGCACCACTATGCGCATAGCTAAAATAAAAGAATAAATTCTCTTGGTAATTCTATGCTTAGCATCCTTGTCTCCCTCCTTGGCTGGCAAAGAACTGACTTTTACAGAGGAGAGGAGGAGGTGGGATGGTGCACTTAAATTGGACCTGGAAGCCTGTATACATGAATTGCAGGGAAAAATAACAGCTTAAAAGGGTCCATCCAGGAAGACTGCTGCTTCAGTTGCTGTTGAGCAATTCCCCAGACAGTAGAAGGGTTGAGAACATCTCTCCACTTTATACTGATGAAAGAACTTTTGGTTTGCAATTACAGGAATCAGGTAATGAATTCTTCAACCAGGAATAGACAGACACTGCCACCATTCAGACGGAAGAAAAGGACAACTGGGTTTATTAGACTGTGGATTCAATGGCCTAGCACATCAGACCCACGGGAGTAAAAGACTCTGATGGACACTGGTGCACAGTGTCCCCTAATGCCATCAGTGTAAAAGGTATAAGGGGGTGGAACCCATCTGGATTTCTGGAGTGACAGGGGAAACCCAACAGTTGTCTGTGTTGGCGGCTGAGGTGAGCTTGACAGGGAACAAGTGGCAGAAGCATCCAATAGTGACTGGACCGGAAGCCCTGTATATCCTTGGTATAGACTACCTCAGGAGAGGGTACTTCAAGGACACAAAAGGGTACCGATGGGCCTTTGGTGTATCCACAGTGGATATAGAGAAGATTAAATAGCTGTCTACCTTGCCCGGCCTCTCAGAGAATCCTTCTGTTGTGGGGTTGCTGAGGGTCAAAGAACAGTAGGTGCCAATTGCTACTATGACGGTGCACCAGGGGCAATATCACAGCAGCCAAGACTCCCTGGTTGCCACCCATAAGCTAATTTGTCAACTGGAGAGCCAAGGAGTGATCAGCAAGACTCGCTAATCTTTTAATAGTCCCATATGGCCAGTGCGAAAGTCTTCTATACCCAGTACCCCTGTCCACATACTCTCTTTCCCTCTTTGATCCCCAGATGTCCCATCCAGATCTCCGATTCTTGGCTTTCTCCCCCCACTTACATCTCTCATTCCCTCAACTTTTCAGTCCTCCCCATACACCCCCATATCCCCCCCCTTAGAACTTTTTCTGTTCTCCTCCACTATGCATCTGGCTCAGAATCTAAAGAGGCACTTTCACTGCAGTAGGAGGATTTCTTTTAATTGCTTTTAAAACGTTCTTTTCCTCTTGACTGGGGAAAAGCACAGGTCAGGATCAGCCTTTTGTTTGCTCTGTGCATAGGGAAAATGTGCTCTGCAACTGTTTTTACCAGCTGGTGTCTCCTGTCCCCTGATGGTTGGATCTTCAGGTCATGTTGCTCTTAAAAGCTCTTAGTCCCAGGTAGTGTTCTCAAGTTGTATTGCAGTTAGTGCCTTGCCTTTCACACCTCCCCATGGTTGTGCGGATACAACCACTGGGCAGCATGTGGCATTCACCCAGTTCCCTTTCCTTTGAGCAGGGAAACGCCAACTGTACAGCACTCTTGATAGATGAGAAGCCAGCCTGTAGGGGCAATGCAGAAGAGACATTTTCTTTGAGTCACTGGCAGGACAGTGTATCTGCAGTTTAGATGTAATCCAGTAGGTTTGTCCTGTCAACATGACAGAGTTGGCAAGCCAGTCTATCCATATTTGGAGCCTCGATGTCTGTCTAGCCCATTACCACCAGGTTGTGGGTGTTCCGTAGAACATTCTGCCACATGGACCGTGTGAACTGGGCATCATCTAGATCTTTGGCAGCCTGGTTGTTGCCCAGGTCTCTGTAAACCACCTCCACCACTGCTAATTCCCTCAGATGGTGGACACCTTCCTCTGCAGTGGTCCACTTGCCTTGGTAATTTACAAGATCTTTCTTGGGGAGATGCCTTGCCTTCCCACTCAATAAGAGTCACTTCCAGAGGCTGCACATTGTTGCCCCTCTTCTGATTCCTTTGTCAGTTCCCTGGTCCCTCAAATAGGGATCCCAGCTGCCAGGCTTCCTTGCCCTTTAAATTCCCAACCATGGGTCTTTTCTACATTGGGAGGGAGAGTGGTGGCAGAGGTGAAAGAGAGAGAGCGCAAGGTTCTTTTTGTATCTCAGTAAGAATGGGCCAACAACAAATGGCTTCAAATAACTGTTTTAATAAGATAGAACAAAAAGATGCTAGGAATCCTGTGTTCGTGCATCATTGGATGGAGCCCAGATGTGTTTTCCCTTGGCATGCTTTGCAGATCCTGTCTGTAAAGGTTCATCCTTTTTGGTCATTTGAACTATTATATATTTTCTTACAAGAAAACCACTCAATTCATAAAGGATTTTCACATGAGAACTTCTTGCTGCATTTTTAGATAAAGGCAAAGCCATGCAGCTGGCATAATCTCCAGTACCAAGTGGAGCTGCCTGCGGGCTCCTCTGTTTCAATGAGCTGGCTCAAATTTTCCTGCAGTTAAGGGATTTGTGCATCGCAACACAGGGCCAAAAGCCATGCTGTATGTGCAGTGCAGCACAGCACGTGTTTGGGCCTACTCAGGTTAACTCTTATGTGGATCACTAACTCCTCGAAGTACAGTGGTCTCTGGGTCAGGATCACTGCTTTCCACCTCTTGAAGCACATGCAGTTTATGTTTCCCATAGATATTATAAATTATATATTATATTAATAATATACAGGCTTCTCAAGCCCAAAGTACGAGGCCCAATACAGAAGACATGGCCTGTTCTAGAGCAGTAACTCCTTTAATACAATGTCTTCTGTAAGGCTCACAATACAGGGTCCCAGTATCCCAGCATCGGAGTAATCAGGTGATAATTTGCTCACCTGGAGGACAGTTGTGATCTTTCTGCATCTCTTGCTTCATCTTCTGATTCTTCTTCCTGCTCTCTCTCTTGGGAGGAGCTTCTTCCTCTCTTAATAACTGAGTCAACCTCTGCTTCCATTGTTTCTTTTTGACTACAGGAGCAACTGTTGCAGTAGAGGGTTGGGTCTCACAGACAGTCTCCATTTGTATGCTCTTAGATCAAGAGAGCATCTCAGTGTCTGTTTTTGTGTCCTCAGATCAGGAGACCCTCTTTCTCTTTTGAGGGCACTGGACAGCAGCTAGATAGGCATGGGCCAGGCCCCAACACAGCATTAGAAGTCACTGCATTTAATTGGGGCAGGTAAGGCTCCCTTCCTTCAAATAGTGTACTAATTCAATGGGATTACATGCCTGTTCATGTGTAAAATCCCAGGCTATGGTGATAACGGCTCTAGGCACCTTACCAAATCCTCCCACACACCCTGCCACTCACTTCCTTAAAGCATGTTCCTGTGTGGCATTCCCAATTAGTTGGTCAACCTTACAAACAATAATCAATATCAAAATCAGGCTCATTACTCACACCAGTACAAACAGTCTGATTACAGAAGGCTATTCCAGAAATAGAGGGGCCATTACAACAAGGGTATAAAGACCTGTCCTGGAGGACAAGAAGGGGGAGGTCCCATTCTTCATTCTCTCCGCAAAATGACTCTCAGAGGAGAAAAGGATGAAAGGTGTAATTACTGATTGGGAATGCAAAATGGGAATTGCACTTGAGACAAGTTCTGGCTGTGATGGGCAGCCCCTGACTTCCTCCTACAGAGGCCACCCTTGCAGCACGCCCCCTGCTAGAAAAATCTTGCCATTTATAGCCAGTAAATAAATTAAGGGGAAAGTGATAAACAAGAGACAATGTCAAAGTTTAAAAGTTTCCAGATACTAACTGATGGGCCATCTAGAAACTCCAGTTACAACTCTGGAGACGGCCAACCCTGACTTTGTAACTGATAAAGGGGAAACAAGAGGAACATGAGGAACATTAATTATTTGAGGTAGATCAAGAGGTTGAATTTTAGCAGCACTTAATCATTAACCAATTTAAAGACTTACAGAATGATTTAACAAAATAATTGAACAGCAACTGAATTACAGATTTGAAGATGTGACAGTGTGCTCCCCCTTCCCAGGCACCTTTATTTCCCGTAACTCTGCCCAAGTGATAACCACCCATGGTGGTCACAATGGGTGCATCTAGTCATGATGGCTGCACTGGGCTCAATGTGGTTTCAGTGAGACAGATAACAACACAATAGCCAAGGGCTAGCTTGAGCAATACTGGAACTGTGGTCGATATGTAAATATGACTATAGGTCAATCATCTTACCCCCATAAATAGTGGACAGCCCAAGAGCCCTTTGAGCTCTCCTGAATGGCAGCGGGCTGCATGCCAGGATCTGCCCTTGAGCAGGGACGCCCGCCCAAGGTTATGTCTATTTCTCAAGATTGAGAGATTCCGTGATGAAACAGATCCTTGGCAACTGACTAATAGCATGTTAAACTTTGAAATCTTAGCTAAGTGATATAAAGGATTGATTGCACATATATAATCCTCTAGACATAAACTATTGACCAAGTCTGGGACTAGGACTAGATCCAGTCACCCCTAGACTCCTCTCTGAGAAGGAGTTTAGAAAGCAAGAGGGTCCTTTCTGAACCTCGTGACTCAACGGATGGGTCTCCCTGACAGCTCTGTCTGACCCTGTCCTCTGCATAGTAAATAACCAAATGTGCCTCACCATCTCGAATCTTGCTAACTGTCACATTTACTATCAAACTTTTTTAAATCTCTCATTTTATATCAATAAATGTATTGCTGCTTCTCTCTACAAGTGAAGTGCATCACTTCCATCTGTGACAGAAGATGACAAGATTCACACTAACTTACTATAAGGTATTCCAAATCAATACATACACATATGAGCAAAAATACAGATCTCAAATTAATACATATACATAGAAGCAAAAGCATATAAGTGTACATGCATACACACATCTCTGCTGGAATCAAAAATCTCTTAGTAGCGGGTGACTCTAACGAACTGACGGGTATCACTTTTAACTCCTATGCATGCACAGACAAACAGAAGAGCATCCACATCTGTAAAAGCTAATGTGTATATCAGAAGCATAAAGGTGGATAAGTGGATGAAAGAGAGGCTAGCCTATAGTTAAAAATTTTCCTTTTCCCGCATTTAGAGTAAATATTCACACTGCATCGGCATTCCTCAATGGGCAGTAGTTGAGACTCAAGAGGGGTTGTCTCGTCCTGGCCTTCTAATCCTTGAGGTGTCAGCCTGAGCAACATCCCAACTCATGGGAGGTACTGGCCACAGCCTGCTGCGATCCAGAAGAGCTCAAAGGGTCTTACTAGAATAGCTACTTATAGGATCTGATTGACTTTTGTCAGGTACTTTTCCACTCTGGCCCAGCTCAGACAATGGAATATTCCAGTACTTTCCACTGGGTACGCAAGCCCAGAACTTGCTAGATCTTGGGGTCCTGGTATCCCCTGCTGAGGCCATGATCCATATGTTGTCAAGAGTGATCGATTATAGTTATTTTCAAATGGTAGGAGTCACGGGAGCCAGGCACACTAAGAGATTCCCATAGTGTTCTGGTCTCCACTTTCTCTTTCTTTCATGTAAGTCCATTATGTAACATTCTGGTCCATATTATTATGTGGCCTAAGTGGGGAGGAAATTGTGCCAAGTACCAAGTGGCCTTAAGGGGGCAGGGGGTATTGCATCACCAAAGGGGAAGAGGGTAGGTGGAGAATTTGTATATCCCTCAAACCAGGTATGCTTAGGGATGTATGTGTATAATTCAGTAGCAAACTCCAAGCTGGACCAACTGGGGAGGAGGGGACCCATGGAGCAGGTAAGAGGGGCTGGGATTCGGGCAGGGGTATCAGATGGACAGAGGGGCCGTGCAGGTACTCAAGGGATCTATGAATGTGAGTGTGCTTGTGAATCCAGTGTCATTTGTGTGCCTTCACTAGTGACCTTCTGTCTCTGACAGACAAAGAAGAGGTAGGGGACTTGGCTGTCTGTACTTATCACAGAAATAATTATCACAGAATCACAGAACGGTTGAGGTTGAAAGGGACTGCTGGAAGTCATCTGGTCCAACCCCCCTGCTCAAGCAGGGCCACCTAGAGTTGGTTTCCCAGGACCATGTCCAGACAGATATTGAATATCTCCAAGGTTGGAGACACCATTAATCTTCTTTACAGCAAGGGCACATTGTTGGCTCAACCTGATCCACCAAGACCCCCAGGTCCTTTTCTGCCAAGCTGCTTTCCAATTGCGTGGCCCCCAGCATATATTGGTGCACAAGGTTGTTCCCCTCCAGGTGCAGGATTTTGCACTTCCCCTTGTTGAACTTCATGAGGTTCCTGTCAGCCCATTTCTCCAGCCTGTTGAGATCCCTCTGGATGGCAGCACAAACCTCTGGCCTATAACTACTCCTCCCAGTTTTGTACCATCAGCAAACACCCTTCTGAGTGTATACTCTTTCCCATCATCTAGACCATTAATGAAAATGTTGAACAGGACTGCACCCAATATCGACCCCTGGAATACACCAGTGGTTATTGGTCTCCAGCTAGACTTCATTGCACTGATCACCACCCTCTGGGTCCAGCCATTCAGCCATTCAGCTTTCCTCTAGTTTTTGGGCACTTCTAGTCACCATGATTAGTCAACGGTTATTGAGGGTGGCCTTGTAATGACATCTGGCGTATGTCAGTGTCTCTGTGTGTGAGTGTCTTTGGGATACATGTTGTATTGGTCCTGACCGAGAGACTTGCACGTTTGGGAGTGTCCTGGGTTGAGAGACACAGGACTAACTTCTCTTCTAATGCTGAGGAAAATTGCACTTCTAGAAGACTCTAGTGTCTGAATTTGTGAAAATATTTACTTTATAGCCAGCCAGGCTCTGTGGGATTCAAGGTCTTAGTGTTTTTGAGCCTTGCCAGGTGCAGGGACGAGGAGGAGCAAGGCCTGGGCATTTGAACCAGGCTGGCAAAAAGGATTATTTCATACCATGAACGTAACATTCAAAATGAATTAGAAAAGTTTGCTGCGTAGGTCTCTCTCCCTTGATGGCGGCGGTCCAGACAACTCCTTGCCCTGGTGCCGGACCCCTGAGGCCTTCCCTTCCTCCTGAAGCCATTACGCTCGCAGTGTCCGACATTTGCTGTCCGCTGCTGGGAGTGCACAGCTTCCTACTGATAGAATTGGCTGAGTATAATTCTTGGATATCTTATATCAGTATCGGGATTAATACTGGTTCTTTAGTATTATTGTTAATTATTTAGTCTTAGTCTATTAAATCTATTTATATTTCAACCCTTGTGTTTCCTTGTGTTCCCCAATTCCCCTTTCCAGGTGGGGAGGGGTCATCGGGTGATAGAATAATTGTCTAAACGACAATAGATTGTTATGGGTTTTCTCAAACCATAACAAGGAGTTAGTTAGTGATTGAAAGGGAAATTCAAATTGTAACTGCTCAGCAGTGGTAATTTGAGACTGAGGAATAATCTTGAGAAATGAGATCACATCATGGGAAGTTGACACTAGCAGCAGCAGCAGCACTGGTAGCATCAGTTGTTGCCACATGCTGAGAGGAGTGCGAAGCTTGTGAGGTCTCCCAGGGGTGCTTGATGGGGTTTCTAGGCCCCTGGCACCCTTAGACTGTGCATGTGGATGGATCGGCCATCAGGCGACAGATCTTGCAAAAGGGGCAGGTGAGATCTATTTCAAACCGTGGGAAGCCACATACAACCAACCCCTAGGGAGCATCAGTGACCAGGATGTGCAAACAGGGAGCAACATAGGTAATTTGTGCATGCAAACAGGGAGCGGAGTTGGTTGGGAGGGGCATTGACACTTTGAGCCTCAGTTTGGGCGAGAAGGGTGGCACCCTCTGCCAGTTGTCAGGATGCCACCTGCTCTGCTCACCACCAGTCTTTGGCTGCAGCCCAAACAGCTATCTGGTGGCTGTGCAAGCTGACCAGGAAGCTAGAGGTCTCCAGGGAACTAGAAGAACAACATCTTTCAAAAGAATGACCATTTTATAAGTAAGTGGGCCTTTTTGTTTTTTTTTCAGAGAAATATAAGGAGACTGTCCTGCTGAAAGAAAATGGTTTCCACCTGCCTCAACTGCAAGGCTGAGACCGAAACTCAAACAGAAGCACTACAACCTACCTATGCTGACACTTCCAACCAAATGGACCTCCCAAGGACTGAAATAGCTGTCCAGAACTCAGGTTGCATGGAGGTCCAGTACCTGGAAGTCCCCCTAGCACCTGAAGGCAGCGGCATGGATTGATTGCACAGAGCTGTCTTTGAAAGACAGTGATTAATATCTTGAGAGCTTATAGGTAAAAATTAGGGGCCAAGCCAACAAAGGTAACCTCATGGCTGGTGTCTACTATAGGCCACTTGATCAAGGGGAGCCTGTAGACAAAGCGTTCTTACTTCAACTACGGGAAGCATCATGCTCGCAGACTGATCCTGCTGGGGGACTTCAGTCAACCTGACATCTGCTGGGAAAGCAGCTGTGAGCCGATGCAGGCAGGATGCAGAAACAACCACAAAAACATGGATTAAAGGCAAAGAACAAATTTAATCTCAATATCTCATGGATCGGGGAACCTCCAAAGCAGCACCTGGGCAGAGGCAGGCAAGCAGGGAATGCAGGCACTGCAGAGCGAGAGTCCTTGTTAGCAAGGGAGTGAGGGAGCAAGAGAGCTCCCACTTGCTGTTCTGGCCTGTATTTCAAGGATTTAGGCAGACATAGTTTTCTGCTGTGTGTCTTCTTCAACAGCAGGGCAGGAATCTCGGGCATGTTCGATAAGGTGCCCTTAAGTCCATCCCAGGCCTATGTTATCTAAATGCAGATGTTCTACTTGTTGAGCACACAAAACTAAACAGTGTGATATATGTGTTTTCCAGCACCCCACATGCGAGTCACTTGAGAGTGTTTACCGTCCTCCTCACCAACCTTCCATTACTTTCCCACAGCAGCACAGCAAAGATGTACGTAGTCCAGAAGACTCTTAGCGTGCACTGAGGATAACTTTTTAATCCAGGTGTGTCATGGTTTAGGCCGAACTGGCCAATTATGGGCAACAGAGGAGAAGAGGAGGAAGGATAGAGATTTATGAGTTTAGAAGGAACTAAACTATTTCAATGAAATAATAATAAAATAAAAAGAAAATAATGAAATGCATACAATGATACAATATATACAAAACCATATCAAGCTCCCAGGATGATGTCACCGTCAGGCACTAGGGAAGTCCCAGACTGGACTCAGAGATGGATGGGAACTGGATTCCAGCTCTGGAGTCAGGAACACATGGATTGGGATCAAAGGCAGATGAACAGACAGGGTCCTCTTCGGACGTCAGCCATTGAAGAAAGAGAGTTGACCCTTTGATCCCTCAGCTTTTATACTGAGCATGGGGCAGATGGGATGGAATACCCCTGTTGGTCAGGTTTGGCTCACCTGTCCTGTCCTCTCATCTCTGCACGTGGGACCCCTTTACGCTTTTCCATTTCCGACCCTCCAACGGGGCAAATAACAAAGTTAGCTGACCTTGGTTGTTATAGCAATAAGTAGAAGCAAGAGCCTCTCTGCATACCATTCCTTGGTATAATCAGGTCTTATCACTTTGAGAGTGAACAGTTTCAGAACAATATGCTGTCAATTTCAGAGTTTAGTTAGTTAGAAGAAGCCCAGCTAAAAAGAAAAGTTACTGAACAGAAAATTAATTCTGTTTTACCTCAAACCAGGACATTCCACCCCTTATTCCATACCATTTGCATTGTGCTCAGATTACTGTCACTTCTTATCCATCAAATATACATGAATAGATATATATACACATAACTCCTTCATTTATGATTTATCTTTATATACAAAAGTTCATTGAGTTCATTTAGTTCATAATTGCAGGTTTTTGTCTATCATAACAGACTCTCAGGGCAGAAAAGATGACATGAAATTCATTGTGGTCCATATCCACGGGTAGCATGTCCATCTTGAAGAGTTTGCTGGACATCACTTGATGAAGCTAGCTCAGGTTTCATCACCACTATATTATCCTGAAAAACACGTATTGAATAATGTTAGTATTATAGTTAACATCATACATCTCAGAATTGAGTATTCTCACCAAGGGTTAAATTTCTTTGAGGTAAACATTGAATTTCTGATTAGAAAGATCACATTGTTATGGATTGATTGTAGGTGGCCTGTTTTGTAACATGCAAAGTGGAATTAGAGACTAGAACATAAAGGGAAAGAAAGAGTGTAAAAAGTATTTGATTGGTCTGTGAGAGGATGTGAAAAGGAGAGGCTATTGGGGAGGTTAGAGGAAAAGTGAACTAGTTATTCAGCAGGAGATGATGTCCTGATCGGGTGTGCTAGTGAGAAAATTTTGTACTGATAAAAGAGAAATTAATTGAGCAGCATAGTATGTATTATGGACTGGAATGAGGGTAGCAGAGACTAATTTCTCAGCAGAGAAATTACAGGATGGGTAGATCAGATGGCTGAGCCATCTGATGTATTAAGCAATAATGCAGTTAGGTAGCAGCAAAGATAAGGTTTGAGAGTAGAAATTATTAGTAGAGTTGTTTTCTTGCAAGAAAATCCTATAATAGCTTGAACAGCTGAAGGGGGGGACCCTCTTCTGCGGATGGGGTCTGCATGGCATGCTGTGCATGGGTCAGTCCTGTTTGATTCTACACACACAGCAAATGGCTTGGGTTATCTGGCTCTTACAACAAGGGCCCAAATTATGTCAGGCAGTGTGTGAGAAGGGCATTACTCACTTCAGCTTACATTTCCTTAAGCGCTGGCCAGTTTTACTGTTGGTTCCTAATATGATATTGCCTTAACTATATTATAATCAATATATGTATGTATGGCTGTGCATTTGCATATGCCACATAATTTTCAATCTTTAGAAACATCACTATCTTCTTTATCTGTATCATAACACTAGATTTCTATTCACAAACTGGTCATGTTATATACAAATACAACTTTCATTTCTGTTTATAAATTAGCAATACTGATGCTTTCTGTTTTCAGCATTTTATTTCTTCCCATGTTAGAAATACTTCAAAAGAAAAAACACTTCAATACCTTAGTTTCCAGTATACTTGTCATAATTTTTATTCTATTAAATTTTGAATAACATTAATTTAATTCATAAATATATAAAAACCCTTAATGTATTAGCAAAAGGATATATGCATTTTTATTCCTTAAAAAAGTTCAGTTTCTCTAAGAAAATAAAGCTTTGATAAGCAAGTAACAGACATAGAGTTTTCAACTTTTCCCCACATTTCATTAAAAAAAAATAAACTATTTCTTTTCTTTTCTCCCCTATTTCCACATTTCTGGAAATGGTATATCTAGATTAAGTTCAGTCATCATTATTTGCATTTCCTCTGTCTAACATATATCTGCTAACAACTGTTTCAGTGACGCTAGTTGTGGTATAATTTTTTGGTAGAGATCAGAGTGGCCCATCTGAGGCAGGTGAAGACCTCCATAATAAATAAAATACTCCCAAAAAACCCCTGTAATTCTCTCTTTTTATTTACTTCTTCTTACTTCTTAACTTTGTTTTCCCTCTTTTTATAGGCAAAGAATGTAGACATCTCATTAACTCAAATAGAGAATAGAACTCAATAGAAATGAACAAGATTATCTCTTTTTCAAATGTAACATACCTCCTGTAAGCTGAAAATATTTTTTATTATATTGCTATCAACATTTCATAAAGGTGCAATAAAATGTTATCTCTAGTGACTGATAAACAAAAAGCATAGGAGTACATTCAAAAAGTGTTCTGTGATATTACTTATGTAGATGCGTTTTTGATATAAAAAGTGAACCATACCTTCATAGGACTGTGAATCCTTGGTTGATATTTCATGACAGCCATCTTCATCTCAGTCAAAATGAACTGGTTTTGAGTCTTCTGTCAGTACACAAACTTTCGTTGTTGCTCACAGACTAAAAGTTAGTTGTAAATTAATTTTAGTTAGTTTCACTAATAGTAGTAAAAATATATAATTCCCTACTAATAAATCAAGTGTATTCTTATAGCAACCTTTGCCTGATAACCTCTATGTACTTCACCAAAACTAAGTGTGCCTTAGAACAGCACAGGCAACATTTCAGTGAAAAACATACAGTGGACATAGGCAGCTGTGTTCTTGGATTTGGCGGTGGTGTCAAAAAAGAAGAGTTCTGTGCTTGAATGTTTATGTCAATGAAGAGAATAAATGTATGCTGAACCTTGGAGAATTAAGGTATGTTAAAGCTCACAGCTTGAGAAAGTGGCTTCCAACTCAAGAAGGGGGTTAAGTCTGAGGGAAAAGTGCATAAAGGGGGACTCGAGCTTATAGGCGGTTACGTTGGAAGAGACTGATGGGGCTGGGGGACTGAGCCACAGAGTGGGTTTGAATTAGCAGTTAGTTGATGAATTGTGAGACAGAGGAAGCACATACAGTGTGGGAGACACCACTGTGTGGAGATAGAATATGAGATGGACTGCACGGAGAAGCTTGTACTTGGAGAGAAAAGCAAAAGAACTTGAGAAAAAAGCTCCATTTTTTTTTTCTTTCTGAGGGGAAGGTGAAAGGTGAAATAGGAAAAAAAAAACCCAAATCAAAACTGTCTTACTGTTTCTAGACTAGATTCCTCTATTTCATAACTAACTACTTGCATATTTCCAAATTTTGCACTTTTAGATATGTCTATAGGGAAGGATTTTAGGGTGCATATGCCTATCTATAATACCAGCATTTATTTTGGACACCGGTCATCTCTCACGGAGAAAACAAATCTTGAGTAAATGCTGTCAGAAAAAGAATTTAAACTATAAGAAACATTAGGAGAAACCCCAGCTCCTGAGCTATACATATATACTGACTTTTGGGCAGCATACAAGGAATTAACTGCATGGGTTAATAAGTGGCAAATGGACAATAAGATGTGTGAATTTATACCTGTGGGTTTGACATGTTGATATTTGTGTCACCTGGAGTGTCAGGGAAAAGAGGGAGCACAATGCCACAGCTGATCACTTAGATCAAATTAATAGCACTACTTTACTTCCTGATCCCTCATCCCTTGATGCTCTACCTCCTGATGAGGCAGCCCTTGCTAAATGGGTCCAAAAAATTCTGGGCACATGGGTGTCAATGGCATACATAGATGGACTTGAAGCCAGGGAATCTCGTGTACCCGAGAAGCCATTTGGGAACTAGTACAGTAGTGTGCAGTCTGTAAGCTTAAAAGTTGCCTCAGCAGCTTTATGGGCAGATTCAATGAGGCCCTGTTCATGGCCATATCTGGCAAATAGATTACAATGGACTCTTACCAAAAGCGGTTACAGTACATTCAAAAGAAAACAAAACTTTCTTAGCTGAACAGTTTACTGATATAATCTGTAACGTTTAATATCTTTGGGAAAGGTAAACTGCATGTGAATCAAGGGGTGGAATGTAGTGCTCCTGACCAGAAGACCATTGTATATTGAGGAGTTAGTCATCCACATAACAGTTAACTGGAGTAGGCCTAAACCTGTGCTGAGCTGTGCTGCACCATGCTACATATACAGTGTGGCCTTCAGGCCTGTGTTGGGTTGCACAAATCCCTTGGACGCAGGATAAACTCAGCAGCTCATTGTAACAGAGGGGCCTGCAAGCAGCTCCACTTGGTACTGGAGGTTATGCCACCTGCGTGACCTTGCTTTTATCGAACAGTGCAGCAAGAAGTTCTCATGAGACCTTCTTTTTGTTTGACAGTAAAAAAGATAAACAGAGTTTGTTTTTTGAAAGAAAATCCTATAATAGCTTGAATGACGGAAAGGAGTGCTGCCATGAAAGGCCAAAATCAGGACTCAATAGTCGGGATGACTATTAAGCAGGTATTCTTTATTGCAGTGCTGGACGCACAGGGGATCACTCCTCCAAATGTGCGTGCCAGGCAGAGTTAGTTTCACAACATATATACACACTATACATACATATTTATGCAATTTCCAAGAACTAATTAACATATTAATTATATTTTCAAGAATTCATTGTTATCGTGACTGGTTCTATATGTCTCATTGGTCTTGGGGCCCACTGTTCTCAGAGATAAGTTCTTTCTACAAGGTTACATTGTCCTGTAGCATCCTGTTCTCATGGATAATTTCCTCTTACAAAGTTACATTTGTGCTGACCTATACAATGGCTACATGTATATGTGCCTAAAAAAGAAAACACTCACAGTATTTGCTAACTCATGCTTATGCTAAGAGTGGCTTAGTTATGTCAAGCAAACCTTCAAGCCACACTCAGTCCTATTCCTTAATTCAGGAGAGAATCTCTTCTATGGATCAAGTCTTCCCATTATGCTGTGTGTGGTTTGGAGGCCCGTTCAGTGCTACACTGTTCAGGGTTCCCAGCATCTAAAGGGACATAAAAGTGTCTGTGCTGTTCTCTCCTTATAGTGTTAGCTCTAATAAATAGCATTCTAAATTATATTTTACAGAGTCTGAATGCCTTTTTTACTGGGATTGTAATGGACCAGCACGTCTTGGTGCAAAACACTGAGGTATCAGAGATCTGGTATGCAAGACAGAGTACATAAATAACACTGAAATTACTCAGAAGCATGTCAGTAAATGTGCATTATTTCACTAGCTTCCTTGTTGCTTTCTTCATTGACTAGGAAGCCTGGTAAAGGCTGAGGGACTTGCATATGACCAGAAGATGGGAAGGGAGGGGAGGAGAGACTGTCCATACAGAGCAAAATGTGGTAAGATGTGCATGTAGGAATGTATTAATATCTGACATTCCAAGTACCTAGGATGTTGGTTAAGGAGAACAGTACTGAGAAAGAGACAGACAGGATTTATTGACAATGCTAAAGCAATCCTGGTCATCCAAGCTCAACAGATTTTGAAATAATGTTTTCAGTATTAAAACACGTAAATAAAATTGTAAATTGAGAAAAGTAAAAAGCAAGGACAGAAAGCATTTGCCTTAAACCACTTCTGATTTTATGGTTAGGGTGTCTCACTTTTTGTTCCCCAAGTATGGTGTCAGCTGCTGCTAGACACAACTCTACAGCTTGATAGGACCTAGGTCTTGTCCAGTACAATAGATTGAGCAGTGCCTTCCTGGAACAAATTTGCTACTTTCAAATTCAGTACAAACCCTATACGTTTCTGAGCCAAGGCAGACCTATAAAATAAACAAGTACTATAAGAGAATTTGCCCTTTATTGGCAAGAAAACTTAGGCTAGTGAAATAACAGAATGTACTAGCAATGACACAGTGCTCTGAGAATGCTGAGCCTGATCAATAACTTCTTTATTCCCGTTTTACATTGAAAATCACAGAATATCACAGAATATTCATGGTTGGAAGGGACCTTTGAGATCATCGAGTCCAACCCCAAAAAAACCCCAAACAACCAACCAACCACAAACCAACACACACACACCACACCCACCCACAGACAGACAAAAATATCTGGGGTTCAGCACTTGTTTCTGGGAGGCTTTCTTTCTATTCTCTCTGTTCAGGGTGAGCAGAAACTCTGTACATAAAGTGAACAATGTTAAGGTATGCAGGCAGATGACTAGGCCCTGGCCTGAGGTTCAGCTAACTGAACAGGGCATGGAAAAATAATGTGACATGAGAAATTGCTGGATGTGACAGATAACAGTATGAGACGTTTGCTGCCTAACAGGATCTCACATTCACAGTGCTACCGAGAGGCTGCCAAGCCTGCTGAACCCTACAGATTATCATCTGCACCTATTATTCCAAGTAGAGTCTAACGATACTGTGACAAGGCAATTTAGAACCATCAAAAGAGACTATATGTCCCTTGGAACAATGTTAAAAGGATCAGGAACACAGATGGTATTCTCCTCTATCTTCCCAGTCACAATAAGGGTTCAGGAAGGAGGAGATGAGTTGAACAATTCAATGCCTGGCTGTGTGGCTGGTGCCATAGTCAAGGTTTTGGCTTCTATGATCATGGATCTACCTTAGAGAAGCTGGCTCTGTTGGGAGCTCATGGGATTCACCTGACCAAGTGGGGCAAGAAGGTCTTTGCCAACAAGCTGGCCAGATTTATAAGGAGGGCTTTAAGCTAGACTTAGCAGGGGAAGGGGATGCAGTTTTGAGTAACAGAGAAGAGCCAGGGGCTGTTGATGTATTAGGAACCAACAGGGAAAAACCTGTAAAATGCCTCAAAGGAATTAGGTTGTGTTCCTCTAAAAAGGTGACAAGGTAGGTAGCCCAGCTGAAGTGCCTCAATACCAACGCACACAGCATGGGTAACAAGCAGGAGGAGCTGGAAGCCACTGTGCAGCTAGAAAGCTACAATCTGATTGCTACCACTGAAATACGGTGGGACGAATTGCATGAATGGAGCACTGCAATCGATGGCTATAACGTGTTCAGAAGGGACAGGCAAGGAAGGAGGGACAGGGAGGGGGGTTGTTGCCCTCTGTGTAAAAGACTGGATTGACTGCACAGAGCTGTCTTTGAAAAAACGCGATGAACAATGTGAGAGCTTATGGGTAAAAAATCAGGGGCCAAGCTGACAAAGGAAACCTCGTGGCTGGTGTTTACTACAGGTCGCCCGATCAAAGGGGAGCCTGTAGACAAAGCGTTCTTACTTCAACTACAGGAAGCATCACGCTTGCAGACTCTGATCCTGCTGGGGGATCACCCTAACATCTGCTGGAAGCGCAGCACAGCAAACTGTAAGCGGTCCAGGAGACTCTTGGTGTGCGTCGAGGGCAATTTCTTAATCAAGGTCTTTCTAAGGGATGCAAAGAATAACAAGAAGGGTACGTTGGCCAGAAAAGGAAGACGAAAGAAATTGTACCCCTCTGATAAATAGGACAGGGGATCTGTTGACAACTGACATGGAGAAGGCAGAGGTACTCAACAATTTTTTTGCCTCAGTTTTCAATGGTAATCTCTCCACATCTCTCAAGTCCCTGAATCTCAAGGCAGGCACTGGGGAAATGAAGTCCCACCCACTGTAGGAGATCAGGTTCGAGACCACCTGAGGAACGTACACAAGTCCATGGGATGCAATGTTCAGTTGTTTAAGGAATTAGTGGATGGGACCCCCAGGGAAGCTGCCGTCAGGGATAAAGGAACTGAATAGAGCTGGCATCTATTTAAAGACATTTTTCTTAGAGCACAAGAGCTCTCAATTCCCACATTTAAGAAATCAGGCAAGGAATGCCGGTGACCAGCATGGCTGAGTAAGGACCTTCTGGTCAAACTAAGGTGCAAGAAGGAAATGCACAGGCAGTGGAACCAGGGATATGTATCCTGGGGAGAATATAGGGATGCTGCCTGGAGGTGTAGGGATAGGATCAGGAAAGCAAGGGCTTCTACAGGTACATTGGCCAGAAAACAAAGATTAAAGAAAATGTACACACACACTGTGTGAAAGTAACAGAAGATCAGTGAGGAGGATTGCAAACATGCTGAAGTGACTCGTGTGGGGTGCTGGAAAACACATCTATCACACTAATTGTTGTTAAGTCTTATGTGCTCGACAAGTAGAACATCTGCACTTAGATAACATAGGCCTGGGATGGACTCAGGGGCACCTTATCGAACATGCCCGAGATTCCTGCCCTGCTATTAGAGAAGATCAAAGCACAGTGGAAAACTACTTCTCCTGGAATCCCTGAAATACAGACAAGAACAGTATGTTCGGACAATCTCTCTCACTCCCTTGCTAACAAGGACTCTCTCGCTATCAAGGACTTTCTTGCTCCGCTGTGCCTATGTTCCAGCTTGTGTGCCTCTGCCAGGGTGCTGTTTCAGAGATTCCCCGGTCTGCGAGGTATCGAGATTAAATTTGTTCTTTGCCTTTCATCTGTGGTTTTGTGGTTGTTCGTGTGGTGGTTCACACATACAAACACACACGATAAATGAGACAGGAGAGCTGTTGACAACTGACATGGAGAAGGATGAGGTACTCAGTATTTTCCCCTCAGTTTTCAATGGTAATCTTTCTTCCCACATCTCTCAAGCCCCTGAACATCAAGGCAGGGAATGGGGGGAATGTTGAGGTTTGGGCTGAATTAGCCAATGACAAGACGACAGATGCTCTCCCCCACCTCTCACTCTGAGGAGAGGAGGGACAGATAAAGAGATTTATGAGTTTAGAAGGAACTAAACTACTTTAATGAAAAATTAATAATAAAATTAAAAGGAAATAATGAAATAGATACAATATATACAAAACTGTATCAAGCTCCCAGGATGACAGTCATGTCACCGACAGGCACTGGGGAAGTCCCAGACTGGACTCAGTGATGGATAGGAACTGGATTCCAAATCGGGAGTCAGGAATGCACAGATCAGGATCCAAGACAGATGAACAAAGAGAGTCCTCCTCGGACACCAGCCAATGAAGGAAGAGGAAGCTGACCCTTTGATCCCTCAGCTTTTATACTGAGCATGATGCAGATAGGATGGAATACCCTGTTGGTCAGTTTTGGTTCACCTGTCCTGTCCGCTTCTCCCTGCAGGTGTGACCCCTCTATGTTTTTTCACTTCCGACCCTCCAATGGGTCAAATAACAAAGTTAGTAGACCTTGGTTGTTATAGCAATAAGCAAGAGCCTCTCTGCATACCAATCCTTGGCATTAACTATAAACATTGGTCTTATCACTCTGCGAACAAACAGTTTCTGCACAATATGCTGTTAATTTCAGAGAGTTAGAAGAGGCTTAGCTGCAAAGTAAAATTACTGAAGAGAAAATTGGTTCTGTTTTACTTCAGAATAGCAGACAGCTATTTATTCTTCTTTTTGCTCAAGGCAGCTATACCCATAAGCCCACCAATACTGTTTTGGGTTCTTGAAGTACCCTCTCCTGTGGTGGTCAATGCCAAGGATGCATGGAGGCTCTGGGCCAGTCACAATAAGGTGCTTTTGCCACTCATTCCCTATTAGACTTAGCTTAGCTTCCAACACAGAAAGTTGTTAGCATCCCTCTGTCACTCCAGAAATACAGATAGATTCTGCCTTCCTTGTATCCTGCTGGCAGTAGGGTACCCTGTGCACTGGTGTCTACCAGAGCCTTTTACTCCCGTGGATCTGATGTGCCAGACTATTCAACCCACATGGTTCAGTAAATCCAGTTGTCCCTTTCTTCCACCTGGCTAGAGGCAAGGCCACTTTATTCCTGGTCAGAGTATTCATTACCTGATTCTTGTAACTGCAAACTAGAAGGCACTTCATTAGATCAGAAGTAAGATCAACCCTTCCACTCTTTCTGGGGAATTGCGCAATAGGAACTGGAGCAGTAATTTTCCTGGATCGACCCTCTTTGGCTGATGTTTTCCTTTCAATTCCTGTACTCAAGCTTCTAGGTTCGAGGTAGATTTACCTTATGTGACGGATGCCCCCACTCTGACTCAGTGAACAGTAAGTACTTTGGTTCAGGCATCACTGACAAGTAGGCCTGACTGAAATCAGCCTCACTGTGCAAACTGTGAGAACTGTGCTAGGCCATATCTTCTCAGAACTAAGGAATCTAGGCCATGTCTTATCAGGAGCTAACAATACCAACCTGAGCTGGGACTAGACAAAACTAAAACTGCTACAGCTGCACAGTTGCACATACACCAAAGGGGGGGTTTGACTACAAGTCGATCAGTTTACACTGTAAGTATTTGTAGCCCCCTCCAAGCCCATTGAGCTCTCCTGTAAGGCAGCAGGCTGCATGGCGGTGATCTCTCTCTCAGGGAGATCACCTCTCAGAGGCAGGGATGCCTCTCAAGGTGACTCCTCAAGGCTGAGAGACCCCTTACCCAGCATCTGATATCTATAATGAGGTAAGCGACATTTTACATTAGGCCTAGAAGTATATTGTATGCTAGTGACATTTATATGTATCAAGCTAAGCTTAATTAGTACATAGGGTGTATCATCAGCAAGTTTGCAGATGATACCAAGTTAAGCAGGGGTGTTGATTCCCAGGAGGATAGGGAAGCCCTACAGAGGGACCTAGATAGATTGGATCACTGGGCCAATATCAATGGCATGAGTTTCAACAAGGGCAAGTGCCAGGTTCTGCACTTGGGCCACAATAACCCCATGCAGCGCTACAGGCTTGGGGAAGTGTGGCTGGAAAGCTGCCTGGAGGAAAGAGACCTGGGGGTTCTAATTGACAAGCGGCTGAATATGAGCCGGCAGTGTGCCCAGGTGGCCAAGAAAGCCAACGGCATTCTGGCTTGTATTAGAAATACTGTGACCAGCAGAAGTAGGGAGGTGATTATGCCCCTGTACTCGGCACTGGTGAGGCCACACCTCGAGTATTGTGTCCAGATCTGGGTACCTCGATACAAGAGAGATATCGAGGTGCTGGAGCGAGTGCAGAGGAGGGCAACGAAACTAGTGAAGGGCCTGGAAGACAAATCATACGAAGAGCGGCTGAAGGAGCTGGGACTGTTTAGTATGAGGAAGAGGAGGCTGAGGGGAGACCTCATCACTCTCTACAACTACTTGAAAGGACACTGTAGAGAGGTTGGTGCTGGTCTCTTCTCACAGGTAATTAATGATAGAATGAGAGGAAACGGTTTCAAGCTCCAACAGGGTAGGTTTAGATTGAACATTAGGAAGGAATTTTTCACAGAGAGAGTGGTCGGGCATTGGAATAGGCTGCCCAGGGAGGTGGTTGAGTCACCGTCCCTGGATGTGTTTAAGGGACGTTTAGATGCGGTACTGAGGGATATGGTGTAGGGGAGGACTTTGTAGAGTAGGGTAGATGGTTGGACTCGATGATCCCAAGGGTCTCTTCCAACCTGAATGATTCTATGATTCTATGATTCTATGATTAGAAGTGTAGTAAGTAGTAGAGTGTTTGACCGCTGGCTAATTATCACTTGATTATTACTTAATTGTCAATTATCATTTAATTGCTGTTCAATTATCAGTCAATTATTGCTTAATAACCTGTTGATTATAATTTAATTTTCATTTGATCATCAATTAATTATTATTTGATCAGAGATTAATCATTAATAAAATCCTTTTAGTTAACCCCACAACAATGACTTCTTAATAATTCACTTGCGACACCATCCAACTTCCTCATGTTCTCCCTGTGGTTGCACAGATAGAACCACAGAGTGGTGTGTGGTCTGCATCCATGATACCCTTTCCCTTGAGCAGAAAAAGACTTGACTCTTAATAGCTGAGATGTTGGTCAGTATGGGCAAGGAAGAAGACATTCTTTTTGAATTGCTGGAACTGTTGGGAAAGTCTCCACAGCTGAGACGCAGGCTAGTAGGGAGGAAGACAGATTCTCTTCGAATTGCTTGAGTTGTCTGGCCAATCCATCCACAGTTGGTGTCTCCGTGTCTGTCCAGCTCATTATCGACAGGATGCTGGCATATGATGTTGGTGCACTCCATGCAAACTTACACCACATGGACCACATGCGCTGGACTTCATCTGGGTCTTTGGATGTCTGGTTGGTGTTCAGGTTGCTGTTGATAATCTCCACCATGGCTAATTCCCTCAGATAATGGTTACCTCACTCAAGTGGTCCACTTGCCTCAGTAATTCACAAGATCTTGAAGGGATACCTTTCCTTTGCACTTGAAAGGAGCAGCCTCCAGAGGCTGACTGCTCCTTTTACAATCCCTTTGTCAACAGCCTTGTCCCTAGCAAGGGATACCAACTTCCAGGCTTCCTTACCTTCTAATTCCTGACTATTGGCCCCAATATCCCATCATCAGAGCAAACAACTCACCTGGATGATGGCTGAAATATTTTTCATATCTCACAGCTCACTCGGGGATAGGGACCGTGTGGTTTCTGACTCGTTTATGATTTCAGTCCCTTCCCCCTCCTGTTCTTGTGACTGCTCTGCTGCAGAACAGTTGCCTCTTCTGATTCTCCCTCCTGCTCCTTTTTAGAAGTGTCTTCCTCCCTTACTAACGAAGTAGACTTCTCTTTCCATTTTTTCTTTTTGACTATCAGGGCAATTGATATAGTTGAGGGTTGGGTCTCTGGTTTAGCCACAGTATCTGTTTTTATGTCTTCAGATTCAGAGACCTTCTCTTCCCTTTATAGGTGCTGTATAGTGCTGAATAGTGCTCAGTAGGCATAGACCAGACCCCAGCACAGTGAAAGAAGTTGTGTCTCTTTGGCACAGCCAGGGCCAGGGCATTCTTTTTTCAAACATTCTATCACTTCATTAAGATCCTCCACTTGTTCAGGGATGAAGTCCCAGACCATCAGGGGTGACAATCATTCTAAGTACTTGCCCATATTCTCCCACACACCTTGCCACCTACAACCACACTGCCTCAGGGCATATCCCTGTGTGATCTTCTGTGGGCTCAGTTAAAGGTCACTCACATAGTTAAGATTTACTTACATCTGGAGCAACAGTGTGTGCCAGTAGTGACCTGGGGAGGAGTGAGAAATACAAGTTTTGCATTCTGAAGCACATCCTGACAAAAAACAGAGCACAGTCTGGGAACCAAAACCTGTCTTGATAGTAGAATAATTGTTATTGTGATAAGCTCAGTAGAAGGTAAAAAAAAATATTTTTGTAAGTCCATGATTGGGCATTATGGGGGGAGTAGGCTTCTGTCTTAGTGTATATAAGTCTCTCTGTGTAGCAATAAAGATGGTCGAATTGGATTTTTGGATTCGCTTACTGCATGACCTACGAGTCCGTGATTTCTTCATACGCCATAGAGCTGCCTCTAGAGGCTGTGAACTGTTGCTCCTTTTCTGATCCCTTTATTGGTTACCTAGTCTCTAGTGAGGGATCCCAGCTGTCGGGCTTCCTTACCTTCTAATTCCTGACTGTGGGCCCCAGTATCCCAGCATTGGAGCAACCAGACAGCAATCCAGTCTCCTGGATGGTGGCTGTAATCTTTCCACATAGCTCACAGCTCACTCAGGGATAGGGACCTGGTGGTTTTTGACTTGTTTATGATTTCTATCTCTTCCTGCTCCCATTCTTGTGGCTGATCTGCTGCAGAACAGGCTATCTCTGCTTCCATTGTTTCTTCTTGACTGTAGAAGTAACTGTTATAGTCAAGGCCTGGGTCTCAGATTTAGCCACAATGTCTATTTATATATCCTCAGATCTAGAGACCCTTTTGCTCCTTTGAGGGTGCTTGACACAGGCCCAGTAGACATAGACCAGGCCCCAACACAACTCTTTTTGGTATAGGCACTTCCTTCTTCAATGGCTTGACTTCTTCAATGAGTTATGTCTGAGGAGGACCTTGTTGGTTTGTCTACCTTTGATAAATCTCTTTATCTCTCTTCTTCCTCTCCTTGGGGTGAGAGATGGGGAGAACATCTGTCATCTTGTCATTGGCCAACCCGACCCAAACCATGAGAATGGTCTACAGTGAATGGACAAAAAACAGGTCTCCAAAGACCCAGGTGACATCTAGTGCATGTGGTCCACGTAACAGAAGTTTGCACAGAATGCACCCACATAGTACACAAACACCCTGGTGTGGTGGGTTGACCCTGCCTAGACACTAGGTGTCCACCAAAGCTGTTCTATCACTCCCCCTCCTCAATGGGACAGGGGAGAGAAAATATAACAAAAGGCTCATGGGTCAAGATAAGGACAGGGAGAGATCACTCACCAATTACTGTCACTGGCAAAACAGATTCTACTTGGGGAAAGTAATTTATTACCAAAAATCAGAGAAGGGTAATGAGAAAAAACCCCAAATCTTAAAAACACTTTCCCCCCACCCCTCCCTTCTTCCTGGGCTCAACTTTACGCCTGATTTTCTCTACCTCCACCCCCCGAGCAGCACAGGGGGATGGGGAATTGGGGGTTGTGGTCAGTTCATCACACGTTTTCTCTGCTGCTCCTTCCTCCTCAGAGGGAGGACTCCTCACACTCTTCCCCTGCTCCAGCGTGGGGTCCCTCCCACAGGAGATGGTTCTCTACAAACTTCTTCAATGTGAGTCCTTCTCACGGGCTGCAGTTCTTCACAAACTGCTCCAGCGTGGGTCCTTTCCACAGGGTGCAGTCCTTCAGGAACAGGCTCCCCCAGTGTAGGTCCCCTGCAGGGTCACAAGTCTTGCCAGCAAACCTGCTCCAGCATAGGGTTCTCTCTCCATGGGTCCACAGGTCCTGCCAGGGGCCTGCCCTAGTGTGAGCTTCCCATGGGGTCACAACCTCCTTCAGGCTGTGGTGTGGGGTCCTCCACGGGCTGCAGGTGGATATCTGCTCCACCATTAACCTCCATGGGTTGCAGGGGGACAACCTGCTTTACCACGGTCTTCACCATGGGCTGCAGGGAAATCTCTGCTCCAGCGCCTGAAGCATCTCTTCCCCTTCCTTCTTCACTGACCTTGGTGTCTGCAGGGTTGTTTCTCTCACATATTCTCACTCCTCTCTCTGGCTGCAGTTACTGTTGTGCAGCAACTTTTTCCCCTTCTTCAATATGTTATCACAGAGGCGCTATCACTGCCACTGATTGGCTCAGCCTTGGTCAGCAGTGGGTCTATCTTGGAGCTGGCTGCCATTGGCTCTATTGGACATAGGGGAAGCTTCTAGCAGCTTCTCACAGGAGCCGCCCCTGTAGTCCCCCCACTACCAAAACCTTGCCATGCAAACCCAATGCACCCTGGCAATGTTGGACTGGCCAGACATTGAGACATCAACTATGGAGAAACTGTCGAACCAGCTCGGACAATTCAAAGAGACTCTAGGTTATACTAACAGTAACACCATACTTATAAAGCAAACAAAAGACTTTTAGAGGGAATTAATGCTTCCAGCAAGCCAAGAGCAATTTAAAGGCAGACCAAACAAAACAGCAGTAGAAAGATAAGTGTGAACTTTTCTCAGCTGTTTTGATGAATTGTACCTTTGAAGCTTCATTATAACCATTTAAATGCCAATGTTTTAATTATTTCTTGAATCTGTTCAGCAAAACCTTCAGTCAATGCACTAATTCAGTGTCACTGTTCAGATGTTCCAATCATGTACAGATACTTTGTCCAGACAAGGCAGTAATTTGTAGAAAGGATTTATTTTATTGTACTACATATCAGGTTTAAGGACAGTCTTGAATCATAATTGCCCAATTATCAGTTTATCATTCAATTCAATTAAACCAATGCAGTTAATTAAAGTAAATGTATGCACACACTTGTACCAGTTAAAGTTGTTCTATTTCATTTTAACTTGTAAATAATCACTTATCACTGAAATATATACATATTTTGTAAGGGTGTTGTGGGTTAACCCCAGTAGGCAGCTAAGCACCACACAGCTGCTTGTTCAACTCCACCCCACCCATAGTGGTACGGTAGAGAGAATTGGAAGGGTAAAAGTCAGAAAACTTGTGGGTTGAGATAAAGACAGGTAAGGTAAAAGCTGCGCATGCAAGCAAAGCAAAACAAGGAATTCATTCATTGCTTCCCATCAGCAGGCAGGTGTTCAGCCATCTCCAGGAAAGCAGGGCTCCATCATGCATA